>CM024961.1:31044076-31506576 GCA_014282245.1 Rhododendron simsii
ATTCTCCTGGAAAATGTTTCTATTTGTATCGCCAAGGATCAAAATCTCATTTCCGTATGTTGTTTCAGTTATTTGGGAAAACAAAATTTTTTGGGTACATGTTATGAATGTTTGGGAGAAGTAGCTGGAAAATAATAATAGTTTCAAAAAAATTGGGAACGTTTGAAAATGTCATTGTTGGATATTTCTAACCGATGACACCAAGTTTTTAGGTATTTTGACATGTTTTGGAGTGGTTTGGATGTGTTGGTCGAAATGTTGGAATACGGATTCTACCAATTTTTCATTTGTCTCCGAGGACAAGGAATTGTTTCGGCTGTTTTGAAGGAAACTATTCAAATTTTCTTTCCTTGTGTATCATTTATATGCGCTTCACTACATGGTTCATTTCTTTGGAGCCTACTATTTCCGTTTGGTTGAATAATTCATCCTGTTGGCGTTTCAGGCTGGTCACTTGCTTCTTGTGAAGCCATACATGGTCGCTGTTCAGAGCAACAATGTGACCGCTGTGAATGAAGCTCTTAATGAGATTTATGTGGAGGAAGAAGACTATGACAGATTGCGAGAATCGATTGACTTGCATGATAGCTTTGATCAGATTGGACTGGCACAGAAGGTAGTTGCAACTCTCTGTAACTTATGCTGCTTCTCTGTTTGTGAAGTCTGATTTCGCAAACCTATGTGGCTTTGTTTGAGCAGATTGAGAAGCACGAGCTTCTGGAGATGAGGCGTGTTGCTGCTTATATTTACAAGAAAGCTGGTAGATGGAAGCAGTCTATTGCATTATCAAAGAAAGATAATCTCTACAAAGATGCCATGGAGACTGCCTCACAATCTGGGGATCGCGAACTTGCTGAGGGGTTGCTTGTTTACTTCATTGAACAGGTATGAACCTTGATGCAGACTCCCTTGTTAGAAGCTCCACTTTTGTTAAAGGTTATGTATTGCATTGGCACCCAAGCTGTATACTCAAATATTATATTTTTCCTGAAAGTTAATGACGAACTGTTAATGAACATTCTAATTTCATTGGTGGACATTATTTATCCGTGGAAAACTTTAACATGTACCTTTGCAGTTAGAAGTTTAAACTGCTAGACTTTCTTGAGTTATAGTGGGTTTGTAGTACTGACTTCAGTGTGCTTTTGCAGGGAAAGAAAGAATGCTTTGCATCATGCCTCTTTGTTTGTTATGATTTACTTCGCGCTGATGTGGTTCTTGAACTTGCCTGGATGAACAATATGATCGACTTCGCCTTCCCATATCTGTTACAGGTGATTTGTTTGTTTTCTTGCAAGTAATTCGAACACAATGAATGCATAGCTAGATAAATTTATTTGTTCCAGTGTCCATATGTCACTTTTTTCGTGCTTGACTTGTCTTTGGTGCATCTATGTTTAAGTCCCTGTACTTGATGTGGCTTGGGTTTGTGAGGAGCTACCCTCGTAAGCCCTGAGCTCTGCGACGGTTTTATCTGTTTTCATGGAGCTGGTTTGCTCGTCGACCTCTTTTTGCGCATTTGAGGTTGCCTTCTAACGTTTCTCGTATTTTGCAGTTTCTCCGTGAGTACACGGGCAAGGTTGATGAATTAATTAAGGACAAAATAGAGGCTCTTAGTGAAGTCAAGGCTAAAGAGAAGGAAGAGAAGGACATAATGGCACAGCAGGTTTTTGCTTTGAGCACTTTATTTCATCTTTATGATGTTTCTATCTTTCACTCGTTTTTTTCGCCCTTCATCCATGCTATAATAGCTTTCGATTGAAGCAAAATTTATTTAATTCTTATTCTTTGATTTGTTGATTGTTGCAGAATATGTATGCACAGTTGCTTCCTCTTGCTTTGCCTGCACCCCCAATGCCTGGAATGGGTGGCGGAGGTATGGGCTATGGTCCGCCACCCCCCATGGGCGGAATGGGGATGCCTCCAATGCCACCATTCGGTATGCCATCAATGGGCTCCTACTGATTACGGTGATTGTTGTAGTGGAAATTAGCAGCGAATGACGTGGAAAGGGGAAACTTGCAGTTGGGGTTTTTTGCTTTTTTCGTGGATTTTCACCTTCTTTCTTCCCACTTTTCTCGTCGAAAGAAGTTTCATCTGATGAAGTCCGATTTGGAAATGTTGTTCAGTTTTTGTTCTGCTTTCCAGTCACAGGATGTCGATATTTTCCCCCTTTGTAATATTCTTTTGGTAGCAGAGGCATTTTTTCGCAGCTGGTAGGCGGCAAGGTTGTACTATAGGTTAACATTTTCACTCTCACATTTTCAAATGGTCGATATGTTTGTGTTAATGGTTTTGCATTCCCATTTTTGAATCATGCTCCTATCCAATGGATAGCTATTGATTATGGTTTCACTTTGACCTTTTAGTTTATCTAGTAGTATCATTTTGTGTGTGGCTTTTCTATCTACTGTGCGAGTAAATTTTGTTCTGGCCTCAACATCCTCTGCCACTTCAGGCAAAATGAAATTTAACAATCCATCTATCTGTATAAACTGGTTTTCAATTTTGCTTATATTAACTACTCTTTTTATCATTCTCACGACATTTTAATCTTGAATTTTTTAACCTTTTGTTAATTTGACCTAACATTTTAAACACCATTTGGTTTAATGGGTTTTATTTCTCTCCGTGTTTTAAACGAGAACAACACTTGTTGGAAAGCGTGCTGGGAAACTAATATAGGATGAGATTATGATGGTAGTTAAAAAAGAAAAGAACACTCAAATACGAAAATTGATAATGCGGCCCGGTGTGGTGATTCTTGTGTTTAAAGGAAATGCTTTGGGAAGGACCCGGGACCCTGTCGAGCGGCCAATCCGACCGTTCATCTGAGAATTGACGGCTCGGATCGAAACATTTGTTTTCTTTTTCTTTTCTTTTGTTTTTTAATCCATTTGGTACCTTTACATCCGGTCCATCCAAAACACTTTTGGATGGTCGAGATGCGCTCGACACCCCTGCCAAGCACGGTCTCCCGGTCCCTTTGGGAGCTAATTATTTTCTACGGAGTAGCATTTTAGGTTATAATGAGAACCAGTCAAAAAAGTATTTGGATGATTTATGCAAAATAGATATTGTAAATGAATTTTGTTAGTGAAAGTAAAAAAATCAGAATTTAGAAAGCTCATCCAAATGATTTTTGAATTCAACATTTCTCTAATACATTTCTTATTATGCTTTTTGATTAATTTACAAACACCAAAAATCAAAAAAGATATATTAATCTAAAATAATCCCATAATTGGGGGACTCCCAAACAGAGCTTGAGAATCCAGTGAGTGGCCAATTGGCCTGCGTCTCATCTCAATTCTCAAACGATCTGTTCCTCCATTTACTGCCACAAACGCTTCTCTCTCTCTCTCTCTCTTCCTTAATGGTTGGGCCGTAGACGACTCCAATCTATGGCAGTTTCTTCGAATTCAGTCGTCGTCCTCAATCCCTCGGTATGTCTCCATTGCACTTCATACTTCCATGTCTTCATTCATATCTGAATTATTCACTTTACTTAAAAGTTCATTCATTTCATTGTTAGCTTAGGTACAAATATCTGCTTTGCTCAAAAGTGAAATCCAAATTTACGAGTGGCGGAACCCACTGGATGTAAGAATTCGGGAAATATTTTTTAATTTTGAAATCTGTTCCTTGTTGCATTTAGCCGGTATGTATTTGTTCAGACATGGGTGAACTGTGTTGATTGCATTTTCGGGGTTTTTGAGGTTGAGGTTTCTAAATTTCTAGGTGTTCGATTTGGGTCGAGTGAAAACTGGTGTGAGCCGTGGATGTACTCAACTACGCAATTGAAACCACGTAAAAGTCTTTGTGTCCTGTGTTCTTGTTTCTCTGTTTTTGATTATTACGCAATTGAAACCACGTAAAAGTCTTTGTGTCCTGTGTTCTTGTTTCTCTGTTTTTGATTATTATTCGCGCGTTGTGTTTCAGTGTTTGTTGGTTTGGCCGATTTCTGATTCTCTGAACACTATGGAGAGATAAGTCATTGATTGATACAAAATTGGATTTTTTTTTCTTTCACTTTTATGCCTTGAAGGAACTTCCACAACCTTGTCTTGCCCACTTAGAAGAATAAGAAA
The DNA here is from genome assembly GCA_014282245.1 of Rhododendron simsii. Lineage (NCBI taxonomy): Eukaryota > Viridiplantae > Streptophyta > Magnoliopsida > Ericales > Ericaceae > Rhododendron > Rhododendron simsii. Next base: position 31,048,168 of record CM024961.1, read on the forward strand.
GTATCAATCGAAGTCCAAAATCTTCGAAATACCTCTTTGGAAACATAAAAAATCTGTATTTGCACAAAATATCATGGATGAGGTTTACTATCTGCTGCTGAAGCTTGAATTAGGTACTGAATAGTTTGTAAATTGTTTCTTCCTTAACCTTCTACCTGTTTGCGCGTTGTTTGAATCATAATCGCGCTACAGTGAAATATCCTCAGTTTAGATTGTTAAGAATAGTTTAGTACGCTGTCAAAGATTTTCAAATGTGTTTGGAAGTGTGAATTGGCCTTTGCTCCATTCTTGTGCTTACCCGGTGATTTTGATATCTGCAGTTTTTCTATCCCCAAAGAGAATATGACCAGATTCTTTTGTTTTTGAGCTGAAGACTTCGTGTGATTTGATGATTCATACATTTTCTATCAGCTGTTGTTTATTGCTATGATTTTTCTGTTTGATTCCAAGGGGCAGCTTTCCAGATAAGCTATTTATTTGTTGAAGAGAAACAATACACTATTGACACGTTCACTATTTCTGAAGCATATTATCAAAATGACTATCACGGCTTGATCTTTGGTTTTAGTGTATTTATCATTCTTTTAGTGCTAGTGGTATGAGCTCATGCACATAAGCCCCTCAAGCCTATTACGGCTTTACGTTACCGGCAACTGAATTCCTGTTTCTTCACAGTTAGTGTTTTAAATGTGGCTGAAATTGCATGAAGATGTAACTAAATGCAGCTATGCAAGATCTCAGGGTCGCTCTTTTACCATAATAATGACGACTGAGGTCCATTTAGGGATTTTATGGAATGATTTGAACAGAGAAGTTCTGCCCAGATCCGGACACAAATGTGTTCGCAACCGTCCGATGCTCATGAGTTCCACATGACTCGGACGGTTTCTGACACTTGTGTTGGAATTTTTATCCGCGTATCCTTGTCCTTAGCACTACTCTTTAGCTTTGGAAACTTATCTAGTGCAACATTAAATAGCTATACTTATGTAGCTTAATACTACTAAACTAAAATGAAGGGGGAACACACAATGTGTCTGATTTTAGTTTTTGTCATCTTTTTCTCTTGGCATGTATTTATAACTGACTCCAATTCCATTCAGTTATTTTGTTCTTGCTAAGTGTTGCTCTATTTGAAGCTGCAGACCAAGTATTTTCATGTCCCAAAATCTGGTACTAGAGCTTCCATACTAAATGTCAACCATTTTGCATATCCCTCGGGGATAGTTGGATTAAGAAGACATAAAAACTCCAAGAAACGGGGATTATGCCTTTTAGTTGCAGATGGTGATCGGATTGCAATAGATGCCATTGTTAAGGGTCCCGCAAATTCTGAAACATCAGATTCTGATGTGCGCTCTTCATCATTGGACTCCCCAGTAGGAAATAGCCAGTTTCAAACAAGAGCCGAAACTGCGTCTGAGGATTCAAACGGGTCTGTTGTTTCCTCGAATCAGAAACAGGAGGCAACTTCTGTCAACACGAAATCTGGCGTGAAAAGATCTTCACTAACAGCTAGAGAGAAACTAAGGGCGGCCCGTGTACTCAGCCGTTACACTGAATCAAAGGCTTCTAATAAAGCACCCCTTGGAAGCAAAGTTTTGGAGGCTCTAAGAGAGAGTGACAAAGGGAAAAAGAAATCTCGCCTTCCGGAAGCCCCTACGAACATGTTAGATGACTCCAAACGGGGAATGCCAAAGCCGGGTTGGACTTTTGAGTTTCCGGGAGGTATTGATGTGTTTTTCATTGCCGTTTCGTTTGTACTTATCAGCACCCTGATGTTTGCAACGACTTATTTCGTGTGGAAGGTTGGCGCGATCCATTTTAACCAGTAGTAGGAGGGTAACGAGGTTTTGTCTTCTTTCTGGTGAGAAACAAGCTATTTCAATTGTAGTCTGCTTAATTACTTACCGATGCTGTTTAGTCTCACAACTGGGAGTTTAAATATATTCTTTCGGTTCAAGTATAATGGTTTTTGTACAGAAATTAGATTGGTCCACGATAATATGTCATGATTCTATAATGATTTTGTTCTTTTTTCTTCAATGCTTTTGTTGAAGCGCTTACTCCCACCGGCAATGAACTTTGGACATTGCATTTGGAGATAGATGTTCTTGAAATATCGCATGTATGATTGTATTCTACATGCTGTATTGTTCCATCTATCAATAAGGGCATAAGAGATTGGATTCTTGCTTGAGCATACTTATTTCGTCATCCTTCATATCTTGTGCTTTGTAGTTAATGGTTTCAGTTCTGATCTTGATGCTTGCTAAATTTTGCAATGAAAATTTCTCTTGTATTTTTGCTATTTTCCAATTCTGTTGAATATGTTTGCACGTCTAGAAACGAGAAGTAAGATTGAATGCGTCGGATGGATAACAGGGGCATTGAGAGGGGCTTCAAAAGGCAAAATGCCTTGGCCAGATACCATCCGTTTTGCTGAAGAGTAACGAGTCTTCACCGGTTTCCGCTTCTGGACATTCGGACTAGCATAGATGGCAGAAAAGAACCCGTCCGAAGATCAGTGCAGGCTAGAGTTGAAATGAAAAATCGCAAGTTGCAATAGCATAGGTGACGACTGAAATTCTTCCTCCCTTCTCCGACGGTAGTTAACTGGTTGTGCCTTGGATGGCTTTCGCCAGTCTTATTACCTCTTTGCCTTCTCTCTAGCCACCTCTTTACTTCTGTTTCTAATTTCTTGCAAAGCAATTTGGATTTCCTCTAAACACACGCTCCCACACCAGGAGAACAGTGATTTCCAGACGGTGTTCGTTTTGGGTCTTTAAAACCAAACCCCTTTATGCTCACGGCCCTCAATGAGTTTTTTTTTTCAATAAAGATATACGTACCGACCAAAAATATACCGAAATCGTACCGACGGCGTCGCCGGCCGTCCTCCGGCCACCGGACGGCCGATCCGAGCCGTCCAAAAATTCTAAAAAAAAAAACCGAGGGGGTCCGCGCATATGTGTATATACACGAAAAAAAGGGTGTGTAGATCAAGCACCTTACACACATCGGATGCCCTTGATTCCCGCGCAGACCCCCTCGGTTTTTTTTTTTAGAATTTTTGGACGGCTCGGATCGGCCGTCCGGTGGCCGGAGGACGGCCGGCGACGCCGTCGGTACGATTTCGATATATTTTTGGTCGGTACGTATAGCAATACTCTTTTTTTTTCCCCCTGATTATGACTCTCATTTTTTTCTATTTCTCTCTCTTCACTCATTGCCCCAAAACCTTCCTTATAATTCAAACCAAACAAAGACTCTCCAGCGGCCAAGTTAGGAGTCCATCGCATTAAGATCCTCGTGATGCTTTTTTTAGTTGCTTAGGTGTTCCACAGGTGACGCAAACTTCACAGTCTATTTGACGATCTAAGCCTTTCATTTTGTAGGTCTTGATCTATAAAAAAAAGACTCCTAGTTGTTGGACATCGACAATCATCTAAATCTAGCATATTTGTCCAATATGCAGTCTGATTCTAACTGTTTATTTCTTCTCTTTGGACAAATATGATTTGATCAATATTTGCTAATGTCCGATCATCTTGATTTTTTACATGGACAATCAAAATTTACAAATTAAATGGCTCAAATTGTCAAAAAATGAAACTGCGCTGGATTCCATTTCGTGTCACAAAGAACTGAGCAAGTTTATTAGATGAAGCAAAATAGTTTTTTTAGCTATTTTACCTATGCAAAAACCCCAAATTGCAACAGATTAGGTAAAGGCCTAGGTAAAATTCAGCCATGAACAGTGAATAGGTAAATATATCTAAGCACTATTCACCATGTGTATTATTTTATTAATTGTTTATCGCTCTCTCTCTCTCACCTGTGTATACACGCATGCATAAGCCAGACTACCAGAGCATGAAGCTCCATTCAACTTCCCCCAGTGCTTTGATTTGAACGAACAATACCACGAATCAAACGAATCAATTGAGTTATTAATTGAAATAGCCCACCAATCCCACGATTAAAACAGATTTCACGAATACTAACTGAAATTTATAGCCAAAGAATCCCACGAACCATTATCAACTGAATAATCTTTCATTCACCATTTCGGTCGGTGGAAAGAATCTCCGGAAGAGGCTTCCGACGACAAAAATAGATGAAAAATGGAAAGAAAATTTGTATTTTAATATAGAATAGATAAAATAGATAGTATTGGTGTACTGTTGAAAAACACATGAGTATGAAAAATGAAAAATGTGTACTGTTCACTTGTATCTTTTGGCTATGCACTGAAGTACATGCTCGTAGTTAACGTTTGCTTTTGTTTCTTGATCACTAGTTGTTAGTGTTTTGAACCCTTGTCTAATTTATGGGAGTACAACATGCTTACCGCCACTCATGAAAGTGTACAGAGTACATGGATGGGGTTCATTTCCAGTCCAGTTTTTTTGCTGTCCAGTACGGTCCAGTTTTGGGCCGTTGTGGACCCATTCCGGGCCCAAAACAATGATCGGAATCGTTCATTTTGTAGAGCTCGTCGAATATGTCATCCATGCCAAAAATTAGCTTGATCAAATATCAATAGGTACATGGATGAAACAGATTTGTACAAGAAAAAAACGATGACAAAAATTAAGTTGAAATTAATAATTGCCCATTTTTTTCATGTACAAATCTATTTTGTTCATGTACCTATTGATGTTTGATCAAGCTAATTTTTGGCATGGATGACATATTCGACGAGCTCTACAAAATGAACGATTCCGATCATTGTTGTCGGCCCGGAATGGGCCCACAACGGCCCAAAACTGGACCATACTGGACAGCAAAAAAACTGGACTGGAAATGAACCCACATGGATGATATTAGGAACCAAAATGCTGCTGGTACAGCAGCTTTTTGCACAGATAACGCATACAGCGCCCGTTTCGGCCTATCTCGGGTCCAACAAAGATAATCGGAGTCGCTCATTTTATTCAATATATTTTTCTTAAGGTCCCTGGAAAAAATCAGCTTCATCCGATATCGATAAAAGAGTTTGCAAAGCGTCCAAAATTGCTTTGAAAAATTTCTAAAGCAATTTTGGATGCTTTGCAAACGCTCTTATCGATGTCGGATGGAGCTTATTTTTTGCAGGGGCCTTAAGAAACATATATTGAACAAAATGAGCGGCTCCGATTATTTTTGTTGGACCTGAGACGAGCCCAAACGCCTGCTGTACGCTTTGTCTGTGTAGAAAGCTCTGTACCTGTAGCAGCATTCTATTAGGAATAACAATCACTTACATACTGTTCACTTTTTAGGGACATTTTTGAAAGTAATAAATGAAAAAACAAATAAAAAAATTTTATTGACAACCGTGCTGCAATTTATCCAAACCTTAAAAACGTTTATTGCAAACTTTTAACAATCATTTACAAAAAGCACTCCACTTCGAAAACGTTTATTGCAAACTTTACATCAAATCAATCAAACAAAGTACATAACGACTCATCCAATTACAATTCGACAGCTGTCATATAAGGTTCTGATCAATCAAACAAACAGTGTAAAACAAAAGAAAATTGATTTTCGCGAAACAATTTTTATTGATGATGCTCTATTTTTTAAGTGAAGTGACTAGTAATTTCATGAATAAAATGGAGCGTCATCGGTAAAAAGTGGAACTCGAATATCAAAATTCAATAAAAAGAATGCTTATTTTGGCGATACACTTTTGTACGCAGACATTTTATTTTCAACGTTATTTCATGTACAAAGTGGAGCGCGAAAATCAACTTCCAAAAAATTAAAAAAAAAAGTAGTACAAGCTGACCGAGTTAAACAGGGGAGTGAACTTGGAGAGAAGATCGGCAGAGCGGGCAACTCGGCTGCGAACTCAGCCACTTATCAACACACTCGGAGTGAAAACAATGTCTGCAATTCGGCAACACCTTCACTTTCTCACCTTCTCCAAACACTCCTAGGCATATACAGCACTCCGATTCATCGACGCTTTTCGTATCGGACGACGACGTGTGCAACACGATTGGAAAGCTCTTAATCGTGGAGGGATCGAGCCCACGGGGTCGAGACGGCGGCGCGTGGGTGGATGATGAGGTGTGGGCGGCGGCGTGGTGGAGGTGGCGGTAGCGGCAGCGGGTGTAGAGGAAGAGGAAGGTTATTAGGAGGAGGATGGCGAAGAGGACGACGGCAAAGAGGAAAGTGCGGCCGCGTATTTGGAAGTCGCGGTCGTCGAAGTCTATGTAGCGCCAGTGGAAGGACTCGGGCTCGTGAGCTTCCATTGATGGGGTTACTGTTGGAATTTTGGATTTTGTTTGACGGCAGCGATGGTGGAGGGGTGAGGTGGCGGTGACGACGGTGTCATGGCGGTGGGGAAGTGGATTGGGAGGTGAAGTGAGTGGATAGGGTCTGAGATTTTGTGTGCTTTGGGGACAAATATGTTTAGTTTTTTTTTTTTTTTTAACATTTGTTTGTTTTTTGTGAATTATTATTTCGTCATGAATAGAGAAATTTAAAATAAAAATTACGATCGAAACAAATTTTTTTTAAAATAAAGATAAAAATAAGTTAATAAGCTAATTTTTTCGTTTCTATTCAAATTTTTTTTTGATTTCGATGGTAATTTTTTATTTTTTAAAATTCCTCTCAAGCAATAATCCTCAAAACATTGACAAAAATCTAACAAATGTGATTTTTTTTAATGAAGACAAAAAATAAGCTACTTGGTTTATTTAGCCAAATAATGTCATTTTCCATTTTTGTTCTCAATTCTCAATCAATTAGAGATATGCAAACTAGTCCAATCGAGCCGAGTTTTATGGTAATGTTTAAGTTTGTTTGCTAAGTTTTCAAATAAAACTTGATCCGAGCTCGAGTTCAATGAAAATTTAATGAGCTCGAGCCGAGCTTGTCTAGGTTTGACTCGAGCTCGAACTTGTTTACGAGCCATAACGAATAAAAAATACAAGATTTGACTATTTTATTAAACGAGCTTATAATTGAGGCTCAAGTTTAGTTCGTTTACTATATGAATCAAACTTAAACGAGCCTCTTGAACAGTTCACAAATGATTCGGTTCACTTTGCAACCCTATTGTCGATAGATACTTTCACATTTGTGTCCGTGATAATACATACTTTTACTCTCGCTCCCGCTCCCGCTTATGCGAACTAGAGTTGGATTGTAATAGTAATACTTTAGGGGCCGTATTTGATGATCGGTTTGATTACCATGACATATGTCATTAATATGCTGATGGAATGCACTAACTTGTCGTATAATGGAGCGGATTCTAATATATACACAATGATTTCTAATATGCAAATAATCATCACCAAATATCACCATTAGGTTAAACAGAAAGTCCACTAGCACAGCAATCTGTGCACAGATTTTTATGTGGGATCCACTATGGATCCCACAAAAGTGATCCAAGCCGTTGATTATGTTTAAAACATTTTTCAAGGTCCCCCCGTGAAAAATTAGCTCAATCCGATACCTATAAGTACTTGATCTAATCGTCTAACTTTTCATTCTCTAAAAACTTGAATGAAAAGTTAGATGATTAAATCAAGCACTTATAGGTATCGGATTGAGCTGATTTTTCGCGGAGGCCCTTGAAAAAATGTTTTAAATATAATGAACGGCTCGAATCACTTGTAGTGGGCCCCACATAAAAATCTGTGCACAATCTGTTCACAGATTGCTGTGCCAGTAGACTGGTTCTAGGTTAAATTATTGTGAAGTGCTGACGTTAAGAAGTTGCAACTGAAGCGCGTTGAAAGCGTGGTGGAATCTGAGCTTAGGAAAGTTCCTGGGAAACATCCTTTGCAACACAAAAAAAAAAAAACAACTTGCATCTAAAAGTGCAGGAATATTATCATGGATTTCTATTCGAGAAAATCTTCTTTACTGCTGTTCCGCAAAGAAGAAGTTACGGAGCTCAATTGCGACAGTTCAAAGTGTTTTTGGACGATTTGGATTGAAAACAAATTGTGACTGATAATAATTGATTATGATTCACTTTTTCCCAGAAAAGTTTTATTAAAATCTTGACCGTTCAAAATCGAAAGGAACGCGCGAGATTGAATAGCTCCTGTTTATGGAGGCTCCACGAAAGAGACACTCTGTTTGTATTTAGATGATGGTGGAAAGACTTAAAGATACTTTTCCAAAAGATGTTTTAAAAAGAGTCGTAAAAGATGCTTTCAAAAGAAGTTTATTTATGTACTTTCTAGGAGAATAGTTTGAAGCAATAAGCATACGAGACTAGGAGTCACTTGAGGGTTTGTTCGATCTATAACTTCAAGATTTTAGAATTAATTAATTATTGATGTGGCACGCAAATTGATTCGGATATTCGGTTATCAAAAATGATAAAAATGAGGCATATTAGAGTATACCATTAGTTCCAAGTTATGAAGACAAAATTACAGTCATTTTAAGGTTATTATATTATATCATATAAATGTCAGTACAAAAAAATGACAAATGTTTTTGTATTCTCATTGGACCATTTTGACTCATTTTCCAATTTTCTAGCTACTATGGAATTGAAATATTGAGAATCTTCTATCATGATCGTGACATGACAAATGTCAATTAAATGCTGAATTTAACACGCAATAAAGATATTTTCATATGAGGATTGGAGAATTGGGTCCACCACAGTTCCATTTTCTTGGATGGAAATTGTAAGCGTCGAATGACTTTTAATGAATGCAGTTTGGGCTTTTGTTCAAAAAACAAAAACAAATTGACATTTTTTAAGAACTAAAATCCTCTCATGTAATTCTTTAATCAATCATAATTTTCTCAGGAGAGATGAATATAACCGTTACCATTTCTTTTTAAATTTTGACTATAGGTTTTTTCTGAGATAGTATTCGTGAACTAATCTTTTATGGTCAGTGTCGACGGACGCAAAATTTCAGTTCTGGGTGGGTGAACATTTTAGGAAAAATTAGAACATATGAAAGACGGTGTCTAGCTACTAGGGCGCCATTACATGCAAATCACAGAAGAGAGGGAAAAAAAAACTATCAAAATTATTATCATATATGTTTTTTGATCAACCTATACAATTAAAAATTATGATCAAAAGGATAATAAATGCGATTTTTTTTTTGGTTATTACTTCAACATTTTTTTTTTTTTTTTTGCCATTCGTTAATCCTAATATACTCCATCCTAGGGGACTTGAGGAGGGGGATTGGTACTTACGGGAATTGAACTTGCCCATGTGCATGGATGTGTAAGGGAGGCACTAACTGCATTGCACTCCATTTACATTACTTCAACATTCACCGTAGAATAATGCTGTAGTAACCACATTGTAGGAATTATGTGATGCGTAACTAACATATAAGTAAAATGTGCCTCATTACATGACAATTGGGGAAGAGACCGTGTTAAGCCGATGACCCTAATTAATGCTCAACGACATTCTTTCGCCAGATCGTCTTAGGAAAAAATACTACGGGCCACTACCCAAGTATAATAGAAAAAATTGAGTGGCCTTGAGATGGGTTTAGTTTTTGCGAGTAACAACAGTGGAAGAGTTCTTGTACTCTTCGAGACTTTCTCAATGCATTGCATTCTATCTATTGTATCATTTTCATCTTTTGATCTATATGATTAATGAACAATTTCCTCGCGGTTGAGAAAAAAAAAAGTGGGATAATCAAACGTGATCATATTTTGGTGTTCACGGTATAGAGTTTCACAAATTATTGACGATTTGCCAGGCCAAGAGACTAAAGTTTTTTTTTTTTCCAAAAAAAGAGACTAAAGTTAAGAGTCCAAAATCATTACACCATGGATTGTAAGGGTCATCATCGGGCTGGGCCGGGCCTGTCCAGCCCACCAAGTCACTACCCAAACCTGCCCACGGGCTTGGCCCACCATAGATTAAGAGTCCAAAATCATTGCACCATGCAGGAGCTGCAAATGAATACGACACGAAAATCTGATCACAATCGCAATCGCACCACAAATAAATGAACTAAAATATGAAACAAAAAACGCTTCGAAACATGCAAGTTCACGAAATGAACTGCACAATTGTACATTATTACGAATGTTCTCGACCGCAATCGCACCACAAATAACTGCTAAGAGACCACCGTAGATTATGAGGCTTGATATCGTAGGAGAAACGCTAGAAGATTTAGGGACTTTTGTGGCATCCCTTTAAATAATGATCTTGGTAGATACCTCGGAGTTCCTTTATTTCACAAAAGAGTTAGCAAAAATTACTTTAACCAACTTATTGAAAAAATGGAGAGGAAGCTGTCTGGATGGAAGTCTAATACCCTTAGGCTTTCTGGGAGAGCCACCTTGGCCTTAGTCTGTTACCACCACTATCCCTAGTTATACAATGCAAACCATGAAATCCTCTATTTGTGAGAAACTTGACAGGCTTAACAGAAACTTCATTTGGGGTGACACTCCTGACAAGAAAAAACTGCACTTGGTCGATCAATTGGGAAAAAGTGTGTAAAAGCAAAGATTGTGGTGGTTTGGGCATTAAATCTGCTAGAAAGCAGAATATGGCCCTTCTTGCTAAACTGGGATGGAAAGTGAATGGCAAAGAGGATAGTCTTTGGGCTACTATTCTGAGAGATAAATACCTGAAAGATCATGATTTTCTTTTCTTGGCCTAGAAAAAGGCCTGCCTCTCACATTTGGCGAAGCATTGTGGATACCCAATTTGTCATTTCCAAGGGCCTGAAATGGGTCATTGGTGATGGTAAATCTGTGGATATATGGAAGGATTGGTGGTGTGGGGAAACTCCTTTGGCTCTCTTGTTTCCTGGTAATCACACCAATTCTATCTAACGCTAAAGTTGTGGAGCTTATTGAGCATGGTAGATGGAATTTGGATATGCTCGATCTTCCCTTTAGTGGACCAAGGTGTGATTGATTCCATTTCCAGAATCAAACTTCCTTTGGCTCCTAACGTGCCTGATCACCCCACCTGGGCGGGTTCCCCTAGTGGGAATTTTTCAGTTGCAGCTGCGTATAATCTGATTAACAAAGACGAAGCAGATGTAAAGGGGTGGGAAATGGTTTTGGAAACTAAAATTACCTGCTAAATTCAAAACTTTTATTTGGCTTATCCTCCTTCAAAAATTACCCACTAACAAGCTCCATGCCAGAAGAGGAATTGTTACCTCGGATTTATGCCCGAGATGTAACAATATATCTCCCCGAAGACATAGATCACTTGTTCAGAGATTGCCCCAAAGCTGTTGAGCTTTGGAATGCAATCACTTTAGGCCATAGCACGTGAAGGGGATGGGATAGACCTTTATCCGAATGGTTAAATTTGAACCTAAAGTTTAAAAATTCTGCGAGCATAGTGGAATATTAACTTGGCCTACTCTATTTATCACTTATCTTTGGCAAATTTGGAAAGACCGTAATAAAAAAAGTTGGGAAAGTCTTCAATAGACACCCGTTTAAGGTGTGTACCATATGCACTTATTGTGTGGTTCATATTGTGCCACCTCATAAAAAATTATTTGTACGACCGGTCATTCATAACATTTTATTTCGTATCGTAACTTTTATACTAAAAATTCGTAACCTTTCATCAATATAATTCGTAACTTTATAGCAATAGATTCATAACATTTTGAGAATCATAACATTTTGGTGTGTTTCAATGTGGGTGCATATGATATACACCCATATAAGAGGTGTACGTGTATTGTAGCATTTCCCAATAAATTTTGATAATATGGACTTGGCAAAGAAGCAATTTGAACTTCCGAAGAACCAAAAACAAGCCCTCCTCTCTCTCTCTCTCTATCTTCTGCTCTCTCTCTCTCTCTCTCTCTATCCTAGCCCCCAGCCGCCTGTTCTAGGGTTTGGGGGGAGGCCTCTGCCGCCTCCTCCGCCACCGTTCCCCCTCCCTTCTCCTCCATCTCTCCCCCTCTCTTGCCCTCTTCTCCAGTCCCCCAGCCCTCTGTTTTTCTGTTTTCGCCCCTCAGCTCTGCGTTCCGTGTTGTGTGGCCGGCGGGAGGGGCTTTGGCCGGTGGCCTCCGTTTCTCTCTCGACCCGGGTCCCTCTGGGTTCCCAGACCTGCAGGTTAGCGTTCGGCGGCGGAGGCGCTTGGTTTCAGGATGTGGTGCGGCGTGGGGTGGGTGTAATAACAGTGGAGTAGGTGTGGGGGTCGCGGGTTGTTTTCTGGTTTTCCTGTTTTCCTTTCTACGGCGAGTTCCGGTTGTTTAGCGGTCTGGGTTTCCCCCAAATCCGGTGGGTGTCCGGTCTGGGTTTTCCCCAGATCCGGCGGGTGGTGGGTAATAATGGTGGTTTTGTTTTTTCGGGTCTGGTTTGGTTGTTGCCTCCGGTCAGTGGTCTGCCCGCCATGGCTTCAGAGTTGCGTTGGACTGTCAACGGTTACCCTTTCGTGGCCAGAACTCTGCGTGCCAGCGGGAGTTTACTCTTTGAAGTGGTGTCCTTCCACGGAGGAAAACTCTTTTGAGTTTTTGCTTCGCGGTCTCGCCGGCGATTAGGCATTTGGATTACTGTATCGTGGAAGACAGATTTCACTGTGCTGCATTGTTCTCTTCGATTAGGGTATTGTTTCTCGAAGGGAATTGTTTGTCTAGATGCATACTCCACGTGTCCCGACCCTACCTCTGAGTATGTGGCGGTGTGAAGAGGTCCCTGCTCTTAGGCTTCAATTAGTCCTTCCGGTTATTCCTTTTTCCTTTTGTACCCTTTCGTGATTTGATTGAAATCTGTAGATGCCGTATGGCGTTTGTTATTATGAATGACTTTCGAGCGGATCAAAAAAAAAAAAAATGGACTCGGCGGTTTCCATTAGTGCCAAACTAATATACAATTATGAGCGCATGATTGAGGAAGCCTTTAAATCCCTCCGCAAGCATGGCTCGCCCCATTCACAATGTGCTAATTGGATTGCTCCTTGTACAGGTTCAATCAAGTTAAACATGGATCGTTGCTAGCACGAATCAAACGGTAAAGGAGGCTTTGGAGAATTGTTTCGAGACTCAAAGGGCGACTGAATCCTAGGGTTCTTTGGTAAGCTCATCTGTGACTCTAGCCTTGAAGCGGAACTCTGGGGAATTTATAGAGGAATTACTATTATCTTGAAGAAAAGTTTGGCAAATGTTACTATCGAATTAGATTCTCTTGTGGCTGTTGAGCTTATCAATGAAGGCAATTCAGGTAATCGCGCTCAAAGTATTATCATAACTGAAGCTCATGGGTTGCTAAACCGCACGGGCACCAAGTTATCACACACTTACCGCAATGCCAATCAATGTGCCGACCATCTTGCTCACTTGGGAGCCGAACATAACGACGAGTTGATTATTGCAGTGACTAACCCCATCTCCCTACAGGATTTCTTGATTAAAGATAGCCTTCTTCTTAGGCAGGCTTTAGATCAGTGCTCTTTGGACTTATCTTGGCCTATTCTATCCTTTATCTTTGTTATGATGCTGCTGTGGACCTTTCTTTTTTAGTTAATTGATTTTTCGACGTACCCAAAAAAAATAAAAAATTTGACCCATGAAATCACTATGAATCCGAGCCGTCCATTTATCTTTCATGGACACTTTCACAGATCAAATTCACGGATGATAACATTTTCGTAACAAAAATGGACACCGTACAAAGAACATTTCCTTATGCAGTAAACCATGCCGTTTCCAAATAGTCCATGCGAAAGTGTGATTTTGCTAATCTACCTAAGAACCGGGTTGGGAGATTAATTATCCGCTATATGTGAGCCAGAATTATCTTCTATATATGTGGGGCTCACGGAATCCTCTACGATGATCAGAGCCATTTACTTACTTTTGAAAAGTTAGTTTTTATGCAATCTTATTTTTATGCAATCTTAATTACAAAGATCAGCTCAATTCTGTATCGTCATGTCCGTAGTTGTATATTGATCAAACAACACTTATTTCCGTTCAGAATGTTGAATGATTCAATCAAGCACTTTTCGATATTCAATTGAGTTCAGTTGTTTAATTACAAAAGTAGTACCAAAACTAGGCTCTACAAAATGAACTGACTTTGACCATGAATATGAGACCCCTGGAGGATTGATAATGTTGTCTGAACATACTTACACTCATTCATGTAACCTCCATTGGCACAAAATATCGAATTTGAAATGGTATACGATATACTAGTAATTATTTCAGATGCTTCACAAATACCATCTAGGTCAAGGCCATTGTACATCAAAATCTTAAGCTTCGTGCTTCACAGTTAACTTAATAGTATCAGATGTATGCACTATGCAGAATACAATAATTAAGTGGCAAAAATCCCGTGGGCGTGAAAATGTCTTAGAAATACATCTCAAAGTACAAAACTTCGCAAGAGCAAGAATGGTAAATCCCGAGAGCTAGAACGCATGTCATTTAAAAAATGTATGTGACTAATAATATACCATTTTTTTTCATTACACAAAGTTGTAATGGAGATTTAAAAAAAAAAATTGTTATAATTCCAAAGGAATGCAGTGTGAATATCAACATGTGAAAATATTGTTGCTAATTCTTCCAAGCTACCGAATTTCGAAACACAAAAATAAAACTTGAAGACTGGAAATTTTAATACTGCAATGTATTTAGTATATCACAAAAATTGGCGACAGAGAAAATATCAAAAAGAGGAAACAAATTCCCAACACTACCCATTCTTTTATGGAACCCTAATCACTTAAAATTCTAGAAAACCCTAATTGAAACAATAAACTACATAGCCATTATTATCAACCTTCAATAATAGTAGCAATAGTATAAAGAAATTATGAACCATCTCTTCTTACCTTTCAGATCTCTCCCTTGAAAATTGAAACCTTACTAATCGAGTAAGCAACAAACACTGAATAAATCATGATCAATTGCATGTTCAGTCTTTGATGCAATTCCTTCTTCCCATTTTCTCCCTCACCTTCCTTGGTTCGATCGTCTCACTTAGTCCTAAGTGCAATTCAATTCTTCCACAAATTCTTAATCTACAGATTCCAAGCGTGCACGAATTATACTTGCATAGATTCGAACACAGATGTGTATAAAACCGTTCAATTGATCTGAACCCGACAAAATCACGGAGAATCCATTTTCATTGAACAATTCTAGACACATCTGTGCACATAAAATCTGCACGTACGTTGCATTGCTTTTAGACTTGCATGCAATCTTAAATAGTTGAACCATGAACGGAAAAACCCTAATTGGAAGTTTTCCATTAAACCCTTCAAAAATCAAATGAAGGGTCGCCATAATCCCATATACTAGCCGGGGGGTACTCATCATCATTCGTCACCGGCCATGTAACCAGAGACTCCACCCCCACGGTGGTTGCCGGCTGCTCGGACACCGCCGGTGCAGCAGCATCTGTCGAAGACAGGGACAAGCTCGCGCCCACCGACCCGGCAAGCGAATTTATCTGGTCGCACAAATAGCTTTGCTGTTGGAAACAATCATAAGGATTCTGATACGACGATATTGATGTCGACGACGATGCAGTTGTATTTGTGGACCCCACATCAACCTTGTAATCGGCGGCACCGTACTGTTGCTGTTGGTTATAAGGGTTTTGTACAAAGTTAGGGTACTGTACGGTGCGGTAAGGGTAATAGGGGATGGTGAAGCCGGTGGGGCGGGGGAGCAAGGGGCGGAGGGTTTGTGTGGTGGAAGAGGAGGAGTTTCCGCCGCCGCCGCGTGCGGAGGCGGAGGAGGAGGCGGCGGCGGTGCAGGAGGGGGAGGGTTGGAGGTTGAGTTGCGCTCGCGAGCCGTACAGCATAATGGCGGCTCGGTCGTAGGCGCGGGCGGCGTCCTCGGCCGTGGCGAAGGTGCCGAGCCAGCGGCGCACCCGCTTGCGCGGCTCTCGGATCTCGGCCACCCATTTGCCCCAGCTGCGCTGGCGGACCCCCCTGTACTTGAACTTGCTGTTGTCTGGGCCGCCTTTGCCGGCTCTGTATTTTCTTCCGCCGCTAGTTCTGGTGGTTGTGGTGGTGGTGGAGTCGCCACTGGTGGTGGTGGTGGAAAGGGAAATGGGATTGGTGTTTGTGGTGGTGCCTTGGGGAGGGAGATGTTGATCAGGGTATGGAGCGGCCATAGGGGTGGTTTTGGTATATTTTTTTAGGAGAAGTTTCTGTTGGGGGATGTGTAAAAGATGGAGGGGTGGGGAGACCAACAGCTTTGTCTGTGTGTTTACGGGATTAGTCGAAAGAGGAGGTTCTGGGAAGGGGGTGGTTTGAATCTCCTTTCTTCAACTGGTGGATGAGGGCGGTGGTCTAAGTTTATATTTATGGAGAGAGAGAGAGAGAGAGAGAGAGAGAGAGAGAGAGAGAGAGAGAGAGAGATTGCTGCAGTGTCAACAGACGTGAACTTGTCTCTGCACATACATATGCTGAAATTGCATTAACAGAAGTAGCTAGGAAATGAGTCTTAGCATACTTCCAAATTAGCTGTGTTCAGTACTTAGAAAAAAAAAATTATTAACTTACTATAAAAACAGGATTTACATATTACTCAATCCGCCTCAATTTGTTGAGTTTATTTTGACCTTCACGTAATTTAAGAAAATATTATAATTACATTTACTTTGTGTCAATTTTATCATTTTACCCATTTATTATTTATGATTTTTCGTCAACTTTTTTGTCATGTATGGTATTAATTTGCTCTAATTTATTTTCAAATCAAGTTCAAAATTTAAATTTGGGAGGGAGAAATGAGGGGTAATATGGACATCCAAAATTAGAAAGTTTTGAAACAAGTACATTATTTCGGGACATACCAAAAAGGAATAATGACATAAGAAAGTGAGACGGAAATGTTATATAGTTATAGTTACTACATTATATGGTTACAGTTACTACATTATGTAACTATACTACACTTATTACTCAAATATTTTGACAATTAATGATTAAAATCAATGGTTGAGATGAACCCATACAATTAGGGATGGCAATCTCGGTCGACCCATCTGAACCCGCTCCGAAAATCCCCGAACTTTGGGGATTCGTTTGAGGATTGGGTAGGGGATGGGGAATTTTTTAAAAAAAATTCGGGGATCGGGTAGGAGACGGGGATAGATCTGTCCCCGCCTCGAACCCTACCCTCCTTCCTTCCGGGATCGGGATGTCTAAGTTTATATTTATGGAGAGAGAGAGAGAGAGAGAGAGAGAGAGAGAGAGAGAGATTGCTGCTGTGTCAACAGACGTGAACTTGTCTCTGCACATACATATGCTGAAATTGCATTAACAGAAGCAGCTTGGAAATGAGTCTTAGCATACTTCCAAATTAGCTGTGTTCAGTACTTAGAATTTTTTTTTATTTACTTACTATAAAAACAGGATTTACATATTACTCAATCCGCCCCAATTTGTTGCTTTTATTTTGACCTTCACGTAATTTAAGAAAATATTATAATTGCATTGATTTTGTGTTAATTTTACTATTTTACCCATTTGTAACTTATGATTTTTTGTCAACATTTTTTTCATGTATGGTATTAATTTGCTCTAATTTATTTTCAAATCAAGTTCAAAATTTAATTTGGGAGGGAGAAATGAGGGGTAATATGGACATCCAAAATTAGAAAGTTTTGAAACAAGTACATTATTTTGGGACATACTAAAAAGGAATAAGGACACAACAAAGTGAGACGGAAATGTTATATGGTTACAGTTACTACATTATATAACTATACTACACTTATTACTGAAATATTTTGACAATTAATGATTAAAATCAATGGTTAAAATGAACTCATACAATACAATAGTTAGGAACAATGGAAGCATCATATATAGAATGAAAGAAAACTTCAACGAAGCATGCAATACGGTTTGCAATCTCATTTTGTTTCTTGAATGGACGTAAGAATCGTGTATCCTGTCAGATATTTCAAAATTCACTACTACTACCATGCTATTGTGCCACTCATATATAGGTCGAATTAAAGAGAGGGAGAGAGAGGATTTAGTAATTGAGAATAAATTCTTTACACCGCCGGTGTAAATATTTGTTTCTTCCAAATCAATTACATTGCGCCACGTTGCAAAACAATGGTCCCAATCAATAAAACATGACGACGTGACGCAATATAATTGATTTGGAGGAAACAAATGTTTACACCGACAGTGTAAATAATTTAATCTCTATCTATCTTCCATCCTTGCTGTCTGATGTTTCCGTCTGGAACGTTGAAACATGGTTTTAGAGTTTTTTTTTTGCGGTTTCCTAACCTAACCCAATTAGGTTTTATTTTGTTTAGACAACTTGTCATTGGACAAATACTTGTTAGGGGTGCCTCTTTATTGGCGTGAGAGCAATATTGGGGTTTTTTACCTTTTGATGAGACTTGGGTAGAAACGTTTCTGCAGAACTTCTTACTTCTTTGTAGTTTCTTTGAGTATCTGTTTGCTTTTGTACTAGTGGAAGCCATCGTTTGACTGCTCGTGGAGCTAGTACGTTTACATCCCAAAATAAGCAGAATCTTGTACAATATCTCTCTCTCTCTCTCCCCCTCTCTCTCTCTCACACACACACGTTTGGTTTGATTATTTTGGTTTGCTTTGCATATTTATTTTGTTCTTCGATTTAATGTTCAAAATCACCGTCTGTTTATTTGGTTTCCGCACAATAGAGTACTTTACGGTGCACATAAAACTTTGTTAAATCCTCAAAGTTTTGAAATTTTGACACTAGAAGTTCTGCTGGAGATGCTGTTAGAACTACAATATTGTGCAAAATATTTTGCATTATAACGTACTAATGGACCAATATCTTATTTAAAATTGAAAGAATAGTAACTCATTCAATTGCACACAAAACATTGTCACATAGATACGTTTACAAACATTGTGCAAATTAATGGTTGTTTTTCTCACACTTTTCGCTGCTGACAATTTTAATTTCTTTTTGCTTAAGAAAATTTAAATCAAGTGGTCTACATAGATTTCTCGAGACCACAAATTCGAACGAACAATCCATGTCATGGCGTTATTTCTCGTTAAAAAATCACTATAACATCACGCTATTGAGAGGGGAACTAATTCATTAATGTTGATGATGTTTAAGGAGGATACCTTTTTCAATAGTACCATTTCTAGCATACATACATACCGTTTGGAGCGGGGATGGAGGGGGAAAAAATAAATTCCTATCGGGATCGTGGCGGGACGGGAACATTTGCTCGCCAACCCTTTTCGATATTAACAAATTTAACCCGCATCAAATTTTAATTTGGACAACAAGATCTGCACAATTCACATTTAAACATTAATGTAGACTGAGAGTCTGAGACTCTGGCATGCTATTGTAACTTTGATATCGCTCTGCTGGCAGTTGAATTAGAGAGAGCGTTTTTTCAAAGACTCTCAATATTCGTTATTTTTTTGGTAACTTAGGTTCGGATCAGGTTACACACACTTTAACTAATTTTAGGGACCAATTCCACCGCCTACTTACGGGATCCTAATTAAAATCATAGCGGACTGGTCCCAATTCCAGTGCACTTAACAATATTTATTATAAAAGTTGCTTAATTGCGTTTTAAAGAAGTTGTCAAATTTGGATATATTTTACTTGGGACTTTTCTTTTTATTGAAAACGATTGGAAGATACAAGTATTAGAATTAGAATTAGAAACATAAAATTGATGCTCCACCTAAGAGGTGAGGGTGCATTATCGGTGAAATTATACAATACTCCGGGAATATTGTCATGTGGTACTCTCTACCACTTTACAACTACACATTCCTGTGTGGTCTGCTACTAAGTGTATGAATTTCATAAAAATGTGTGGTTGTAAAGTGGTCCGGCTACTGAATAATTACTCGTGTTATTGCAATTCGATCCTTTTCCGACTGCTTTGAAACTACTAGCAAATTAACAACCAGAGCATTGGAAATAATATTTTGGAAATTAAAACATGTTAAAGAATTGTGTACTTAATTTCGCATGCTCTCCTCACTTTTAATGTATTTCTTTATAGTGTTTCATTCCGATACTTTGCCAACGTCAACAATGTATTAATTAATAGAGGAATTTTTTAGTGCCGGATAAGTACCACGTGGTGCCGCTCTGCGCATCGGGCCCACGGGTCCATGTATAATATTTTGAATGTATTTATAGTGTTTTTAATTCTCATCATCCAAAACACTTTTTGACGATCAGGATGCGCCAAGCTGTCGCCACGTCAACTGTACCCACCCGGCACAGAAAAATTTCTGCTATACGAGAGATGAAAACACAAGGGTGTGGGGACCACACAAACACAAGTTGAAAGAATGATTGAGATTCGTTTGATTCAAGGGCTGATGTGTGCTCTCCAACTCTCTTAAGAAAACATCTACACTCTTACAAATATATTACAAAAATGTTATTAAAGAATGGATAGTACCGTAGGGACGGACAATTACTATTCAACAAAACTCTTGAATAGATCCTCTTACGTCAGTGACAAAGAAATACTCCTAAAAAGAAACTTGGGTTTTAAGCTTAAGTGGAAGATCCCTTGGGCGATTCAATTCCGTCCAGCATTGGAAATAAGGAAAGTTGGGGTCGTCGCCTGCTGTCTCTTCAATAGGCTCCAAGAAATTGCTTTCCTCGTAGTTCCACCGTCCCAATTTAAATGCTCTACAGAAGACCGTGTTACTTTGACCTCGAAAAATAAAGTGCTTTTAAAATTAAATTTTAACTTTGTTTTGCATTGTTCAAAAAATCTCGATGAGAACTTTAAAACAGTACAAAAAAATTTCCAAAAAGATTATGAAAAATACGATTTTTTTAAAAAAGCGAAAATAATACGCCTTTACGTAAGGAGCATTTAAAATGGAACGGATGGAATAATTTCCAAACATTATCAGCCTTGGAATTCAAGATAATCGCCCACGTGCAGATCTTTTAAGAAACAAGGCCGTTTAATTGCACTCGTTTCCCAGAAAATTATTTCCCTCCGTCTCATATTTTGTTTGCTATGCACTTAATTTCAAAGGAAAGTCAACATTTTTTTTTTGACTCGATAGATGTCTAACTTACTCTTAAGGAATGAGAAAGGGGAACCGCTAAGTGGCATATAGGTGAGGCAAGCCCAGAAGTCATCAACCACCACACCAAGTACTCGAGCTCCTGGCGAGAACGAACACTCATCTTCCATGTGGAAGGGTTGAGGAAGTGTTATTGGGCTACAAACCTATTGATGGAAAGTCTATAATACTTAACCCTTAAAAGTATATACCATATACACCTATTGTAATGGTTCATTTATAATATTTTGGTGTGTTTCGTAATTTTTTTTTTGTTTTGCTCGGCAGGATTCAAAACTTTTTCATTGTGATTCATAATGTTTTGCTACATCTCGTAACTTTTATACAAAAAATCGTAACTTTTCAACATTAGAATTCGTAACTTTTCTCAACGAGCAAATATTTACTTTTGGCCATGTGAGTACGAGTAAAACGGCTTGTCTCTACAAAATCGCAAGATTAAATCTCATGAAAATTAAACGTTTCAAACGTCGTAGCCGCTAGAGTTTTTGTACATAATCGTTAACATCAAGAACTCGAAATTAGTTGACAACTTTGAGGTGTGCAAACCAAATACACGGTTACAAAAAGAAATAATTGGAGTAGGTAAATGTTTAATATTCTTGAAATAGTTAAAGGCTGTTTGTTTTGGGGAATTTTGCATGAAGGGAGATACGTGTAGGAATGTGGAGGGAAGTACAAGAATTGTGACAGAGCAATTAGCATGTGGTGTCCAGCTTTGCTTTGTGCCTTGGAACTCACAAACACATACAGACCAACCCCACTTATAAACAAGTTGCATGGCCGCAATTACCACAGAGACTCAGAGAGAGAGAGAGAGAGAGAGAGAATTGAGAGAGAGAAGCAATTTTCTCTCTCTAAGCAAATGAGGAGTCTGTTCGTAATTGGTTTTGGACTTTTGGGATGTGGGTTAGGGTTGGGGGTTCTTTCATGGTTGGGTTGGAAGGGAGCTGTTCCAGTCCCACAAGAAGTTGTACGTCCACCACCTAACTTTCCACAAAAAGAATTCAAAAAAAATGGGGATCCGAATTGATTTTTACACTTCTTTTTTAGTCTTTCATCCTCCTTTTTCTTTTTTCTTTTTTTTTTTTGTAGTTATCCACTTGAATTTTTTTTAATAAACTTCTTCATACATTCAAGGATAATATCGTAAATTCATGTGCATAAAGACAAAAAAAAAAAGTGTGAATGACTAAAAAAGGAAGCGTAGAAATCATTTTCCAAAAAGTAGTCCATTACCTGCTCATAATTGACTTCGAATGAAAGCAAACACTATTACATGGAAAATTTTGATTCCTCCATCTCTTTTTTTTTTGGAATGCAAGGTGTCCCATGCCAGTTTACGTGCGCATCTCAAATTAATCCCTACAGCCCCTTCGACAGCCGTTTCACATTCTTACGCGTGATGTGAGATGGCACAAGAATTGTTGACAAGAAGAATCGAACATAAAACCTTAGAACGGAACAAAGTGAGCAAATACCGAAATTCCAGGCTAAAACAACTTATCCAACCCGTTGGGTTTCCTCCAATATCTTGTTACCATTTATTCTAGTAATTTGTTTCAACAAAACTTCCGTTCACCTACGCTCGCGAGAAATGTTCTCTTCTATGAATATTTCAAGGAAAATGATAATGTCAAAACTGTTTTTGTTGGTACTAAAATTCTATGGCACAAAAAGCTTGTACCATATGCAATGTACAAGACTTTAATGTATTGGAGTTTTGACACCAACAAAAATAATTTTGACATTATCACTACCCTTCACTTTTGTTTTTTTTGCAATAAAAAGGATACAGATACATTTATGCCAAAGTGTACATATCATATACAAATGGTCATTTGTATTATAAGAGTTCCATATCTATGATGTAAGATCACATTTATCAAGCCTATCAACCAAAATAAAAATAAATTCACATTTATCAAAAATTTGGAAATGTGCACTTTTTATTTATATCCGTACCATTGCTCTTCAGTCTTCTCTAATTCATGCACCTTATAGAAGTAATTTCCTCTCATACACTCCCTCCCTTACTTGCAGTGGCGGATCCAAAAATCTAGCATCGTATTTAGGATTTTTGTGATATGTTTGCAAACTTGTGTATATGATGGCAAATGTTCCAGCTTAATTTATTCCCAAAATTGCACGTTTTTTTCCGAAGTGTAAGACAGAGGGAGTAGATACCACTGGACTTTGAGGTGTCAAATGGACGAATTGGGTCAGGTTGAAATGAGTCACGGGTTAAAAATGGGTGGGTCAAATGGTAAATGGGTTTAAACGGATCGGGCCAAATACGGGTCAATCTAACCCAAACCCATCCGACGGGTCAAATATGAATTAAAAAGGGTCGGGTCAAATACGGATCAAGTGCCACTTGGTGGTACAAGTGGAAAAGGAAACAAGGCAACAAGGAATGTGGCCCAAAACATAGACAAGGCCTTAGCTAGTCTATTTTCCAATGGGCCCAAGTCCTTGAAAAGTACTACTCCTAAAGATCCTTGGTCCAGCTTAAGATGCGCCTAATATTTCACATAAAAGATGAAAAGATGACGATTTAAATATGAATTGTTCGGATCATAAAAAAAATATCTCAATTACTTTCACGTAAATAACACAAAAAAAATGGAATCAAAAGTTTTATTCTTTTATGACAAAGTTCAGAACAAAATCTGACTTTATTAGACAAAAAATTGTTTTTGGCAAAAAAACCGGTTTTTGAGAATAACAGTTTGGAAAAAAATAAATTTTGAAAAATGGTTTTAAGGAAACCGTTTTTCAAACAGTTTTAAAAATAATGTTAACCGAGTAAATAAAAACATTTTTGAAAAAATAAGTACTGTGTTAAAACCATTACGGAGTATTGAGTAAACTATTTTTTGAAAAGAACAGTATTTCAATTTTTTTTTTTTAAAAACATTGTTGAAAAAGAAAGAGAGATAGGGAGAGAGAAAATGGAGAAGAGAGAAGATTTTTGTGTAATGATATGTATACTTGATTGAAAAGATGTGGGGTCACTAAATTTAATTATTACTAAAAAGTTGCTAGTTTTGATTATTCAATGACCAAAATTTGGTTAGTTGCTAAGAGGTTGCTATGAACATCTGCATTAGGCTCGTTTCTTCTCCTGTAAAACTATAATAACGAGTAGAAGGGACAAAAAATGTAGTGTATCAGCCTCTCTTGTTACTCGGTTAAATAAACAAATGCTATAATTCCTCGGCTATTGTAAAGAGCAACTGTTCATAGGCTTAACCAATATTTTATTGCTTTTTAATGTGTTCGTCTCTCATGGCTTTGGCATGACTAGGGGTGTAAACGAGCCGAGTCGAACTGAATATCGGCATGTTCGAGCTCGGCTCGATCAGAATTCGTCTGGCTCGAGTTCGGCCCCAGTTCGAATCGAGCTGGAAAAGCTCGGCTCAATAAGGATGTACAAAGCTCGGCTTGGCTCGTTAGTATTCGGTTTGGAATAAACGAGCCGGCTCGGCTCGAATTCGTCAAATTTTCAGCCTTAATATTGAAAAATTGGCTAAACGAGCCGAGTCGAACCGAATATTGGCATGTTCGAGCCGAGCCGAGCCGAACCTATATATTTCGAGCCTAGATAAACCTGTTCGCGGACCTATATATTGGCATGTTTGAGCCAAGCCGAGCCGAACCTATATATTTTGAGCCGAGACGAACCTGTTCGCGAACTTGTTCGAGCCGAGCCCTGCCAGGTTTGAGCTCGGCTCGTTTATCCTTCGAACCAAGCCGAACCGAGCCCTTACCGAGTCGAACTCGAGAGCTGCTCAGCTCATTTACAGCCCTAGGCACAACTTCCTTCTCAAGCACTAAAAACAAAAGTAGGGATGGCAATGGGGCGGGGCGGGGCGGATTTTGCGTCCCCCAAACCCACCCCATTCTATATCAGATCAAAGTCGGAGCGGGGAAAATCGGGGTCGGGGAAAAATCGGGTCCCCATTCACCATAATAATTTGACTAGTTTTGTTCTTTTTAGAGTGTTTTTGGAAAAAAAAAAACAAGATATTGATGATTGATGAGAGCTGAAAAAAATAGAAAAAAAAAAAAAAACAAAGACATAAATTAGTGTTTTATTAATTGGTATATTGCTCTTATTTTATCAAAACAATGAAATTTATTTAGACATATACATACAAAAATATAAATATCTATGATCGGGTTCGGATCGGGTTAAAACGGGGCGGGGGAAGCAAATACCATACCCGCCCCGTTTGCCTATCGGATTGGGGAATACCCCCTCCGATCGGGGCGTCGGATCAGGGCGGGGAGGTCGGAGGCGGGGGCGGATCAGTAATTGCCATCCCTAAACAAAAGTACTAGATTATTGAATTTTAAAAATCTCAAAATATAATGGGTTTGAAGTTTAGAGCAATATTCTCTCCATCCCAAATTGTTGGTTCTATACAAAAATACTGCAATTTTTGGATTAAAAAATAAAGTACTTTTATGCATAATTTTTAAAATTATTTGACACCCAATTTGAGATCTCAGTTAGTTTTTTAATTTGGTGTCAAGAAACTTGAAAAATTATGTACAAAGTACTTGATTTTTTGATCCAAAAATTAAACGTCTGTTCGTATGAGACTAATAATTTGGACCAAATGGAGTAAAATATGACTTAGCAAAATAATAAAGTTGACTTTTTAAGTTATAATTTTACTTAAATTTGTTGAGGCTGATACGAATGCTTTTAAAATATGGCCATAGCAAAAATATAGCCGCTATAGAGTATTACTTTTGAGAAGAAATAAAAAAAAATAGAGTTTTAATATTATATTGGAAGAAGGAAATAATATATTAATAGGTCATAAGTTAGAATAGAGAGTCTGATGCAATATGCATTTTAAAAGTGACTAGCTAAAGTAATAAAATGACATTTTAAGAGATAATTTGATCTGAAATTTAAAGAGTCTGATGCAGATGCTTTAAGTTTGGTTATTTCAATGTGAGTACTTTTTTGAGTAAATATTGCTAATCTTAGCAACCTTTAGACTTTGGTTAGTCCACTACAGATGCTCTTAGACCCCATTCCGCTAATATCCTCATTTTTAAGTACTTAATTTTATTCTACGAGACATGTCATTCTTTCACAATATATCACGTTTAATTCAAAAAATTATTACTTATTTGAAAACTTCAAATATGTACTAATCTTAGTTAGTAGAGATTAGACAAGATTTTCCACAACACCTCTTACTTCCTTTTACTACGTGACACTCTTGAGATTTTTTTCAATAACATACATCTACAAAGAGACCCATAGGATGGTCAAACAAGGGCTAAAATTTGATCAGTGGTTAAGATGTCGTTAAGTTTGATTATTTCAATGAGAACCTGTTTTTTGACAAACATTAATAACTTTAGCAACTTTTTGGCCCAAGAAAAAGACAAGAGGGCCATTTGAATTAGCCCAAGCCCGTTTAAACTACTATTCCTAAGCTACCCAAGTCCACACCATTATTGGCCCAGTAACATACTGGCAGGCCCTTAATCTACTATCCGATGGGCCCAAGCCCCTGCAGATTACAAAAAATTTACTGTAGCTTTGATCGCCATCTCTCTCTCTCTCTCTCTCTCTCTCTCTCTCTGTGTTTGTTTGTGTTAAACTTAAACCCTAAATCCTAATATACCATGCGATCTCTACACAAGCTCACCCCTAAACCCCCAAATCCCCCTTCTCTCTTCCACATCTCTCCTCGCCTCCTCACCACCCATAACCCAAACCCCTCCTCCGCCCACTACGACGACCTCATCGACGCGGCCGGCCGCAACAGGGACTTCGCCACCGTCTGCCGCCTCCTCAACAAGCGTTTCAAAGAAGGCTTCTTCAACACCAGCAAGACCTTCAACTTCATCTCCACCGACTTATCCCTCGTCGACGACCTCTCCGAAGCTCTGAGGAATCTCTACAGAGGCTTCACGCGCAAGGGCGCATACGACGCGCTCGTCGCCCGCCTCTGCAGGCTGCAGCGCGTCGACGAAGCCCTGCGCGTGGCGGAGGAAATGTTGAGGGACAAGCACGGCGCGAACGCGTGCACGTTCCACCCCATACTCAACGCGCTTAGTAAAAAGCAGAAGATGGACGAGGCGTGGCGCGTGGTGGAGCTGATGAGAGCGAATCACGTTTCGCCAGACGTAACGGCGTACAACTTCTTACTGACGGCGTACTGTTTCGCCGGAGAGTTGTCGTCGGCGGCGGAATTGCTGA
Source organism: Rhododendron simsii (assembly GCA_014282245.1). NCBI lineage: Eukaryota > Viridiplantae > Streptophyta > Magnoliopsida > Ericales > Ericaceae > Rhododendron > Rhododendron simsii. The sequence goes on from CM024961.1 coordinate 31,075,431, forward strand.
CGAGGATGGAGGAGCAGGGGCTGGGGGCGGACTCGAGGACGTATGACGCGCTGGTGCTGGGCGCGTGCAGGGCGGGGAAGGTGGAGGGTGCTCTGGTGGTGCTGAGGCGGATGCAGGATGATGGAGTGCCAGCGCTCTACTCCACGCATGCGCACGTTATCAGTGGGCTGTTGAAGTTGGGGTATTATGCGCAGGCGGTGGAGTTTGTGGTGAGCTGTGGAGGGAGGGATATGGCGTTGGATACGGAGAGTTTCGGGATTTTGGCTAGCCGTTTGATCAGTTTGGGAAGGTTTGATGATGCTAAGTTCGTTTTGGGGGAGATGAGGAAGAGGGGGTTGAAAATGGGTGATAAGTTGAAGGATTTTTACATTTTACACACGGAAGAGTAAACACATTCCACATCTGTTTGGGAAAGGAACACATTTTTTTTCCGGTCAGGACGTTAGGGTAATCTTACGCGCACATCTTAGGCGAACGTCAACTAAGAAATTGGCAAGAAATTTCTTTTTTCTTTTTTTGTGGTCTAATGTCAAGAGATTGCCAATTTTCTTACATGTCCGGTTCGAGGCATCTTTTTTTTCCTTATATTCTTTTAGTTTTGCTTTTGTCATAAATGAACAGTGTGATATTGTAACATGTTTTGGAAAAATAAGAATTGAATACCACATTGAAATTTTCGTTCTTGTAAAGTTCCAACCAAAATCTCAAGGAGTTTTCTGTTTTGTTTTGCTACCATCGGCATATGCACTAATAAATTCCTGCTGTAACCTCCTTTTTTAATGCTTAACCCAAGGAAATGGATCCTCTCCGGTAATTGTCCGGGATAATTGCTGTATGTGTTCCGCAAGCATAGATCTCACGATGATTGTTTTGTATTGTGAGAAAAATATAAATTGTTCGAGACAGCAATCGGAGAGGATTCCATCCATTAACCTAAACAAAACCTACCAGTTTCTCTTGTAATTTCCTGCACTAGTGGTTACAACAACCTGAACTACCACAGTTTACCAAAGGTCCACAGTAGCTAGTAAAAAGGTCAAAAGAAAGGGAAAAATCTTAGACTGAAACAGAATCATAAGGCCGTCCGTACAACTACCCAATAAGGAGCTGGCGTTAACCCCACACACGCCCCCCCACTCCGGTCAGATGCACGGCCGACACCCCTCCCTTCCCTTTCCCACTTCCCTCACCCACCTTTCATTCCGATGCTTTCCCCCTTCCCTCTCTCTCTCCTCCCTCTCTCTCCACCTCCGGCCTTGCCCTAACCCCCACCAACCAAATCCATGAATTCTTGATAACTCTACTGTCCGGGCTGAGCTTACGCACGCCTCCGCTAATCGTGACGTCCAATTCCACCGTCGGTTAACGGGGCCAATTGAAGTTAGATCAAAGCTCCCGTCCAGCCAAAACCCATGAGTAACAACACTTCGCGGCCCCACCCGGGCGGCGGCCGGGAGGACTGCTGGAGCGAAGGCGCCACCGAGACCCTGGTCGAAGCCTGGGGGGACCGTTACTTGGAGCTCAACCGCGGCAACCTCCGTCAGAAAGACTGGATGGAAGTCGCCGACGCCGTCAACGCCCGGTCGAACGGCGTCAAGCCGCGCCGCACCGACGTGCAGTGCAAAAACCGCGTCGATACTATCAAGAAGAAGTACAAGCTCGAGAAGTCCAAGCTGCCCGTTCCCTCCAAGTGGCGTTTCTACTCCCGCCTCGATCACCTTGTCGGCCCGACCGCCGCCTCCGCCGCCGCCACGCCGTCGAAGAAGAAAACCCCGGCCCCTTCGGCGGCGATTCAGAAGCCTGCGTCCACAATTACCTTGAGTCTCAAATCAAGAACCAAACCAACTCCTAACCCTAACCCTAACGCTGGTCACCCGGTTGTGGTTTACTCTGGAGGATCTTCGAGGTTGAATTCGAGTGGATCTAATGAGAGCTCGCTCGGCGGGGACCGGAGGGAGAGGAGAGTGGAGGATGCGGATTTATCAGAGGACGGGGCGTACAAGGAGTTGGCGAGGGCGATACTGAGGTTTGGGGAGGTGTACGAGAGGATTGAGAGCTCGAAGCAGGAGCAGATGATGGAATTGGAGAAGCAGAGGATGGAGTTCACTAAGGAACTTGAGTTCCAGAGGATGAATATGTTTATGGAAGCTCAACTTGAGCTTGAGAAGGTGAAGAGGGCTAAGAACTATGCTCCTGGTTCAGGTGAATTTCCAAGATTTTTGATTTATTATGGTAGCGGTTTGCTTTTATGGAGTTTATGATGAATTCTGTAGTTGATTGAGCTACTTGAAATTATTGAATTGCATAGAAATTTTAGCTATGAGGCTGGACATTGGGTATATACCGTATATCCATGTTATGGGAATCATTGGCAAGGAGAGAGGATTCTTTAAGGACTAAAATTAGTTCAGAGAAACATGGAGTGCAGTGCAATTTACCATCTGTTTCTAACATTTTGAATCTATTAGAAGGGTTCAACTCAACTAAAAGTCGTTTCACGTCTTTGAATGTACTGAGTAATGGAAGCAGATCACTTCCTGGAGGCATTTAGCTGTCTGGTTTTTGATCACCTCAATATCTAGGATCTAAAACCTGCCACTTTGGTGGCATAGATAAGCTGTGTCTGACGGATTTAACCACGGGCCATGGAAATGTCTTGGCCTTTTCTTATTTTTCTTGCTTCTGTGCTACTGCATGTTCCTCTATACTAGATTTTATAATCGTTAAATAATTTGTCACCTGAATACCACGGGCTGAGAGTCTAGGAGTTATTTCTTTAACTATGCCCAATGCTCTGTCCTGGACCATTTTGCAAGTGGGAGCCCAGGAATGCGATTTTCCAGTGAGTGGAGAAAGTTAAGCCTAGGGTAGAATGCAGTTGAGATGCGAAATCGTTGTTTCATTTGTTTCTGTGTAGATGTTTTTTTTATTTGGGTGAGATTCTTCTTAGATGTACGGTTTCCTTACCATAAGGTTTATAGTGACATGAAGTCTGAAGAGTCTAGGATTATTATGTTTACAGTTCCTACACTTGAGGGATGCATTGTTTTGTAAAATGCAGGAATCATTGATTAGCATTTTTTTCTATGGAGTCATTGCATGTCTTAGAAATGTCAACCTTCACTCATACACGAAAGTGGAAAAGATGAAGGAAAACCCCATTAAACCAGCATCATGTGTCCTCAGGTTTTATTGTGATTAGTTTCAGTTGGAGTTGTTGGTCCCACATTAGAATGCCACTTTGCCAAACATGCTCCGAATTACATTTTACATGCTTAAAGATGAGTACTCTCCAGACCTGATTCCAGCCAAGAACCCGAGTAACCCTTTGCTTGTCTTGTGCACAGTGTATTTGATTCCCTGTGCTAGGTTTGTGGGCATTTTAAATTTTTCTAAAAGCTCTGGAAATGGGAATGCTTCATTCTTCCATCACTTGCCAAAATCAGTGGAAGAACTATATTTACGTCTAGTATGTTCTGCTGATTCGTTAATTCAGTAGTCAGCATGCATAACCATGCTGAGTCTTCTTTCTTGCTTCAAGTTTTTGCAGTGAACTTTGGCAAACTTTTTATTATCATTTACGTTGTCCTGCTGCACTTGAAACTGCTTCTATTTGTCTGATTAACCTTTTCCTTAATGTGCATTTCTCAAACAGGGAAAAAACTATAGCTGTGGAGGCATGAAAACTCTCCTCTGGCAGGGAAGCAGATTTGATGGTTGTGCTGGGAGCATCAGTGGAGTTCCATCAAGTGCAAAACCCTGTTATATTTGTCTGCAGATTACAAGTTGAAGCGTGTCTAGATCGTATGACTGTACTAATGTCAATTGTTGTATGTTTGTTGTACATGTTAGTCTATTCTATGGATGCGCCAACATGTTCGTCTATGCTATGGATTCTGGCGCATATTTAATTTTTCTCAGCTGTATAATATATGATTTCTTCTGGGAGGTTATTCTGATTGCTAATGTCAGCGACAACTTCAAGATATTTTACTTAATTGTTTGCATTTGGCCATAATCCGGTTAAGAATTCGTAAGCTACAAAGCTCTCCATGTGCGCGTGTGCGAGCGCGTGTACATGTTTATGGAAAGCTACGCAGTTGCGTGTGGTCTGTGATACGCGACTTGTGCAGACTGAAACACAATTTTGGATCTTATCATGTGCCATGAAACTGATGATTATAATCTTTCTGTTACATTCCATGCCAGAGTCCACAAAAGTTGCAGACTTGGTGCCAGAGTATATCACATTCGATTACACTTGAACGCTGTTTTTATGAAGTCTAATTGAGAATCCAACATAGGTAATTCTGTCTCATATTCAGTATCAAGTGAACATTGTTATTTCTGTAGCATATCAAGGTTGTACTATACCTTTTACTGATTTCAATCTGTGTTGCCTTTATACTTGCATCTAGAACACCCAATTAAACTGAATAGTCACCCCACCAGATCACCTGTACCGAAACTTTTTTTGTACTTTCTGTTCCCATACATTTTAGACCAAAAATATACGGGAACAGAGGTAAGAGGGTTTTTCGATATAGAGGGTTTTCCAATATAGAAGATCTGAGTTCAATTTCAATAGTCACACCTCTTAGTTCAGATTCACAGCCGCTATTAACTGTCGTATGATCGTGTAAACGTATTTTGGAGATGTTCCAATAGAGTTAGGATGTTGACTTCTATTTGCGATTATCCAATCTCTGTTGTGCATTTTGGTTGCTTTCTGATGCTTCTGTTTGATGGAGTGTTGCTGCTTCTAGTTTGGGTAGAGAGCTTCACCAATTCAATTGTAAATGATAAATAGGCGGTCTGCGGTTGCTATGCCGCAGAAAACACGGATCAGTCCCATAGTTTACACCCAAGAATCAAGTTTTAGATTCTTACCTCAATTTCAATCAAAGTTCCTCCAGAATTCTTGATTGGGAAAACAGCAAGAATCTGATGGTCAGAATTGTCACTTAGTAACCAGAGGTTTCCCTCTTTAAAAGGGTATATATTGCACTTGTAGCCTTTATAGAATTACATAGTTATCATATTAGTCTTTAAGCTTTGGATTTCCGCTAAATTGACCTCTCAACTATTGGATTACTGTGAATGTGGTCAAGTTTATAATTGCATCCAATTTTCTGATCGAAAACGCCACTGTGAGATGGCCAAACTACAAATTCTTTAATACTTTGTAGTACATTCGAGCAATGTTCTGAAAGTCGGCCTAGCCCCGCAAAGGTGTTAGGCGATGGTCTAACACTCGCCCAACACCTAGATTAAGTAGCTAATTAGTCGGTGCCTAGTCTCTGCCTACACACTGGAAGCCCTTAGACGCTTTTTTCTGCCTGACTAGTGCTTAACGATTTTTAAAAACATTGCTTTCTAGGGAAAGGATTCTATTCAGATGGCCAAAATTGGAGCAACACCACCTTCACGTGGAGTTTTTTTTTAATATCAAAGATTTGAAGGGATGTGATTTTAACACTCCAGTTTTAGCCATTGACACTCGACATTTTGTTTTGTAATCTCACATGATCAAGATACAAAGTGGAGTGCCTATGGCTATAACAAGAGTGCCAAAATCAATTTCCAAATTTGAACGACACGATCAATTTGACGAAAATCCAATAGTTTTAACGATCAAATTGATAAAAATCCAAAAGCTTAAGGACCAATTAATGACAATCCAACAAATTTTTTACCCTTTTGGAAAGGGGAGCTGGCTTAATTCATCCATGCATCCACTCCGGTCCAGCTCCACAGAATTCCGGTCCAAACCCTCCCCACCCCACCCATCCCAACCCGGGTTCATCATAATCTCAGACAGAGAATTCATCAAAAACCGATCCTGGTCGATGAGAACAGAGAGAGAAGACGTAGAGAGAGAAGAAGCCATGCCGCCGCCTGCCACGGCGGCGCAACGAGCGAGCCGAGTCTGAGCGACGGCGAGGTCCTGCTGCAGCTCGACCGCCTTCCGCTGCAAGAGAGCAATGGCGCCGATGCAGCCGTAGACGGGGTCCCTCAGCCGCGCCTCGGCCTCGTAAACGAGGGAGTTGACGGCGTCGTCGCGCTGGTTCTCCGGCACGTCGACGAGGATTTTGGCGACGTTGCTTGCGCCGAAGACTTTGTGGACCTTGGCGAATTTTTGGGGCTCGTCGGAGCGGAAGTAGGGGGCGAAGAGGCAGGTGGGGCTGCACCGCCGCTTGAGGAATTTGCAGGCGGCGCAGGAGGAGGTTGAACGTGGGGGCTCATGGCCCTTCATGGAATTTTTTTAGCGTGTGGCCACTTGGTGTATGTTAATATGTCCTAGCCACGATGTCCTCTGCCTCATTTATAGGCACCCCATGGAAAAAGTTTTCTAGACAAATATCGGACACAAATTTAGACATAAATGCTCAAAATTGATTGATGGATATGAATCTCGAGAATGCGTTACTTGATATATGAGCATTGAATGACTTTGGATATATCTGTGTCCGAATATCTATGTCCGAAACATTATTATTATGTAGGACTTCTATTGTGATTATCCAGATAATTTAAGACTTGTTTATTGATATGAGTTGGAGTAAATTAGGACTTTAATAAGATTGTGAAGTTATATCTATTAGAAAGTACTGGAAAGTGGAAACTTAAGTGGTAGTAATTTAGTGGCCTAGTGGAAGTGTGGTCAATTGACTTCATTACTAGCAATTTTCTAGCAAATTAAAAGCAAAATATATACGAGATCAAAAGCATTGGTGGTGACATATTAAGGTGCCAAATCTGTCACAACAAATGACTTTTGTCAAAATTGGCAAAGTTTTTTTACTCACCATTGGAGCAATATATTAATTTTATGTTCACAACCCAAATGTAGGCTTTGGTAGGATTTGACACTCTAACGTGTGTGTTTGAAGAGGACGAACTACACTATGTTATTTGACTTTATAGGAATATAGATTGAGACATGTTCACAGTAAGATAGCGTGACAATAATGTGATGATGGTATTACAAGTTACTGTAGTGATGTCATATCATGATAATACAAAGTAAAGGACGACTCAAAATTCAAATATAGAATATACAATTTTCATTAATTTCACTAAAAAACCCTAATAACAAGAAAAAGAAACGAAGAATATTCATCTTATTTTCGCTTTTCTCCCAGATAATTTTGTGCACCATTTTAAAATTGTATTCCTGAAAGAAGATAACATGTGGTTTTTAAAGAAGAATTTCATAAAATCACCCTTGGAGCACCTTTAAAAAGTTGGATAATAGCACCACACATTCTCACTATGATTCTGCCCTCACTTAACTTCTCTTTCTCAAAAAGGAGGAGAAAATGGTTTGTAATGAAGGGATTGTTGGCCTAATCATTTTCTTGGGTCCATATTACCCTTTTCGCCTTAGAGATTTTTGTGAAGAGACAGGAGGTCGGTGCTGATAAGAACAGACATGGGGAGGACATGCATGTTTTTGCATAGGGTTGTGTGGGACACTATGGACTTTTTTTTTTTTGGGATAAGTGGGACACTATGGACTTCATCAGCAGGAGCAAAAATGTTACCATTTGCTACTTCAATGGACTAATGGAATGATTTCCTTAAAGAAAAGATAGAGATAGAGAGAGAGAAATAAGTCAAGAAATTATGATCGAAGCATCCACAAGAAGGCAACCTATGTATACATAACATATGCTACAAAGATACATTAGGAATGTATTTTTTTTACATAATTAGCCAAACAAATCGCGATATGGTTCTTCCTAAGCTTTCTTACAAATAGTCCACACTCAACAGACCCTAGCCTTTTTGTATACCCAGTCTTCATATTCTTAAGGTATTAGACGTACTTCTTTGATCCTCTTCTCACAAAGATGAGGAAGATTTAAGTCGAGCTTAAACCTTAAAATGTAAGATGTCCTTCCAAATCTCTCTCATTTTGGATGCACCGTGCTGCATCCACAAGAAGGAAACCTATAGATGCTACAAAGATGCACTAGGGATGTATTTTTAACTCTACTATTTTACATTGCACCCACAAGAAAGGAAACCTATAGATGCTACAAAGATTCACTACGAATGTATTTTACATTGAAGCCAAAAGTCATAGCCATAGATATATCACAATATGGTTCTTCCTAATTTTTTTTACAAAAAGTCCCTAGACCCTTTTCGTATTCCGTCTTCATTTATCTATCGACTTTAAAACTAATTAGACATACTTCTTCCTCTTTCCACAAGATGAGGATGATTTAAGTCGAGCTTAACCTTGAAATGTTAAACGGACTGTTCTGAAATGTTATAACCCTCGTGTCTTCACATGACACTAGGATTACTTGCACACAGAGAGACGGTCACACTATTCTCAAAGTCCAGGAGGTTGTGCACACGAATCACTCTAATTGCACTTAGTTAACATTGAGTTGATTGCCCTTATTAATTGGTAGCATATCAACTATATGGACTTCAGAGACAACATATGGTAATTTTCTTTGATAATTGGATGTTCAGGACAATATAGTTTGGTTTCGTTTGTACAGTCAATTTGATAGACATGCGTAAAACAACAAAGGTCGTGCACGCGTCTTAAAAGACGGAAGGAACGTGGCCTGGCCCACCTGGTCCACGTAATTATGATGGTGTGTGTAAATATGAGGTAAGAAATCAAAATGGACTCCACTTTGGTTGTGATATTTTTTTTGTTGTTGTTGTTAATTGGTTGGGAGATTTAATTGGGTGAAATGTTATGTCAATGCACTGTGGATTGAGTTGCAGTTTCAATGGGCTCCACCATCTTCTTGTCCTCTGATAAAAGCTCCATTCACGCTTCTATCAAAATGGGCCCAAACCAATGCCCCTCCACTTTTTGTTCATATACATCGATTTATATTTAGCTTTGGTGGGCACTTGCACTATTTCCAACCACCTTGTTTGGTTAGCTCCCTATTTCGAATAGGGATAGGGATGGTGCTAGACGGATGGTGCACAACCACCACTTGAACTGTCCATTCGATGATCTAACAGTTTAAATCTCATCTATGCATCATGTAACATCTGAACTGTTTATTAATGAGATAAAATATGAAAACTTATCTTACGCTCAACTTCAACCCAACTCATGAGTAAAGGTATCAACATTTTTTCTATGGGAATTGAACTCAAAATCTTATTGCATCAAAGGAGTGTTTTCACTAACAAAAAACACTAAATGCATTTTACCATATTGTTTTCACTGATAAAAAAGTTTTAGCATTTTACCATCTCGTTTCCACTAACAAAACAGTTGTCAACAAAAACTCTTTTTGCTACAGTAATTATACTCACAAACCCATCAACAATTTATTCACTACCGAAATCAACTTGACATTTTTCAACAACTTATTCACTATCGAAAACACCTAACAATTTCTCAACCACAAGTAAAAATCTATAAATTTTTCACTACCGAAAACACTCCCTAAGTGGCAAGCGTTTATTGGCTCAATTTTATAGCTATAAAAACCAGCTCCCAAGTGGTGCTCCCGCAGGGGTTGTCTCCAACTTCCTACAATGGCATGATCACAAACCTCTTATAAGTCAATTCCAAAATTTTAATTATATAACTCAAGCTTTATTAGAAAGTGTTACAGTGTTTTCCCAAACACTTTCATTTTTGACTTTTGTAAAGCTGCATGTTACAGTCGGTTATGGATTAATTGAGTGCAGAGAAGTCAACTTCGACATGAATTTATTTTAGTAATGTCTTTTGGCAATAATTCTGGTGTGAATTATACTTTTGTTCGTGAATTTTGAGTCTTGAATTGTAGGAATCTAGAATGTGCTACCAAGGCAAAAAAGAAAGAGAGAAGCAAAGTTGTTCCTTGGCATCCAAATAAATAAATGACCAATTTTGAAACACCCATCAATTTCTTGGAGTTGGGGGATAGGGACAGCAACCTGCTGTCTCGGCCAAGGGGGCCGTGCTCCGGTCTCACTTTAATGATCGGAAACGTTTACTTCGTAGCTCTTCGAGTTTAACAACTGTGTAAAAAATCAGCTCAATCGGATATCATTAAGTGCCTAATCGAAACCTTTTAGTCTTGAAAAGAATGGATCCAAAACACTGGATCAAATCTACTAGAACCCCTTATTGGCAAGTTATATGTGTTCCGATCATATACTTAATGATATCCGATCAAACTGATTTTTCGCATACTTGTTCAATTCGACGAGCTATACGAAGTGAACGTTTTCGATCATCGGAGCAAGATCGGAGCGGGGCCCCTTTGGCCGGGATAGCACACTGCTGTCCCTTCCCTTCAAGGGACAACAGTTCCCCCCAGTCCCATTTTCTTCATAAGATGAATAACTTGTCGTGAAGAAAGTCATATTTTGATCCATTTGTGGTTAAAAGAAGAGCGGTTCTACGAATGAAATTAGACTATCATTATCCAATCAGTTAACCAATTTTTATTTTTTTTTATGCAGGATGTGCTCAAAGAGCCCACCGAGGAGGGACGACTTGGATCATCAAGGTGGGTCCATGATGACCTACCGTTATAAAGTGCACTGGCTGCCGTGCGATCCAGATCATGAACTACGAAGAATTCATCTCCTTTCTCCACCATCTCTCCCAATATCCTTGATTTTGATCATGCGATAGAAAGAGAGATTTGGGCCGATAGACTAGGGCAAATCCGAACAGAAGATCCATATTGAGTGTCATTTTCATTGTGTATCGGCAATGAGGTAGACATTTATCGTCAACCTTTTCTTTTTTAGAACCGGATGTTCAGATCAGTTTGCGCACACCTCGACTATTTCGGGACCCTGAAGTTAATGGCAATGCAAACCTTCAGCGGCCCCATTGTTTGAAATGTTTGGCCTTTTTGAAATTCAAATTTGCGACTTCTTAGAGGAACAAACCTTTAAGTTGTTTCTCATATCCACTTGACCAAACCTTTTGTGGTTGACGTTTATCATCAACTTGATTCAGCTAGCAGTTCCTGTATTAAAAATGCTTCTTATGAACGATGTCTATCTCATTAATTGTCTTCACCATTTTGTCTCAGCTAAAAGTGATTGTCTAACTGTTAATTTGTTCAATATTTTTATTATGTCACTATGTATTCTGACAACACAACTATAAAAATGACAAGCATATATAGGTTGAACTAGTAAAGAAAAAAGGCTACCCAATTGGGCGCAGAGAGATTGTCCAAAGTCGAAAATCCAAAGTGCTGTGATGTAGTAGCCCAAGTCAATGGTTTTGTTTTGCACTTTTATCTCTTCTCAACCAAGAGATCAGGGAAACTAATAAATAAAGGAAGACAAGTTGAAAACTCACACCTTGACAGCAACACGCCTGATAAGAGATTGCCTCAACTACCATTTCAGCTCCTTGATTCCCCCTCCCCCGCTATCATCACACACGGGTTCATTTCCAGTCCAGTTTTTTTACTATCTAGTACGGTCCAGTTTTGGGCCTTTGTGGGCCCATTCCGGGCTCACAACAATGATCGGAATCGTTCATTTTGTAGAGCTCGTCGAATATGTCATCCATGCCAAAAATTAGCTTGATCAAGCATCAATAGGTATATGGATGAAATAAATTTGTACAAAAAAAAAAAGCAATGACAAAAATTAAGTTGAAATTAATAATTGCCCATTTTTTTCATGTACAAATTTATTTCATCCATATACCTATTGATGTTTGATCAAGCTAATTTTTGGCATGAATGACATATTCGATGAGTTCTACAAAATGAACGATTCCGATCATTGTTGTGGGCCCGGAATGGGCCCACGAAGGCCCAAAACTGGACCGTACTGGATGGTAAAAAAACTGGACTGGAAATGAACCCCGCCAAAGTTAGCATTAACCTTGATGTTTTGTACCTACTCTTTCAGTCTTTCTCTCCCATTTTATTTACTCTTTACGAAGATTTCAACTTTTTAAAGAGTCATCTTGAAATTATTGAGATATTAACAATTACCCTTCTAGGGGGTTTAAGAGAACTCTTTGAGTTCAAAAAATGTATTAGAATTTTGTGCCTTTTTACGTATAATTAAATTGATTTGTTGTTACTAATGTCTGCACTGGGTCATTCGTGCCTAGCTAAAATAAATGAAAATTTACTTAAATTAATGAATGAGAAGATAATATATGTCAACAAAACAAAACAGATTATGTGCAATATATTTATTAGCAAACAAAAAAAATTATTTTATAAAGAGTCTTGCGTTACAAAAAATTTAGGTACGATTTTTTCATCGTTAAACTAAAATCATGTAGCCGTTCCTGACTTGTAGAGCTTTAAACTCTTACATTAGGCTTGATAGGTGAATCATCTCTCTCAAACTCTAAACTCAAAATAAGTTTTGATCATTCAATCACAGCGTGATATATAGCACTATTGGACACGTGACGTTCCATGAGAGGTGTAGCCCCCACACCATAATGACCTCGCCCATATGAGGATGGAGGGGGATCTAGTTGTTCAAAAGGATATGGGGTTTGTCGCGAAGGGAGAGAGAGAAGAAGCTCCATCGCCACAGACTCCTAGAGAGAGAATATCCTTTCTAGTGTAACCTCACACCTTCCCTCTAATAAGAATAATGAATAATGAGTAACTTCATCCATACAGAATGGCTTAAGAACTCCACCACCTTAACCTTTTCTGTATTTCACGCCTTCTCATTCTCCATTCTCTTTCATACTTTGTCTTACAAGTTCTCCGATCAGATGGATCAAAAACCAAACCCCCATGGTGTATTACTTACTCAACTGGTTCAGATCAAGACAATCCTTAAGAAAACCTAGTGGCTAGTACAACATAGGGACAATAGAATCTGGCTTATCTGCAGTCCAGTTCAGTTTTGGACTGTAGAGGTGTGGTCCAAATGATCGCAATCGTCGGATGGTATTTTTAATGGTCCAGATTTGTTTTTCATATTCTTACCGTTAAGAATATACTTTTACCGGTAAAAGTTTCAGCAATTCTGAACCATTGTTTATCAAGATGAACGGTTCAGATTGAATCGCACACGCTTCTCTGCAGTTGACTTCAGAGAAGCCGGATATGGGACAGTATTGGTGAGGAGCAGCAGCTACCAAAAGCTGAGGTTTGACACGGCTGGTTTTACTTATTCTATTGAATCTATCAATTCAAAATAAAGATAATGTTTGAAGTTTGAACTATATATATATATAATTGCCGACAATTTTATAAACCGAATATAAAATGGGCGGCGAATTTAAAACCAACCCGGCAAGGCTGGTTTTCCCTCCAAATGGCAAGTACAAACAGAAGCAGTCAATAGTCCATGACATTAATTTGATCTTAAACAAAGAAATAAAGAACGTTTCTTCAGATTTTTGCTTGTTTTGGTGTACATCTAGTTTTTGTTTTCCCTTTCCTATTGTAAGTTATTTAGATTTATTTAATGAAGTTCTTACTCTTTCTCGGGAAAAAAAAACTCTTAACGAACCCTTCTGATGAAAAAAGCGTACAACGAACAGAAACATATGTACTGAGGGGAAGAAACCATGGATGCGTATTTACCTCCTCCAATGGTCTCCACAAAAGCTTTCTCAGAAACACATTCAACATAATCCAGATTTTGGAATAGATTCTGATGATTTAGAAGTGCAGACTTTACGTATTAATATACGTATATAAGCATTACCAACTGATTAATTATCAGGATCGGAGCAGGAGCTCCAATGATGCATCATGCAGAACAAAGCTCGAAAGAAATTAGTGCTTCTCATCATCATAAGTCGAAGACTCAAAACTAGAAAAATGACAAGAATATATTGAATTGGCCGTACAGATAAAAGCAATTAATCGAATAGGCGCAGATTCTCCAAGAAGAATAGCGCTCCATCTTTTGTCAACTAATAGCAGGGAAAAATAAAGGAAGAGAAGTCGTAGGCCTCATGAGACTATAACATCACACTTGGTAAGAGAGTGCCATAACTATCACGCCAACTGGTTAATTTTTTATTTTGCAATCACGCAGAAATTTAAGACAAAAGTAAGCATCAACCTCGATGTTTTTAACAACTTGCACCTATTTGGTTACTGATCATAACCATTTTAAATGATACTTTCTTTCTTTTTTTGTCTATTGGGCTAACAGTCGAAACTCTTTGTGTGAGACTATGGGAGACTCTACTTACTGAGAACGCAAATTTTGAAGGCCGCCCTTTAAAGTTGTAACCTGAATCTAGCCTCCACAGAATTGTGAGAGCGAAAGCCATCCACTCAGAAACTCTATCCCTGTGTTGACACCCTAAAACCAATGGAATCAGCCTCCATGCACCCACTAGGCAACTAAAGCCGCAATTTCAAATGGCCATATGATGTTGATCATGCACAAACTAAAGAGAGGTCACACCAGTGCACAAAGTTTCCAGCTCACAACTCCACTACTTTGGATACTCCTGAGACAATTGTTGGCCAGTGTCCCTAGCTTTTTTTTTTATGGAGAGGCTGTTTCACGATACTCAAACCCGTGCCACAACAAGAAAGAAGGTAGCATTCCATAACAAGAAGAAAGGTAGCGATTGTGATTGCTCATTGCCACTAGCAAAAACCAATCTACTCGATTCTCATAAATGGATTCAGCATAATCCAAGCTTTGCTGTAGGTTCTGATGCTTTAGAAGGATTGATTTTGCTGACGTATAGGAGATTGGTGTATAATTATCAATTGACAACTTATCAGGAATAGAGCAGAAGTTTCAATAATGGTGTAATAATCCAATCTAGCTGACCTGCTAACTCTTAACCTAACCACGTAGCTCAAAAAGTTAACCTCAAGTTAATAGTAGCTGATAGGCGTTCTCATATAAACCATTCACGACTCCCACATCCTTCCGATGTGAGACTATTGCCCAAGGTGGGTTATCACAATTGATTGTGTTGTATAGAACTAAGTGTTATATTATGACCACCAGGGAAAGGTCGTTAGGCCAATGTAACGAGAACGTTGCATTATAAGGTGGGGAGATTGTAAGACCCCAACCATCCCACATCGGGAAAATTTCACAAAATTAAATGGTATACAAGTAATTTCGATCAGCTATTGTATAACTTGAAGTTAATCTTTTGAGTCACGTGTTAAACTAAGGGTTACAAATGGGCATTACAAAACACAACAAAAAAGAAACCAATGCTTCTCATAATCAATGCATCATAAGTAGAAGTAATGAAACTAGAGGGTCAAAAGCAATAAGTGGAGAACCATGAAGATGAGAAAAGAACAATACCAAAATCAACATAACACAATGATTTAAACGAACTCGAATAGCTAGATCCTAAACCCATTCATTTTGGCAGGTGAATTCCCTCTCTTAAACTCTAAACTCAAAATAAGTTCTCAGACCAGATGGATCAAGACCAATTAAACAACCATAAAGTGTCACTCTGCTTTTTTAGATGAAGACTTCCCTAATAAAACCTAGTACAACATGTGGACAAGAGATTGGCAAGGAGCAGACACCAAAGCAAGCAACGTTTGACCCGGTTAGTTTATATTTTGTTTGAAGGGATCCATTAAACATATAGACGTGGTCGAACTATTATTAAATTGGCGGCGGATGTTATAACTAAGCCGGTAAGGCTGGTTTGCCCTCCAAATGGCAGCAACTCAAAAGTCTTCCTTCCTCTACCCAGTCACCTGCCTTGCTAGTACAAACTGGAGCAGTCAATAACTCCATGACATTACTTTAATCCAAAACGATAATCTGAGGAACGCTTCCCCAAAGCAATCTAGACCTTAACAAAAACCCATTTG
This sequence comes from Rhododendron simsii, assembly GCA_014282245.1. Taxonomy (NCBI): domain Eukaryota; kingdom Viridiplantae; phylum Streptophyta; class Magnoliopsida; order Ericales; family Ericaceae; genus Rhododendron; species Rhododendron simsii. The sequence continues at coordinate 31,091,195 of CM024961.1, forward strand.
ATCAAGAAAAAAGAGAGAGCAAAGGATGAACAGAAACATAGTATGTACTAAAGGGAAAAATCATGGATGCAAATTTACCTCCTCCAATGGTCTCCACGGGCTTTCTCCCAACTGGGTCATTGCTAGAATCGTTGATCCACATCTCCATTGAAGTCATGTCAATGGAGAGGAATGCATTTGTGCAAGTTAAGAACGCATCGACGATGACAAGAAGGATCAAGCTCCTTTCGTCGCTGTACGAAGAGATTCAAGAAACAAACACGCCGCTCCCTCCCTCCTCGATCCTGTGCCTGACAGAGCTCTTCTCTGTTATCCAACGGGGGAAGCTTTTAATACAGGGGTGTCAAGAAGGGAGCGTGCTATGGAGCCTCATCCAGACGGAGACCATTTCGAGTCAATTCCAAGGTATTGTGAACGAGATAGGTAAAGCACTTGACATACTCCCTCTTAACTTGCTTAATCTAACCGTGGATACTAAAGAACAAGTTGAGCTCCTTCACAAGCAAGCGAAAAGAGTCGAACTGTTTGTCGACAATAGAGAGATTCAGAGAAGAGAGGAGATCTTCCAACTTATGGCAATTATGAATGAAAAGACCGAGAAGGAAAAGGGCTACCTCGATTACAGAAAACTAAACGAGGTTTTCAGCAGCATTGGATTGGCAACCTTGTTCGACTACGACCAAGAGATATCGAAACTAAGAGCTGAATCGGAGAAACAGAAAGGCACAGGGGGACTAATCGTCGTTTCGAATATCAACAATCTGACATCACTCCTTTCTTCGGTTAAATCCATGCTGTTCAACGACGACCACGCAACTGATAAACCCGATCACGACTCTAGGCAGACAACCACGTCGTTTTCTAACCACCATTCTTCTCCATCTTCTTCCTACTCGCAACTGATATTTTCCAACATCCCAGACGAATTCCGCTGCCCGATTTCGCTTGATCTGATGAGAGACCCCGTGATTATAGCCTCAGGTCATACTTACAATCGCAATTCGATAGCTCAATGGATAAATTCGGGGCATCAAACCTGCCCCAAAACTGGAAAAAGGCTAATTCACATGGCTCTAATACCGAATTATGCACTCAAGAGCTTAATCCATCAATGGAGTCAGGAGAACAACGTGCCGCTAATCGAGGCGACGTCGCCTTCGTCTTCTAAGACAAACTACACCAAGAGGAAGCCAATGGAGAAAGAAGTCAATCACGTATCCGCAACGGATACGGCAATAAGCGCCGTCAAAACTACGGCGGAGTTTCTTGTCGGGAAACTGGCGACCGGTTCGACGGACGACCAACGGCAGGCAGCGTACGAGATCCGGTTACTAGCGAAAACCGGAATGGAAGATCGGCGAATAATCGCCGAAGCCGGGGCGATCCCGTTTCTAGTGGCGTTTCTCTGGTCGGACGACCCGAGAAACCAGGAAAATTCCGTCACTGCCCTCCTAAACCTCTCGATTTACGAGAACAACAAGGTCTTGATAATGTCCGCTGCCGGAGCAATTGACGGCGTAATCGACGTTCTTCAAACGGGGAAAACCATGGAGGCGAGGGAAAACGCGGCGGCCACGATTTTTAGTTTATCGATGATCAACGATTACAAGGCGGTTATTGGGGCCCACCCTAGGGCGTTGCCGGCGTTAGTACGGCTGTTGGGCGATGGAACGGCGGCAGGGAAAAAGGACGCTGTGACGGCGATTTTTAACCTAGCAGTTTGCAGTGAGAACAAGAGGAACGTCGTGGTATGGGGGGCGATTCCGTTGCTGATTGAGATTTTGATGGACGATAAGGCGGGAATAACGGACGACGCTTTGGGAGTGCTGGCATTGCTCTTGGGGTGCTCCGAAGGGTTGGAGGAGATGAGAAAGTGTCGGGTTTTGGTACCGTGCTTGATCAATTTGTTGCGGTTCGGGTCGGGGAAAGGGAAGGAGAATTCGATCACGATTTTGTTGGGGTTGTGCAAGGACGGCGGGGATGAGGTGGCGAAACGGTTGTTGTTGAATCCGTGGAGTGTTCCGTCATTGCAAGGGGTTGCGGCGGATGGGTCGTCAAAAGCGAGGAGGAAAGCCGACGCTTTGGTTAGATTACTTAAGCGATTTTGCGTTCAGACTCCCACTCCTGTTGGATGAGAGTACAAAAGATAAGGAAGTGTAAATTGTGAAAAGATTTGCCTACAATGAAATTTTGTCCATGTGTTCATCTTTCTTCATTGCATTGAATTTTGTTGTTCTTAGTCTTGTAGTCCTTAGTCTTGTAGTCCTTAGGATACGAGCTTTTAGAAGAGGGGAAAAGAAATTGTGCTCATCTACATCGGATAGATTATCTTATCATATTAGGATTCCCTTTCAAATAACAAGAATACATTAAAGTACGTCTATCTATGGACCGGATTGGATCCGAATTCGATAGAATCCGAATCGGGACCTATCAACAATTGAAGTTCAATGTAGCTAATTACCAGTTGTTTCCAGGTCCCGATTTTTGGAAAAACGCCGACCCACAGGATAGCAGATCATGTTGAACAAGGAGAGGAAAATGCAAGAGCTATAGTATGAAGTGATCAATACTCTGGAACTACTGTATAATTTCACTCGACAATGGCAGAACTCATTTAGCAGGCTCTTCACTATAAAGCTAAAGAGATGACATAAGCAGCATCACGGTATCAGCATACACCTACAATCTTCTGCTCATGAATCCCGAAGCACTCGATTAGATTGGAACTATGGTTGCGGAAAACTTGTACAAAAAAAAACGAAACCGGACAAAAGTACATCTTTTAGGATGCATTCTCGTCTTTTTTGGTACTTTTTATATTATCTTTTGTCGCAATTTTTGAGATTACTTGTTCATCTTGATAGAGGGAATCAAAAAAGTAAAAAAATGTTATGTGAATAAGATGATCAGGGGCATGATGCCGCAGTTTAAGTCTCGCAAGCTTCAACAACCTTCTCAATGATTGGGGAAATCAGAAAAGTAAAAAAATGTTACGTGAATAAGATGATCAGGGGCATGATGCCGCAGTTCAAGTCTCGCGAGCTTCAACAACCTTCTCAATTTAACAAGGGAAAAAAAATCAGAAAAGTAAAAAAATGTTACGTGAATAAGATGATCAGGGGCATGATGCCGCAGTTCAGTCTCGCGAGCTTCAACAACCTTCTCAATTTAACAAGGGAAAAAAATTCATCCGCAAGAACGAACGGTGAGAAGGAAAACAATACACATATCCTCCATTGCTCAAGCTCTGACAAAGTCTTGTCACACACAAACAGGGGAGAGAGAGAGAGAGAGAGAGAGAGAGAGAGAGAGAGAGAGATGGTGATCGCCTTTAAGTTAATAACAAAAAGTTACAATATTGATTACACGGATTTAATGAAAGGGAAAAAAAGACCCTAACTTACAGAAATGACTAATCTACTGACATGCTAGTAAAGAAATGACAAAACGACTAAAACCATACTACCACGATCTTTACACTTAAACTTACACTTTAGTTACATGCGACGGGAACTTTCAGTGATATAGGCTCTAAACTTGTATATGTGTTACTAAAAAAGAGCCGATGGGTAAGAGAGGTTCAACTTATGTTCAACCAAGAGCGAATCACCCAGATAATCTCCAAGTGAGTTCTGAGACAGATAGTGAACCATGGTTCACATAAAATGCAGGTAGGGATCCAGTTATACTTCTACAACTCTACCAATTCCAACTGAATATGTGTACCGTTTATCTTGTAGTTCCAGAACCAGCTTCCTGTATCCATCGATTTCTCTTCAATAGGGTTTAACTGGACATCTAAACCTGAAGTAATCATCAAAAAATAATAATAAGTTCACCAATTAGATGCTATTTCAGCACACACTACTGTAAAGATTTAAACCTAATCAATATTCTGATATTGAGGGAGGGAGTTTTGGCAGGTAATTTTCCTTCGTTGGAGAATCAACCATTAGGTGCTTCATGAAAGTATGAACTCCAGAACAAGACAACTACAGACAACAGAACTATCAAAGCTATTTTAGCAGGCAGCTCAATTCCAGCAAATAATGGCATTAGGCTTGCTCTAGCCAGCCAAAAGCACAATGAGAATAAATTAATCAAGTGACAGAAAATTGTTGAAGAAAGATAAAGGAAATCATAGTTGAAATTTTTTAAAAGACTGCTGCTGAGATTGAAATGAAACAAAAAACCACAAAAGCGAATTCTTTTGGGATCGGTTCTTCTTAGATTTGAAACCATAAATCTTGTAATGGTGAATAGAAGAAAAGCACAAGTTAACCAGATATTCCCCAAAAGCCAAAAGGTATAATGCCATATCAAGGTCTCGCAGCACACAATTTACAACGACATCTTCCATCATATCAACAATTCAATGTAAACAAAAACAGAAGTAGAAATGGTAGACAAAGGATGCCCAAAGAGAATGAAAAAGAGAAAGAAACAAAAAAAGAAGAAAAGGCAAGAAAAACATGAAAACAAAAAAAAAACCCAATATATCAACATGCCCCCTTAGAGATTGACACTAACCATTGTAAACTACAAGGGAATGTGACTAATCAACTGTAATACTGTATAAAATCACTAGAATCAGCACATTAAGGAAGTGCCTAAAATTAAACTAAATACCTGAATTTAAACTAAATACCTGAATTTCCTGATGTGATCTTCAAGTTATAGCCATTTGGAACTTCAAAGACATGATTGCCCTGCATTAGGCCAAGAAAGCAAAAGAAAATTTTCAGTACCTCATTTCAGTGAAAAGAAGTACAGTTAATAATTTCCATTTAGGACAAGAATATAAAGGTCCATTTGGCAGCTTGAACCCTTCATTGATATGCTTCACTGAGCAATCGTTAATAGCTCCTCATGGGATACAAACTAGCCTCAGTGTCATCCTAGGTAAGTCAGAATACCTGCTTTTTGCTTTTGGAGTGAAACAAAACGTAGCAGTGGTATTCATTCTTCCATACCAGCCTTTTATCGAGAAACCTATGTTGAACAACACATAGAACCTATGACGCATCTCTGTAATTTGTTAATGTTGTTCTAACCTGTAAGATGACATCTGTTGCTTCAAATTCAGCATTTCCATGTAGTATGACCTTTAATAACTCAAACCGCTGCACATCATGCTTCCAGTACATGTTGTGCCCTGAAGTCCAATCAATCCCTTCATTCAGTACTTTGACATTCTGTAACTTACACCTTCCACACCTAGATGAATGAATTTCATTAACACTTTAAATTGGTTGATATTACTCTTTTGAACTAAAACGACGAAAAAAAAATCAGAACCACATGCTACCTGCGCCCATACTGTAGTTTCGGATCACCATTTTCATCCATTGTAGTCGAACCCAGGATATTTTCGGCCACAACTATCAAACTACCATCGAGCTGGAAATAGAGGAAACAGATCAGTTAAAGCAAAAATAATTTCCATCGCTGCTTTTATTATTAAGTATCAGAATAGTAAAACCTGAACATCTCTCCATAAGAACTCAGCAACCTCTACTTGTAATTCGGAACCCTCTGCAATGGAACCTCCAACAAACTGGGCATGAAGACAGGAATTCAGTTACAGTTTGTGTAACCATTTATTTAGACGGTAAAAGCATATATGTGCATTAAAGTCAACATGGTGAAATTTGGAGCAGCTGCTGGATCACTACAGTGAACTACTCGAGTAAACAAATGAAACATTTTAATAGACAAATCTGAATGCTTTTTGAAGTATGAGTCATTAATATGATTCCCAAATAAAATTGGTGAGATCCAGTCTCTCCAGTTTTCCTCCACCCAACACCAAGAACTGATAGTTTTTTCATGCTTTTGATCAAATTAAAATTTATGTACACATTGCCTACAATTTCCGGGCAAATCCATGCAACGGACAAAATAATACAGCAAAAGTATTAAGCTAAAAATGAAAATATAGAGTCTGAAAATTGAGAGATTACTTTCTGTCTAGTGACTTCCCAAAGTGGTCCCAAAGCGGGATGAAGGAAGATGAGATATGGGGGTCCAGAATCAGCATACTTATCGTTACCTTCAATCTGCACAGCACAATATCAAGAAAAGAGAATAAATCAAAGTTGTCAAATATATATTATCCACATATACCAGAAAAACAAGGCACACAAGCATAAAAAAAAAAAATTATCTGTAGCAGAAACTTGTGATGGAGTCATTAATCTCAAATCCTGCAAAGAAAGTCCAGTATTGAAGTTGCAAGAGATACGAGAGGACGCACCTTTGGAATTTCGATTTGACAGTGGGAAAGAAGATCATAGGCATTGCGCATAATGTCCAACAATGAACCATCTGGAGTCTGCCCAGGTAAATCATCGGATCAATAATAACCAGGGTTGCTAGGATTTTCATGCAACAAATTCACAAGCCTAAACCTCTGATTCCAGTATAATGGAATTGGAGGCAATTATGAAGCTCAAAACTAAAAAAGTAAGCATGGATGTCAAGGGTTTTAAGTTATCCATTGTGGTAAGCAAGACATAGCCAAGTATGTAAGGTTCGTAACTTAGTTACTTAGTTCTAAGCTTTGCCACTAGATTTGTACTTGACAAATCCCGGCACGGAAGGATGTACTGTTGCTATAATTAAGAAATGCAGAGAGAAAAATTGATTCTGTCGCATGCTAGATTCTTAAGTTCCCTTTTTTTTTCTTTTTTCTGGGAGGGAGCTTTGTCAGATGCGTAGATCAAAAATAATTTTAGTAACAAAAGCCAGCAGTGAAGACTGCACAAAACTGGACATAAGCGTAAGATAGAAGATTTAGCTTTTGACTAGGTGGGATCTTGAAAGAAAAATCAGCAGTGCCATTCCCCTTATGGATGAGGATTAAAAAAAAAAACTAATATAAAATTAGAACCTGGGGAAAAGACTTGTCGCCATATCTTCTTTTCTTCTTAGCAGATGATGTGACCTTCCTTCGCTCATTGTACACAATAAAGGTATCCAGATTGTCTGCTATTATGCAGCCAAGAAGAGCTTCCATTAACACATGCTAAGACTGATGCACAAGGAAAACACATATGTGTGCATAAAATGCAGCAACTCTAAACTGAATAATCGACGCTGTCAATACCTTCTACACCTTCACAACGTCGAGATGAATGTGCATTGAAGAAATTATCAGCTATGTTCTGCATTGTGCATTCCAGCCGTCCACCAGGGACACTAGTGCAAGCAAAAGCTGATTAGAACTCTGAACAAGTCATGATTTGAGGAAACTGATATAATATGCTTTGAAGTAGAAGTCGATGCAAGTTCTAAAAGTTAATAGTTCAAGACATCATCCATACAAATTATTTGAGCACCAGCTTGTCACGATAAACTGATATAACAAACAAATGACAGCAAGGAATGATTCCAAAGCTTGTGCTGTAGTTTTGTTGCTCGTGTAGTAATTTGTTTTCATTTTGTGATTGTATCCAGTGCTTTAGTGGAGTTGTTTTGATTGGTGTAGCTTAGGTGGCCTGTGTGGAGCAGGAAGTTTTTTTGTAGTGGACTCAAAAGGCTACCCACTTGGTCCTCGATTTTGGAAGGTTAGTTCTAATGAATTTACCTTGCCAAAAAAATGACAGTAAGGAAGACCAACTGACCAAGTAAAAGCAGAAGGATGAAATTTGCAAAACAGAGAGACTATAGTAGTGAACTCCTCCCGTTGACTTCAATATTTTTTCCCCAAGAACTCTTAGATCTCTGAAACTGACATCTATTGCAACCATCAAATACTCAGGTGACTTGGTCAGAAAGCTATTTTTGGACGGAAGAGTACTAAGATAGTGAAGACACTAACAGTGAGTTAATTTCAAGCTCTAGCTCGTGTAAAGTTTATAATCATGAGATGCACATACAATTATAGACTACAGATAACAAGGCATGCAGAGTATATATCACTTTCTGGATCTATAAATAGAATGAGCTCCTTCAAGACATTGTGTACACTAGATCTACAATTGGCAAGGTCTCTAGCCAAATAATAGAGAAGAACTTAAAACAGCTGGTCTAAAAAAAAGGACACTAACGTAACCATTTTATATAGCCCTTGACTAAGGGAATGGCCGCAAAAGTATTCACGTACCCAAACTCAAATAAATTAGACACAAGGCTTGGTTTGAGTATGTAACAAAGTGACTGTAACCTACCATCAAAAGTTCTAGGAATTTACCGATGCTGGATTCCAAACTGATCCACGTATGTAATTGGCTTCTTTGTATTGATCACCATGCCTGGCAAGCTGGTTTCACTTTTTCTTGATGCAATAAGCTCTGCAGAAGGTAAATCCACATATAGAATGTTTGTATTGGCAGGGAACTCTGCCTGCAAACTTAACATGATAAACAAGGTTCACGTTGGAAATCTAAACAAGGTTCATGATAAACAAGGTTAACACGATATACAACTACTATTTTGTAGCCAATTTTCAACTAATATTTTGTGACATATTGTGGAAATCTTTATTATACAGCAAAACAGTACAGAGAGTAGGAACACGTAAATGTATTTATCACAAGATTTTTCAGTAACCATTCATATCTTTTAGCCCAAAAAGGCAAAGTAACAGATCCGGAAAAAAATAAGGAAAAGAAATGACTTAGCGTGAAGTGGAAATGCAACAAAAAATAAAAAGAAACTGGTGAGGAAAATCATAGATCATCCTTTTGCGAGCTTAAAACAGAAAGGGTTACAGAATACCTATGAGAAGAAAGAGGTCCCTCGCTGATCCCAAACTTGTCAAACTCGGTGTACTCAATGCATGATAAACCATATGCCCACATTCCATCAAGATTCTTTTTTTCAACTAAAACATTTATTCCTTCTGTGGCCCCCAAGATTCGCTTACATGACGCAAATCCTAGTTTCTGCAAGACCAGTCAATTATCAGCACAGTACAAGAACCCAAAATGTCTCTCTCAAAAAACTGCAATTAATTTCGACCTAAGTCTCAACGGTCAAGAGTTATGATTGTTAACAATTTCCCCCTCTTTTGAAGCAAATTGTGTCTTATAAGAATGCTGCTTTCTGTGTACACGAAATGATCAATTCTCAGTGTACTCCCACAGCATGCTAGTTACCTCCAAATAGAGGGGTAATCAAACTCCATAACGAAAGACTACCTTTCCATGGTGCAGACCAATCCCCGCCAATGCCAAGAGGGTCAAATCTGTAGCAGCTACAACATTACTGCAGAGTCATCAACGTCAGAGTCATCAACGTCCACATATACTCAAAAACCAACCCTGAACTGTTGAATCTTTGGATGCGTACATAAACATCTTAACATCACAAATACTCTACTTAAAGCTCACCTTACTTGTCTAACAGTTGCACCTTTTCTTCCATGGTCATAAAACCATTGAAAAATGCCTTTATCATAAGCAAGCTTCCATATCACACCATGACCACCAGGCTTGCAAACGGGCATGAATTGTCTGGTGACCAGCCATTGACCATCTTCTGCACCAACAGCTGGAACAAGAGGCTGGAAATTCAAATTAAATTACAAAATGCACAAATGCATCCTCATAATCAAGAGAAGGAGAAATAGGGAGAAGCAATAGGCCAACATGTCATGACAATTTTCCGCATCTAACCTGCTCAAAAAATTGGAATAGAGATCGACCTCTTCCAAACCATCCAAGTCTTTCACACAGTGAGGTGATGCGTTCATGGTTGTTCTTTGCTGAACTCGTCATGATTGCAACAGGGGTGACGCATTGTTTTCCATACAACTTGAAATACAAGAATTCTCTAGCCTTGCAATATCAAAATAATTCTTTTACTATCATTTTAACCAAACACGTAAAATGTCGACAGCAACTCATCCCTATTTAATAAAAATCAATCAAGCTCAAAAAACGGAGATATTATACCTGAAGATCTCTTATAAGACCTTCTAATAATGTCCGTCCACAATAAGGAAGCATTGCAGCAGGGAGACATTCACCTGTGTGAGGGTCAACCAAACCAAGCCTGTCTGCAGAACCTCCAAGAGGATAAATCTCACCTAGATCTGGTAAACCCTACAAGAACACAATCTGAATTTCCAAAATAACCTGTGCTACATCCTCTGCGTCCAAATGACAAACATAATCACGCACAAACCTCAATTCCCCATAGGGCAGCTTGAGATGCATATTCTGTATCTTCAGAAAGGTCAAGAACTCTGGGAGGATGAACTTCAAGTAATTGGCATCCCTTTGATTCATTAAGGTGCTTGGACCAATTTATGGTATGTCCCTCATATCTTGATTGAGCAAGAAGCTCCAGCACCGCTATCTGATATCTGCAACCAATGCACTGTTTCAGTTGATCAAATGGAAAATCCAAATGGCTTTCAATAGATATTGAGACAAATTTGAAGCATTCAGTAAAAGAAAAGCATGATCTCTTGTGAAAGGAAAAACTGAAGCATCCATTTAAACCAGGTTTCCACCGCAGAAGTAATTTACAGCAGGTCTGATAGATTATTAGATTCTCACTTTTAAGGAAAGAAATACACCATCCAATAACTGCATTGCCAGCATTGGGAATGTGATGATGCGGGAAGGCTGAGTGCTTTCCTATTTGGTATTTTGCTCTTATTATGTTCAAATCGATGAAATCTACAGATATATATTCCTCCCTCGGTGCCTCAGTCCCCCATTGTTTGTCTGCTTTTAAATTTTTAATGTCCCAAATTGTCTTTCCATTTTGAAAACCTCAAGAATAAAGGCCTACGAAAGTACGCTTCTACCCTTATCTCTTGATTTGAAGTGACAAGTGGAATTTGAATTTAAGAGAATTTTTGGAAGTTTAAGTTTTTCAAAGTGAAAGTGTAATAATTATTAGATTCCCTTGGACAAACAAATTAGGATGGAAGAAGTAATAACTATAATTGGGGTCGGATCGGATGTAAAACGGGTCAAAACGGGAAGGGAAGCAAATAGCACCCCCACCCCAACTTCCTTTTCAGATCAGGAACACCCGCTCAGATCAGGACAGGAAGGCCAGGGGCGGCATGGGGCCAAGGAAATTGCCATCCCCCCGTAGGATATGAACAAAATGTCCACTCATTTCCCTCTAAATTCAAGTTTGCTAAGCATAGCACGAATCTGGAATGAGCAGCAGTGGCTAAGTATATCCCTACTTAGATATGAACACAATGTAAACTCATTTCCCTCTAAATTGTCCCTAAAAAAAACTTCCCTCGACTTCTAGTAATACACCAGCAATCGAACTAATTCGCAACTAAAAACGGATGAATAAGGAGATTAACTAACCCAATGATTCCTCCAATGCAGTCATAAAACCGTTCCATCTCTCCAAGAGTCTTCAGCAGCTTCCTCAACGCCCCAACCTCTTTACCCTCCACCTCCTCCTCCACCCTACCCCCCACCACCCCCTCACCACCCTCCACATCCCACTTCTCAATCATCTCAACCAAACCATAAAGCGCGCTCTTCAACAACCCCTTGGCCGACTCGAAATCGCCCTCGACCACCGACTCGGATATCGACCCCAGCACGTGCTCCTGCCCCGCCGCCACCACACATTTGAGTAAAAACAACTCGTAATCGCCCAACTTAAGATAGTCATTCAAAACCCTAGAAACCCCAACGGTGAAGAAACGTTTTACTCTGGAGTCGGCGTGGATGGCTCGGAGCTTGTCGGTTAGGGTTTTGGAGCGGGAGAGGGTGGATCGGAGGGATTTGAGGCGGGAGATTTCGGGGCGGAAGTCGGGGGAGGGGGAGGGCGGCGCGTGCTTGAGGGGGGCTGTGGAGACGCGCGTGACGCGGTGGTGGGAGAGGGAGACGGAGGTGAGGGTCGGGGAGAGTGGGGGCGGGGGTTTGGGGGAGTTGAAGAGGGAGTGGGAGGTTCTGGTGCGAGGGGTGAGGAGGAGGTTGTTTTGGTGGAGGATTGGGGTTGCGCGCGCCATGGTTTAGAGCGAGCGAGTGAGAGAGAGAGAGAGAGAGAGGGAGAAGACGACGAAGAGGAGAAAGGGAGGGGGAGGATAAGACGAGATTCCGGAAGCATATACCCACCAAGGTCACAGAGAGAGAGAGAGAGAGAGAGAGAGAGATAGATATGAGGGGAGATTCAAACTGTCAGTTATGTAGTACTTATGTGTCCTGAACAAATCGTCATCCCTTTTTAAATACGTCCCATTGGTTGCCGCCAGCTCTCTCTCTCCTCTGATCCTCTCTCTCTCTCTTTGGCTCGCGCCATCTCCTGTGTTGATTTTCTTGGCTTCCTGTGTATCATGTGCTTTGTGCCGGGTTTTAACTTTTGTGCGTGCCGTTGTAAAGCTGATTCGGATTTCGGACAATCGTCGAATAAAAAAAAGATTCGCGTACGTGAGCAACAGCGAAAGCATGGAAGTGTTTTCCCGTTCTTTTTTTTTTTGGAACTTGCAAGAGCAAGAATTGTGACCGGAAACATGGAGCAAGAAACGAAATGAAATGATGCGTGAACACGAACGGGAGCGATCGTGCGAGCGCCAGTGTGGACGTTTTCTTCGAAAGTAGTAATATTTAAGATGAGAGAATAATTTCTTTACAGTAACAATCAATTGTGACCGTACAAAAGTGTAACGAACGATTCGAATTTTAATAAAAAAAAAATTCGGAAAAAGTTCAACTCTTTCCGAAAAAATTTCATTACCATCCGTACCGTCAAAAATATTTTGAACTGTCACGATTGACCCAATAAATAACTATTTACGACGACTCTGCCATTAAAAAGATTTTCCCTTAATAAGTTGATCAATCACAGTCTAAAGCAGATAGTCTAAAGCAGTCATTCTGCCGTATTCATTGAATGGATTATCCCAAACTACAAGCTCAAACAACATTTATTTAATAGAGAGAGAAATGGATGGTCAACCTCATCGATCATGATCAGAAATGAACTGCAACAAAAATAATGTATTTTGATTATAATTAATAAGGTTGAAAATGTCTGATTACTAGGATGTATTATACGTACCATTGCCCAACAGCTCCTTAAAAATCATTTTGATTTTTTTATTAAAGTGCACCACTGCATAATATAGAATTTGTCATAGTCAAATTTGGCAAAGCAAGGGTGGGTATTTATTAAAACCTTTTTCACGGGCATTGAGCTAGTTTAAAGGGCATACACTTCATTTTAATAAGTTCTAGATTAGTTTCACATTGTATGATGAAAAGAATGTTGGCTAAATTTGCACTCCTCATGTTTCTTTGAAGTTTCGAAATTTCTTTTTGCCGATTAAAAAAAATGGTTAAATGGTTCTTTGAAGTCGACAATATTTTTCTAAGATTAGGAGCACAAATTGAGCGACAGAATAAATAACATGTTAAGATGTGCGCCAATCTTGGTTGAAATTGCAAATGAACATGAAAACCCATGAATCGGAGTTGTTCCAAAATAATACTCCTACCAAATCTACTAAAAAAAGAGTAAACTTTGTAGAGGTATTAGCTGGGCAAAATCTACAAATGTGTGGGAACTAATGAGTAGAAACTATTTACTTGAATTTGATATGATATCATTACAATGCTTCCTGTAACAGAAACAGATGCCAACAAAGGATCAGAAATTCTTGTGAGTCAAATCCTTGACATACATGGTCCCGAGACTATACTACCTTCACATGGACCATGCAAGAAAAGGCAAATTAGAGCTTAATTAAGGGGAGTAATTAGCACGGCCTACTTATCGCACCTTTGAAATATAGCACAATCCAGCCGATAATGAATTAATGAAAAAGTAGTTTCATAGCATGCCCTAGTTATACACACGTCGTGAACGGACTGACTCGTTTTGGAAGAATTTATGCTTCCAGAAGAGTTGAAGAAAAAGACATTCTGAATAAAGCGGTCATAATATTTCGCAGCTAATGGCTAACCTGCCCTACAATGTTATGTAACAACCACAACAAATTTTCACAAAGCTAAAGGGACAGGCTAATGGCTAACCTGCACTACAATGTTAAGTAACAAACACCACAAATTGTCACGAAAGAAAGCAACACTACAAAGCCTTGTATACGTGCTTAACACAAAGACTTGTGCCAAAAATCATAAGACTTGAAGGGTAGATCGTTTCATTCTACACATCCGTACCAAACACCACAAAGTCATATAATTTTTGTTTGGTACAGTTTTGTACTAAAGAATTATCCGAGGTGAATGAAGGAAAACATATTCATGGTCATTTGATGCTTTTGCATTTTCTCCAACTCTTGCTCAACCAAGCAAATGCAAATCATCTCGACAGTATCCATTCCAATTTCCATCCCAAACAGACAGGAAAACCGAATTCCGTTACCATTTTCCTCCTAAGAACCACCCATAACGAAATCAGACAATGCACTATAGTCATCCTCCCCTTGACTCTAAAGCTGAACAAAAATATTCCAGGGAAAGAAATTTCCTGGATTACCTGCCTCATTTGGAATCAATTTCAGCCCCTATACGAGACTTGTAACAAAAAACCCCAAAACTGAGTCATGACTCGTACTCATGCCATGAAAACAAAGAAATAACTAATCAATAAGCAATAAAAAAAGCAGTCATGAATTTTCTTCTTAAATGAGTGAAACAGAATCCAACTTTGACTTCATTTTGCATGGAAATGTATAGAAGAATGTTATCAGTACTGACCAATCAATGATGAACTATCGGATCCATTGAAAGAAGTTGGAAGCAGGAGAATTTCAGTCTTTCCAACCAATCTGGAACGAAGGTGAGCCATCTATATATTGGTACCTTCAATATTTATTTACCTGTATTTGCACTTCACGAGAACTTACAGAAAAGACAAAAAGCCATCTAAATCGGGATTGTCGGAGAAGAAACAAACTTCTCAAATGGCCGCATAATACTCTCATTATCCCGGACTCATAGGTTTCCTTCGTTAACTCCAATGTTGTTGAGCACCAGACAACGGTACGAACGATTACAATTGTTATAACGGTGAAGAGAAACTAAATTGCACACCAGTCTTCCCATGGTCATGCTCAAGTTGTTTCAGGATGTAACAGTAGTTTACCTGAAAACAAAACCAAGCCATCAGTAATGTTACATGGGATTGGTTGGGTAGGAGAAATAGAAATTCCAAAGAAACTGTAGAGAAGGGGTTTTCATTCATTGATAATTTAAAGGATCTTATCCAGATGAAGTTATCAGAGAACATTTTTTTTTGAAAGGCAAGTTGTCAGAGGACATTGCCAGCAACTTATCAACTGTTTGAGCAACATTGGCCTGTATTGCAAATTTCAACATACATAAGTAAATGCTTTTTCAAAAGGACAAGACATAAAAAGATGTGCATAAATAAACAAACTTATTGCTCCTTTTAATCGGAGAATTAAAACGTCTTCTCATAGTCTAACAAGGGAAAATGTTTAATATTGTACTACTTGCAAGAAGATGATGAAACACCTTTAAGCTGCTACCAAGGGCACACCAAGGTCCTTGGGCAGCATCGTAGATAAGGACACATATATTGGGGAAAAGTTAGCACTATCTAAAACATAGCCTAAAACACCCTGCTGCATGAACGTCATCAGAGTTCTTTTTCAATCCTATAATCCAGCCCTCAGGCTCCAGTAAATCGTCTGGAGTATCATATAGGAAAGTAGTTTACAAGACAAGGAAAATATATAAGGCCAAAAAATGCTGCCATCAGATCGTATCACCGCCTATTTAGATAAGTGTGATTCGTCTCTTGTTTGGAGATGACATATATAAGGAAATAGTGAAGACAGAATATATTGACATGAACTATTGATATAAGAAATAAGATGGTAGGAGAGAACAATAAAAACATGACGCAATCTGCACAAAAGAACAACGTCCCATCAACTGTCAGGTGTCAAGTAAGTTTGTCGCGAAATTACTTCGTAAATAGGTACTCTTTACAGGAAAGAACTAGACGGAAAACATCTCCTTCAAGATTACAGTTACACTGGGAACCACACTTCCTTGTGAGTTGTGACTGTTGGATGCACTTTGCACTTATCAATGAAGGAAAATATTTTCTTTTTTTTTTTCCTTCCCCTTTCATCTACAAGTGTCTACTGATTCTTAGTTTAATACACAGATCTCAGGATAGAAACTTACCTCCAATCGAAATAGTTTAGTAGGTACAACGATTCCAAATCCTGCAGAGCTTCGGGAAGACCCAAGGAACTTCTTGAAAGAAAAATCTCGAAATGCATTCTCTGTTAATTTGGAAAGATTCCCAGCACAAGCAAAGAAATGTCCATGGATACCAGCTTCTCGCAAAACTCTCAATGGAAAATCGAAAGAAAGGTCCGCAAAACCTGTAAAAGCAAGGTCTCCTCCAAGAAAATCCCTACCCGAATAAGTATCAGAACTTTCATTATTGGAGTTTTCTCTAATTTGCCTCCTTGGTTCAGTAGGGCCCCATCCCCTTGGCTTAAACCCTAACAACGTCATCGGGCCTCCCAAGTTGCAAACCGGAGAAGAATTACCACTGAAGAAGAATCTCTCCGGCATAGAAGAGGGCATATTCAAGAATCCATTTCCCCATGGAAAAATGGCACCACCGGAGACCCCAAAGTTGACTGCAGCGTTATAAAAACCCAAGGGAAAAGCGTAACGAAGATGAAACTCCTGTTAAGAAAAGCCAGAATAACTAATTAAAACAAAAGAAGCTTGAGAAGTAGCGAATGCCAACAAATAGACGGGC
Source organism: Rhododendron simsii (assembly GCA_014282245.1). NCBI lineage: Eukaryota > Viridiplantae > Streptophyta > Magnoliopsida > Ericales > Ericaceae > Rhododendron > Rhododendron simsii. Next base: position 31,107,905 of record CM024961.1, read on the forward strand.
ATTTATATAGCACGGTTACATCAGGTGGCCAGTGTCGTCATATTGATTAAATGGATCAATAAGTGGGGCAGCATCTTAGTTCCAGTTGTTATTTGGTTATCAAAAGAACACTATTCCAACTATACATATATGACCACATAATGTTACAGCTAGAATCATTAAAAAGCTTAAGAACCAGAACAAGGAAACAACTACGTGAACCAACTGCAGTCAAGGAAAAATAGATGAATCTCCAGAACACTTGAGGATTTGCAACCAGCAAGAGCAGATGAATAGTATTTATTTGATTTACAAGGAAGAGACCAGTAATTAGGGCTGCAAACGAACAGAACCGTTCGCGAGCAGCTCGAGACTTGGCTAGATAATGGTTCAGGTTGGGTTGGTTCATGATACAAACGAACAAGCCCAAGCTAAGAATTCTGGTTTGTTTTGTAAACGAGCCAAGCTCGAGTTACCTAAAGCTCTGCCGAGTTGGCTCGCGAATATATTATACTTTTGTGATAAAATCTCCCTTTCTTTTACCGCCAACTAACTTGGCTGTCAAGAGTGCCAACTTTGAGAGATCACAAGTTAAGAAGTTAATCCACCAGGAAGCTTTGTAGGGGAAGGAATGGTCTTGAACTTGTATTTCTTCCGATGTGGGACAAGGTTCAATCTCAAATTAACTTCCTCCCTTCTCCTTCAATCCCACATTGGTCCTCTACAGAAATGTGCAAAGCGTCCTTTGAGCGCTGAACCTAGCTTTAGATTTCTGAGCTAAAACAAGCCGAGCTCGAGCCTTGGAGATATTTTTTGAGCTGAGCTCGAGCCAAACCTCTGCAGCTCCACTCAAGTTCGAGCTGACTCATTTCTTGGCGAGCCGAGCTCGAGAAGCCTAAAGCTCAGCTTGGCCCGCTTACAGACCTACCAGTAATCATGGGCACTTATGGGAGGAGTTGTTTGAGGCAATTTAAAGAGCTTCAAGGGCAAGAGGAGGGTCTCTGGAACGAGTAAGAAGCTTTGCATGCCTTCATGGTACTTCACAAAGGCAAGGGCCTGTTCCAAGACGACTGAAAAGGGAAGGTCAATAACCAGCCAAATGCTGAATGACGCCCTCCTGTTTTTCCCAGGGAACCTTTCAATTTACTCAAGGATTTCAGAATGTTAGAACTCAATTCTCTCCCTCACTAAAGAATTTGAAAATGACCATGGAGCAAAGGCCGCCAAAAAATACTTCTTCTACCAGAATTATGCAGAGAAGAGGAAGTAAAGAGGTTTTGTATGTCAAATCTCAGTCTAAATTACGCATAAGTAAACTGTTCATGCTCGACACAGGTCAGTCAAGCACTGAAGCCCCACAAAACCAATTATCTTTACTGAAAAAGAAGAGCATTTTAGATTTATACAACGTTAATATCAAACACTTTGAAGCAGAGAGTGGGAGAGAAGATATATATCATAAAGTAGCCACATTATGTTTCATTAAACCCAGAAGGGTGGGATTTCATTAGTGGAGTGAAAAGGTCAAATAGGTCAGACAACAAGTAAAACCCATTTGGTCCTAGAATGATTCCAAATGAAATTAAAAAAACAGACATAAACCAAATTGCAAGTTACTTGCAATAAATCAATAATATCATATAATTCAACATGGGAACATCACATAAGTTGACAAAATGCAAAACAGATCACTTTGAAAATAGTAACTCAACAAGCAAGGAGGAAACCAAGACCAAAGGCACTAGAAGGTACTAAACCTGGCGCAAAAATCGTAAGCTCCGATAATCAGGTATAAGACCGCCGATTTGAGAAGTAGAAACAAAAGCATATCCTCGAGTTGGCCTCAGAGGTGAGTTTCTCTGGTCAATCTTGAATGTATACTTTAGGGATGAGAGCAGACCATGTCCAAGCTGCCTCCTTATTGACCTAGATGCAATTTGTAATGGGTCTGTTAAGGAACGCCAGGTAAGATTGTATGCCAAATCATGATTCGTAGAAGATAACAGGCCAAGAGACAAGCCCAATTCTCGCTCTTTGTAAGATGAAAAATTCAGCCAATCCTTGGAAAGCAGAGATACTCGACCGAGCACAGGAGATGCCAATCCTCTCAATCGAGGCAAAGACACACCAGCACTGACCTCTGATGTTTGGTCCCAGCCATAAGCCAAAGAACCATCCCAGAGGTCCCCAAATCCAAATAAGTTTTTCAGCTTGAGTGATCCTTCAAGTGACCAAGATCTAGCCTACAAAAGTACTTTGCGTAGTTAAAAATCATGTCCATATTGCGAGTGCACATCAAAAAAGCATATTCACAAACATGCAATCTGAGAAGTAAAAGTTCCTGAAGATAAACAAGTGCCAAGAATTGGAGGACAGAAGAACTTGACGAGGTGTTATTTTGCTGCTCTCTTAAGAACTGAAGAGTAATATAGTGCATGCATATCTCTGTTATTTGACTGCATGTTGATTCAGGCCAAGGCATCCGTGCTGTGATTTGGCTTTCATAAGATGTCATTTCCAAATAGTGCAAAGCAATAAAACAATGTCTTTACGTCCTTGATAACATTCATTCAGAAATTGACAACAACATACTAGCTGAGTGCAGCATAGGTAATAGTTTTAGATCCCTAATGGTCCATGCGTATTGACACAATTTTGTGGTCCCTGCAGATATAGAATATTGGGACAGGAGGAAATCAGAAGAAGGCTGCAGCACAAATAATATCCTGAGCCTTTACAGAAACGGAAGTAAATCAAATGCCTAAAACAAGTAGGTGATTGGCACTGTCTTGCCAACACAGAAATAGTGAACAGGTTTCCAGAAAGAGTAAGTCTACACGGGTCAAAATAGGAAAACTGTTTTTAGTCCATGAAACTGATGTTAGGCAATTTTTTTCTATACTTTAGGCAACTTGAGAATTAGATACATGGATCCATACTTCAAGTCGCATTTTGCGATCCTATATGATCCTACAGCAAAATACGGTGTCAGTAAAACCGAGCATTGTCCTTACTCATTAGGACAAATAGGAAACTGTCACAGACTAACAAACAGAACAAACTACCCTTTTCTGGGAGCTGACATCTCAATTATTCAAAGATGTTCTTCAACTTCTTCCAAAATGGACTTTTTACCATTCCTACTTGATGAGGAAACTTGCACCAAACATCAAGTATTTTCCAATTACCAACATCCTATAAGGAAGCTTGCAGAAATAAATTTTTAGGAGATATCAAGAAATCAGGAATGTAACAAGTGTTAAAATGAAAAGATCAAAATCCAAAATGAAGAGTCCTGGCACCTGCTAATAATCATCCTCTCAAAGTCCAACTAATTATGAATTTACGATCGCAAGTCATTAGAAATCGTGAGAACTATATAAGCTGCAATCTTTCATGTACGAATTAACCCAAATAGCAAAGCAGTGTAGTTGTTTGGATTTGAATATAATTTCTGTGGTGTTCCTGTGCCTTTGAGCATCTCCAACCAACCTTCATTTCTTCAAATCTTCAAAATGAAGATTTTGTGCTTCCAACCATATCTCATTTACATTCTTCATATATGGAGAACCATATCTCAAATGAAGAACATTCTTCAAATCCAAATAAAAGTATACATAAGTTGCGATTTTATAATCTAATTGATATAAGATTAGTATCATTACAAATGTGTTACCTTCAAAATGAGATCAATTCTGAATATGGTTAGATTAAGTAATTAACAAAGTAAAAACTTAAATATTAGACGGAAAGTTCAATTTTGAAGAGAAACGAATGAATTTTTAAAAACTAGACGAAAATGAAGAATTGTGGTCGGAGTGTGTGTAACCAGTAAGGTTCTCTATATACACTTTTTGAGTAAATAATATTATTTTGATTCTTCAAAATGAGGAATTGGGTTGGAGATGCTCTAATGGGGAACATGCTAACCACAGAAAGTAATCTTTTCCAGTACATAGAATATCATTACTGAGCTGTTAATTTGTTACCAAAAAAACTAATCCTACATAGCTAACATGACCCTAACTGTTTTTCTGCTGACATATCCAGTTTAGTTTGCTATAACCCTCGCGTAAGGGCTAGTTTTTTAATTCAATATCATAAAAGCTTGTTCCAGGAATTATTTGCTTCTAAACGTTTTAATTTCAACAGCTAGTTGTAGGATTGAATAGATGTCATCCAATGGCAAGATTTTTGGACAACGGCTAATTTTTTAGCATCAAAACGTCTTCAGATAACCTTTATACACGAGTTGTGAAACATGAGAGGATGACCTCAAGGGCTGCGCTCTCTTTGTTACTGACTTACTGTGATGAGTCTTATGTTCCTCATAAAGCTAGAATCATCCAATTAGTTATAGGAGTCTGAGTATACCGATAGAGTGAAACCAACTCTGGTGACTTGTTAGTGACTCCTTAAGTCCATAGCTCTCTCGTTACATACACATATATATATATATATATAACATATCTCTCTCAAACATAAGGTTTTGATAATCCTTAATAAAACAGCTGTAGTTTCTCTTTAACCAATCAACACAAAGGCCAGCGATATTGTTTCAAAAAGATACGTCCATGCTGCCACCACATAGAGTGCCCAAATGTAGGTGGAAAGGGAAGGAAAACCGGCAAAATTCATCCATCATGCAGATGAATCAATGGAGGCTTATTACACGCACAATGTGCAAAAAATCGTTCATGGCATTTCAATAAGAGATGCAACTCCAAACAGAGCCTTTATGCGATGCCGACAAGAATGAAAAGCCAATATGCTTGTCTGACGAGTCGACAATCGGACAAACAAATATCAGACTGTTGTTGCACAGCAGAGAAGTAGGATCCCGCAATTCATTGCATAGAGAACAATGAATTACAAACGAGCCGAGCCTCGAACTGCTCGCATTGCTCGCTTCATTTACAGCCCTCATCTAATCTATGATTGTTTAGACCATAGGCTTAGCAGCAAAAGACTAAGTTTGTGTTTCGTTTCAAATCGAACAGAAAGCCATTAAACCGTACCTCAGGCTTCGAGAATACACCGAAATCGCCGGAGATAGGGTTTTTGGACTCGACGACCTCAACGACGACGTTCGCAGTGCCCGGCAACTCCGGCGGGCCCGCATCGAGCGTGATGTTGACGGAATCGAAGATTCCGAGGCGGCGAAGACGAGCATTGGCGACGGCCGCGGCCTGGAGGAGCTCTTGCACCGTGGTGGCGTTTTTCAGGGCTTCGATTTCGTATAGGATGAGTGATTCTTTGGTCTTCGTGTTGCCTTTGATGAACACGTCGTGGACTCGGAGGCGGACGCTGTTCGTTGATATGCGGCGGAAGAGGTCGTCCATATCGGCTCTAACCACTGGTCCTTCTTCTCCGTCGCCGAAGTCTTCTTCGTCATCCTCGTCCAATACGTCGTCGTCATCCTCGCCGTTGGAGGCTTCGTCGTCGAGAACTGGTGGTTGATCGTTTTGGTGTTCTTCGGTTGAGTCTGCCATGAGAGAGAGAGAGAGGGTGGTGAACTGGTGGTTGAAGGGGGGATTTGTCTCGAGAGAGGTAGAAGGCGGTCGTCGGGTGATCCAGTAGAGAGGAGTCTTGTTACGGTCTGTTTGAAGATACAGAAAAGAAAGGAATTGGATTCTCTTCTACTTCTTGTTTCCGTTTTTGGAAAAATGACGGCCCAGTACGTGTTTTGATAATTAATATCCATCAAGTACGAGTTAAAAATATTTATTAATGTTGATAATGTCTTTAGCGGGTATTAATTATCAAAACACATTCTTGTCCGTCATTTTCCCTTGATTTTTTCTCAGAAAGTCCACAGTCACCTACCCAAAAGTCAGTGGCCGGCCACCGCTCGTCGCACGGGGTCCACTCTGGACTCCCACAGATGATCCCAGCCGTTTAATAATTTTTTTTTTAAAAATCGAGTGGGTATCGTAAAAAACCAGCTCAATCCAATATGTGTAGATACTTGGATCCAATCTTCCTTTTTTGAAAAATAGGAAAACCAACCCTTCCATTTTTTTCAATTTTCCAAAGATGAGAAGATTGATCCGAGCACCTATACATTTCGGATCGAACTTATTTTCCTCCATACCCACTCGGTTATTTTAAAAAAAAATCATTGAACGGCTCGGATCATCCATGTGAAGCCCGGAGTGGGCCCCACACTACGAGCGGTGGCCAACCACCGACTTTTTGGATCGGTGACTGTAGCGCTGCTGTTTCTTTTTCCTATTTTCTTGCCTTTTAGTAATAAAATTACATATAAAAGTTTTCACTAAATGACAAGACATGGAGTGCATATCAAAAAGGAGAGGAAAAATCACTTCTCATTTTATAACGCGTTTTAAATGAAGTGAAGTTTTTGTGGTCATATACAATAGACTCAAATAGTGGCGCTGGTACATCATACGGCTCCTCAGCTCACTTGGGTTACAAAACTGGGGTGGAATTAAATTATATACACCTCCGGTGTAAACATTCTTTTCCTTCAAATCTATTAGATTGCATCATGTCACCATATTTTATTAATTGATACCATTGTTTCGACATGTGGCACAATCTAATTAATTTGGAAGAAAAAAATATTTACACTGTGGATCATAATTTAATCTCAACTAGGATATTTCATGCTTTACACATATGAAGAGTGACTGTCCAACATAGGAGGTTTCTTTATCTATTTTTCAAGTATTTTCTTGCCTTTCGTGTCACATGGTAATAGTGAAATAGTTACTAAACCATAAACACATCGAGCATATAAAAACCATACAGGAACAATGTTAACATAATATTTCCTGGTTTCTATTTTGTCTTGGCCATTATTTGTGTTTCCTATTTGGTCTAAGTTTTCACGTTTTTCGTAACAAACAAGTTGGCGAAGAGTGTCACGGGGTGGTCTAACAAGGGCTTGCTCGTATTGAACCCTTCAAGTCCTGCATAGAAGACTAGAGGCTACGTGACTTTTTGCAGATAATGCTAACTTCGGCTGCAGCGATTAGCGCGGCTGATGGCTCCTGGTAGGACGGAATTTCGTAGTAATCGCAGCTTTGGCAGTAAGTTACGCCTATGACTACCACGTCTACTTTCTTCTGCATTGGTTTGGCCGGAAAATGCCCATAACCCGACATTGGGAGGAGGATGAGTGAGACTGGGATGGTGATTTCCGCGGTTGGGATCGATTGCAATTGTAATCGAAGGGAGTGAAACTGAGATAGAGGTTAATAGAGTTGTTATGCGTGGTGACTGCGGATGGTTGGATTGGGAGTGTTATTTAAAATTCTCATATTAGGATTTTATTGGCGCCAACAAAAATATCCATATCTATTGCAGTTGATATTTGATTTTGTGTTGTCTATAGGTCACCCGGGCAACGTAAAGACCGATGAAACGATTAATATGGAAAAGATTGGAAAACTTGATACTTCAATAAGTTGACATTTACATTTGCCTTCCATCCGCATTTTAACAGCTTACAAATGAACAAAACAAACAAAAGAACAAAGCAATAAAGATTCAACCTTGTTTTTACCTATGTTGTATACATGGAAAGTTGCCTTTTTGCCTCACAAGAAGAATACACGAAAACTAATAATAAGTGCGGAATCGCAGGCTCAACTTGATCTATCAACTTCCTTCTACAGACAGAATCTCAAGCTCTGCCCACCAAAGAGGAGAGAGTTTAGGGACAGCCCCATCGGGTCCTATCGATGTTATCTCTCTCAACCTTGCAGTGACATCTTTCATTTGCGGCCTTCGCTTAGGGTTAGGGTTGACACAGGATTTAATCACTTCATCTATTTGTTCAATCTGCTCCTCTTGGAAAGATTTTAAAGTTGGATCCACCATATCTCTAAGGGAACGGTCCCCTCTCAAGTAATCCGACGCCCAGTCCTCAATTGATCCACTGTGAAGTCTACCGGTAACTATTTCAAACAAAACGACACCAAAACTATATACATTGCTTTCTGGATGTGAGTCCATCTCAGCAGCAGCTACTTTGTCCAACAAAACAAAATCTGAGACCTTTGATGCGTAATCTTCGGTTAGATTGACAGATGAAGAGTGGAGGTTTTTGTGGGCGATTGGTCGTTTGAGTTGGTGCATGTGATCAAGGCAATATGCTATGCCCATTGTAATCCTCATCCGCATCCCCCACTCCAAGTGTTCTGCTTCTTTTACTGCAAGAGCAAGAGAGTTAGAGATCGATCTCATGTATTGCTTCCGCGAGGTTAACAGTCAATTAATGCAGAAGGAAGCAAAAAAGGAACGGGAATTAGTTGTCAACCGGCACACAACACAAGAATATCGAAATCTTCATTTCCATGTAAATCACAAGAAATGGAGGAACCTTTTATTCTAAAAGAGAAAATATAGAATAGGGAACCTTTTTATAACTCAACTTCTCTATCTTCTTGTTTTTTCCTTTCCTGTTTTGGAAGTACTACCCTTGAATCTGGTTGTTTTTATTAATTGCCACTTGATCAATTGTCAAACTGAAGATTTCTAGGTATGAACAGAGAATAGAATAACTATTGCCCATGTTCTTGGTGGGTTCTTATTTCTTGGTCATTTGCATCACCAAATCAACACGCCTTAGGCATTAGGAATTCCTTGTGTCCTAGTTGACAGCTGGGTTTTTGCATAGAAAAAGATATATGGGACGGTTACATGGGACGAAGTCCAAATGTTATCCAGTTGTTCTTTGCAATTTTAAGGAGAAGCTGGTAGCCAAAGACAGACTATGCTGGTAGCCAAAGACAGACTATCCTTGTGCCGGTGATATGAAATAGTCAAACCCTAAATAATACTGGTATAGCTTCCTCAGCACCAAAATAGTCAATATAAACTTTGGTATCAATCTAACAATAAGGCCAGAGAATGATTATAGAATTAAATAAACATCTAGAAAAACAGCTTGACGAAGACTTTGATGGTCTTCAAGGCTAAAACAAATAAGGTGCTTGTCCAACTCTTGGGTTTAACCCAAGGCTGAAGAAACATTAGGAATGAAGTCACTAAACCTTGCTCATACAACTGTTAGAACAAGAAAATGTAACCCCCTTATAGGTACCCATATCCATTTTCAGGTTGTTTTTCATCTGTGTTTAACCAAAAAATCAAGCCAATAAACAAATTAGTATATGCACAAAACTGAAAAATGAAGTTAGATGCTCACTGTGTAAATGCTCAAAGAGTGTCCCGTTTGGAGCATACTCAAAGACCAACATTCTGGTGAAAGGCTCGTCCTCCTCACAATAGCCAAGAAGATTCATAAAATTCTTGTGATTCACTTTTGATAACGAGTTGATCTGAAAAAAATGTAGAATAACTCGTTAAGGGTGAGTGGAACTAATTAGAAACCACAAAATGCTATTATACTCCAAAGCGATCTACCTTGTCCCTGAATTGAGCTTCCAGATTAGTTGACCACTCCTTGGCAGATGTCACAGCAATTGAGGTAACAGCAATTTCAACCCCACTAGACAAAGTCCCTTTGTATACTGTTCCAATTGGTGAAGAACCAATCACGTTACTGAAATCTTCACAAGCTGCTTCAAGCTCTGCTCTCTTGAGCTTTGGCACACCTGAGAAGAAAAGAATCATGCATTTATACGATAGATGACTTAAAGCAATGCCAGATTTACTAGCTATTGTACTGTGGAACATGAATGCTGGGGCAGTCCTGCCTTCTTTATAACCTTGAGACAGGTACACATGCGAAGCAAAACAAATAGGAAAGCAAAAAAAACGCAAAACAAAAGGTCCTCTGTCAACAGAGTTTGCAAAAAAAAAAAATGCAGGTACTGTGAAATGAAACTTTAAAAAAAAAAAAAATACTGGTAGCAGGAAAATAACCAAATAACATGCTATGCAATGAATTGACCATATTGACAGAGGATTTATTTTAATGGTCAACCATAAAGGAGCAGGCTTTGTCCTTCTAGGCCTCCTAAGAATATGACACACAAATTTAAAGAAAATTACCAGTTACAAATGCTTTCTGCAGCTGTCCACTTAATCCTGTGGCCCAGGGTCTGACTGCAACTATCTTGTTGCCTCGACAAAAGAATATGCCAACGACCAAACAAAAAAGCAGCACAGGACCCACTGTGGCTGCACATATTATTAGAGCTTGATGACTGTTTGATTTGAAACTTTCGGATTACTGGTGTTTTCTGCAGTCGACGAAGGCGTCGGACTGACCAAGGAATGCGAAGGAGCATCAGGGGTAGGGGCAGTGGAGGGTGTGGGAGATGGGGAAGGGGAAGAATATGGAGCGTCTGATCTTGGCAATGGCGATGGAGAAGATGATGGTGATGGTGATGGTGATGGAGATAACGATGGAGATGATGAAGGTGCATGAGCTGCTTTTCGTGGAACTGGAGCACGCTTATCCATAAGCTTCCGAGGAGCAGAACTGCCAGTTTTAGCATTGTTCCTGGAAAATAACAAAAGCAGACGTCAGACATGAAGATGTGCTTTGTAACTTTCATGATAGACCATGTGTTCGAGTGGGATCAGGAGCAACAATTCATGCCTGTTATGATTTCTAACTCAAATTTTTGGAAGTTTCGTGAAAATGAAGGTGTTGGTGCAACTGCACGGAAACAGAGACAGATCCAAACAGTAGAACTTGCGATAAGAAGAATATCTGATTTGACCATCAAACAAGTTACTTTGCCTGTCTATATTTTATGGCTCTGCATTGTAATCGTCATTCCTCCCGTATACGACAAAACTGATAGGAAAGAAACTGGATATCCATTGCCTAGGATGTAATTTCCATTATAATGTTAACATCCTCCATTTATGTGGATCCAGAGCTAAGAACCTTAACACCAGATATTCTATTGATTTCCCTAATTGTTAGTAGTATCTACAAATGATAAAAAAATCAACTCAATGCCTTTATTGGTGTTTTAGCACAATACATGGATAACTATGCCAAACCCACAACAAAAGATAGACTGTTGGCAAATTAGATCCTAAATTGGTATTTTAACTTAGATTCATTAAATCCAAACAACAACTAATATGCATGTAGTTTCCCAGCCATCAACTAATTTAGATCTACGCCTGAATATAGAATCAACAGATATTAAATTCATGAAAATCTATAACATTTTCCCTTTTCCTGCGCATGTGCTTATTTCTCCCTTCAGTTTCAAACTAAGAAGAAAATTGTACTCCAGTAAACGACCAAAAAGATAGAGAAACAGAGATTAACTCAGATTGTCCAAAGTGAAGAAATTTAATGAGCGCCACTTACAAGGCCAAAACATTTGTATTCCAACAATCCAAGCCAAACCACGAACACGGATCCAGTATTCGAAAGCCATCATTCCAATTCGACAAAGCCAAACCTGCGTACAAACATAAAGATTTCATCAATTCAAAAAACAGTTCTTCCCGTTCTTCTATTCCCATACATTTCCATCAGTGCGAAATTCAAAATCTCTTACCTTCCTCCTCCAAAGACCAACACAAGCTCAAATTCTGATACAGCAAACACACGACGAGTACAAAAATCGCAAACGGACGCCCTCTAAACCTCCACATCTCGATCATCGCAACCCTCAGCCTCAACAAACACGAAACAAAAACCTAGGTCTCTTCCTCCAGAACTCGGATCATGCGCGCGAGACCGAACACCGAGTCGACTCGGAAAACAGCGCAACAGCTCAAACGCGGCAAACAAAAGCCAAACTGCGAACAAAAGTACAAAACTAGTGGAAATTTTGTAGAGATGGGGATCTTAAATGCGTTCACGGGTATGAGAGAATGGAAAACCGCGTGAAAACAAAACCCAAAAAAGGAGGCCTTTTTGACTTCCAAAGGAGCTGAAAAGGCAACTACTGAGTTGGATACAGTGCGATTTGGATAAGTCTTTTGTGGGCTACAAAAATTGAAGGGAATTCGTGAGGGGAAGGGTTCAAGGGGAGGAGAGAGAATAATCTCAGAGACGAATGGAGCTTTTGTTTCCAAGGTGCCGGCGATGATATTTCAAGTTCCTCCCTCCCCTCCATTAACGTATCAGGTCGTTTTCTGTGCGTCTATTTATCCGATGGGGGTCGAGCTTATGCTTTTCTCGCGCGAGGAGAATATTTACCTGCTGCCGACACCTTCGTTTTAAGAGATTGCACTGTATTATTGTATGTCTTCGTGGCCCACATTGCAAAAAGAGAGGGGCCAGATCGAAAAAAGGGCAATGCTAGAAAGCAAACGGTTCCGATCAATGTGATTTTTTGGGTGTGGTTTATGTTTTCGACGAGATTTAAAGAGTGAAAGGTTTCGATCATTGTTGGGATTCGGGATTTCTGTTGTCCCCGTCTGTGCTCGGCAACGAACGGCTGAGATTTCATCTCGATGGATGGCTGAGATCTGTTTGGTTGTGATGAAATCTGAGACGTCCGTTGCCGAGCACGGACGGCTCGGATGGAGACGACAGGAACCCCTAATTCTCATTGTTGTGGGCTCGAAACGGGCCCAAATAAATTGGAACCAATTGGATAGGACCCTTGCCGATGCTAGAGACCCTCAAAAGTTTCTTTCAGAAGGTCTCCAAAACAGAAATCAATAGTTTAGATTCTCTCATATATCAAAGTGAATATTCATCATTAATTTCACTTTCAAAGACATTTTAAAGAAAAAAATTCGGAGACAAAAATCCATAGTTTAGATTCACTTGAATGTTAGGATGCTACAAATTTCCGTTTGACAAAAAAATAAATGTTAGTATCCTACGTATCAAAGTGAATCTCCATCATTAATTTCACTTTCAAAGACATTTTCAAGAAAACTATTCGGAGTCCAAGGAGTTATTGATGGAGTAAAGAAGAATTAAAAAAGAGTGGGGCCAGAAAAGGGGTGTATATCATGAATTCTGTGTTAGGTCAGCACTGAATACATTCACCGTTTGCATTAGGTGCATTCAGCTCACCTCCGTGGCTTTAACCACCAAATTCCTCCAAACTACACATTTTAAACTCAAATTGGAACCCACAATGATGATCTGAGTCGTTTATTTTTTGATCGGCGTGGTCCGAATCTTTACTATGCACGTCTTGCAAAGAGCAACAAATTTTATGAGAGAAGCAACTTGTTCAGACATTTATGGATGCATGAACAAATTGTATGAGTTGAACGGTCCAAGTGATTTTTAACATAAAAAAGGGTTAATTCTATAGGGCTATAGTTTATACTTTATTACGTCAATAGACGGTTGGAGATTGGTTGTGTGTTGTATTTTACACAACTGTTGTGTGTGTAGCATTTTTGATAGTTATTTAATCAACTTTCTTTTGCATTTGTTATCTATAGGGCGTACAAAGGTGAACATTTTGAATCACCAATTGTGAGCCTAGGACAGGATCGAAAATGGATAAGGTTTTGAGAGAATTTGGTGGATAAGGATATGGAGGGTGAGCTGAATATGTGCATTTAAATCTCGGAATTTTGGAGTTTGAAATTTTAAGATGAAAGCAAGAGAAAAAGATCGACCAATGAGAATTGGTCAAAGAAAAGATATGTGATGACGTGATTATGCACGCGACGTCTATTTTGAATTTTATTTATTTAAAACGGAACTTATTAAGCCCTTCTCGAGTACACATCACAAAATATTCGCTTAAACCTGAAGAATAAGTCACTATTGAGAGTTATGATTCTCTCAATGAGGTAAAGTAGGTTTTACTGATGCTAATGTCGACAAATAAGATGAATCGAATTTTGTCTCTCCATACGATGAAGTTAAATTCAGTCTCACTATTTATCATCAGCAAAAATAAGACCGACCATCCATATAGCTTGCTAGCAGTAATAAACATACTCCTCGCATTGACATGTAATTTTCTTATACTTGTTGGGTCTTATTTAAATATATATTCCAATGCTGCAATTGGAAGTTTCATAACCTTGGAGACCTTTTAAGCAAAGATTTTATAATTACTATGTCCACACTTACATTATAAAATACTCCTAGGTGGATTGGGTTTCAAGATTGGCCATGTTGGTTTTGAATTTGCTGCGCCTATTTTAGCGAAAGATGCGACTCTCCAAAATAAAGTCAATCTCCGAAATGCAAAACACAAGTAAACAGTGTTACCTTTAGCTTATTTTTTCTGTTTTTATTTTATTTTTCTGCATTTGTTGGTTTCGCATCAAATTTTTATAAATTCTTGAATTGTCTCCACGTGAAGAATCAGAAAAGTCAAAATTAGGATGGAAACTCAAATTTTATTTTTTGAATAAAGACAAACAAAAAAAAAAACCAACAGATTTTTTAGTTGAGATGCCGCGTGTGCATCCGTAAGTGAATATGTGTTTTAGAGGTGTGTAAGTGAATCTGTGTTTTAGAGGTGTACAGGTAGACTTACTGTTAAGCAAAACAAGCCCTATTACTCGTCAAATAGTTCCCATTCGTCTTACTCTCTTAATCGAACCCTTTTTACTGAGCCCATTTATGTCTTGCTACATTTGCCAAACGGGAGAAGATCGTATCCAAATATCATGGGAAAAAAATGCAACAAGCTAGATACTGAATTATATATAAGTATATAAAGAGAATTCTAATCACACACAAATATTTAAAGAGAATTTGATAAATATATAAAAATGCAACAAGCTATATATATGTTGTTAAGTAGTACTACTATAAAGATATAACAACACCTACCGCAATCATACACAAATTCGAACAAATATATATCCGAAGAGGTAAAGAGAATCAAGGGGGGGGCAGCTAATGCCAACCAACCAGCTTTTCAAAGTCAATTCCGCGTTTTTTTTCTTCCCCCCTTTGATTGAGTTGGTACTTTGCAGACTTTACAATCAAAGGTACAAACTATTTCTATACAAATATAGCATTTTAGCATTCTGATTTTCCTGTTTGATCTCTTCTAGTTCAAGGCAAAGTCTAGTACTCTAGTCAAGCTTAAAAGAGTCTTTTGCCATGTGCGGTTATTACATCTAGCAATGCACATCATATGAGGGGTAGGTGATTCTAGGGGAAGGACATTGTATGGAGGCTAATATGAATAGTCAAAACCCAGCAAAGGGAGTATATGGGTAAGACTAAGTCATCACGTAATTCGTGTGAAAGCGGGTGTGCGAGGGTGAAAGTGTCTTTGAAACACATCCTAAACTAGTGTCGAGAATTACGAGCGCAAACGCAGTGCGAGAATTGAGAGCGGGGAGCGCGGGGCATCTTGAAAGATTATATGTCAACAAGGGTATGAGTTGATATGACCCGACCGCCATAGAATGGCGAATTAATTTGTTTCCATTTGAAGGGGACAAATATAAACTTGTGTGCCTGTTGCATCACCAAAACCAAACGTAAGCAAGAATTTGAACTTCTTGCACCTGATCATATTCTTCCATTATTGTTATGTCTCTGTTCAAATTCTAGGTCCCAAGTCTTTTCAGAATAGTGTGTTCGGAGGTTCAATTCCATGAACAACATCGGAAGAAGTTGTCATCACATTTTCATATCAAACGATACAAGACGGCTAAATTTCTCATTTCTCAACGTTTACATTTGGACGATAGGATGGTACATACAAGATAGCATAGAAAATGCATAAAATGAGTAAAACTTGACTATTGAAGGTACATGTAGCGAGTGCAAATCCAACTAGATGTGCAAGATGTCTATTCCATGTCAAACCAAACTATAAAACCGAACAAAGTCTCAATCAATTGGCATCAATGCATAGTCCACCCTCATTCAAATTCAAATACAAGCACTTAACAAGTTCAGAAGTGAGAAGACTCGTGTAACATTAGAAGGAAGAACAAATTATGGCCGTTTTCCAAACCTAATTCTTGCATAATACAGTTCGAATTCTAACGGTTATGCAACACAAAACTCCAAACTAACTGCTGAAAATTACAAGAATAACTGCTGAAAATTACAACAGTTATGCAACAGTTAAACATGCAAGATAAGACTAGATTAGTAAGTCCTTGCCAGAAATTTGGCCTCAGTTATTCACGAAAACATAAGTGTATCTCTCAAGAAGTCACATCCATTGCTTCTTGAGACTAAATAGCAAAATTGCGCCCAGATTAACATATTCTGATTTGCAAGTCACAAGATAGAAAAAGAAAAAATTGTCAGCATGAATTCTACCAGAGATAAGGATTATAGAAGAAATTTATGACAGAGGTTTACTTACTTCGACTGTATCACATCTTTGCCCCTCTAGAAATGAGAATATCCCCATATGGCACATGTTGCTCAACTCTTACGAAATCACGAGAGGCAAGAACTGCACAGAAAGCATTTCTATGTCAATTTCCATGAGCGAAATTGTTGCAAGTGGAAAAAGGAAAACTTTCAAATGAATATGCTGATACCACAAGTTTGATAGAAGAGATGGGCTGCTCTTATTTTGTTCATCCCAAAGGCTAGCTGGTTTAGGGATTCCTTTTGAGAGGATCCTGGTGTCTCGAAATGAGTCTTCAGCTGCCTATAGGCATCAAGTCCAATATGAAGCATAATGTAGGAAAATGAAATTTATGAGAAGGACATAGTACAAGCCAAAGAGAAATAAAAACAATGTTACATTCGAATAGAGTTGGTTATCTGATCAATGGCTGGATTCAAGATTGGCCGTTGGGTTTGTGTAGGTCCAGTTTCCACCAAAAGATCTGCATAAGTTGAACATAATATTTAAGTTAGTCCCACGAGCACAATACAAATGACCATAATAACGAAGGACAGTGGCGGCTCCATGAATTTTGCCAGGTAGGGGTGTTCAAATATGTTCTCTTCCCAAGACAATTAAAACAAAACTAACCTCTATTATATGAAATAAGCATACCTTATTAATGCAATTCAATCTCCCTCAATTTCATCAATATAAACTCCAATTTGTAACTTTTGACACATTGATTACTATATTGACTCGGATAGACAAAGACTATATTGACTCCAACATCCTATTTTTTCATATTCTTTTATTACGCTCATTGAAGATGCATGCAAATTTTATCAAAATTTGTAAATACAGAAAACATATCTACTTAGTTTCCGAATTATTGGGTCTCTTGACCTGATAGTCGTCCACCTAGAGCCACCCCTGGCTTGCAATGAAGTAGAAGAGAAAGAACAGATGGCTATTTACCATTCTCAGGTGTCAGGCCATTTTCGGATAGTCTGGCTAACTTGAAATTTGGGTCTGGGTGCTGCCATGGATTCTCCTCAGCTACTGTTTCAAGGCTGCTACCACTGTGTCTGGATGAAGAATAAGGCCTTTTCTTGTTGGATCTGAGAAGTAAAAACATCTCAATCGAAACCAACTACAAAATTTTTTGAGGAGGCACCAGATTAAAGTGATAATGGACAAGTCAAAACAAAGATTTCAAGGAAACCCCTCTCAAAATCCAATGGCTGTACATTGTACGGTAGATGTATGTACATGACATCACTAACCTGCCTGAGGTCCCATGCCCAGATCCTGAACTGGGAATAGATCTTACTTCATCTCCTGCGTAGTGTGCAATCATGAATACCAGAAATCTTAAGGCGTCTAAGAGATGATGCGGCTTGGAAAAGTAGGACATACCAGAGTTTCCAGGCGTGACCATCACATTGGCATCATGCACTCTGACACCATCTTTCACAAGGTTGTTTCGTAGCTCCTCCATGAGGACTTCAGTTCGTATCTCATTAACATTGACATTTGTCCGTTGCTTCTCTATGGAAACTCCCAATGAATTGGAGCCAAGTCCACCATGCACATCTTCATAAGGCTTTAACAGTAGAAATTTGTTATCAATAGTAGAATGTTTGTTTTGGAAACACTGAAGTAAGAGATTAATTGAGTGGCTTACAAATCCCATTGAGTCGTTATAATGAACTCTATCTGCAGGTGATGATGCAGAAGGTTCTGGTGGCTGGGGTGGGGACGTCTTCCCTGCATGCAATCGTGGACTATTCTTATCTTCTACTTTCTCAAACAAAAAAAAAAATTCCTTCAAAGGATACTGAGATAGAGTGCTTACAAGAAGGTGAATCATGGGGAGGTTGGGTACTTCTAACCCATAGTTCCAAAAGAGGTGCTGGGTAATGTACTTCTCTATTTCCAGTTGTAAAGAGCCCACAGAGTAGTACTGTGGGAGGCAAATCCATGAGGTTGCCTATCTTCATGGTAGACATGGCGTTGAAACACTGAAATGCATGAAGGAGTTGTTTATCATAATCGATCTCAAATATAATCCAAGTCTGTGTGTACAGAACGGAACAAATATGAATGTTGCATATTACAGGCAACCTTTCTTTTTCTTCCTCTTCTTGACACAATATCAGAAGCACTCTGAAGCCAGGACTGGTATATGTGTCCAGGAATGATAGTTTGCTCATAATCCATGGCAAAGGCTGCAGGCTTCCTTGCCTTCCTTCGGGTTGGTCCTTGCCTCTGGAGATCCTGTTGGGGCTAACAGCACATGCATATTTGAGATTTGTTCATTTCAAACTGAGTCACTTATTTGTCTTATTTTTCGCACATTGTTGCAGTACTTGTAGATGTTTAATTCAGGATACCTGACTAGCTGCCTTTCCCTCATCAGGTTGGTGATAAACCTGGTCTTCAGGGTGCTGTTCCAGGATTTCATCAGCTGTAAGAGAGCCTGAAGTCAGCATATCGAGATTCCAGAGGAATAACATTATATCATTCAGGTTTATATGTCATCGATTATGGTGCATGGTTATGGTGCATGGGAATGGGCTCTATATTAACTGATGTCTATGGCTTTTCCACTTGTCACAGTGTGTTCTTGTTTTGTTGAAACATAAGATGTCAATGGACATCCATGCTTTAAGAACCTTAAGGAGGTAGGACTTGAAAGCTCTATCCACATAAGAGCATTAAAAGGGACTAACAGAGAAGAAAAGCTCAACCCTCATCCTTAGAAACCAGTGAGTTGAAACTATTTAGGTTTGTCCATTGCAGAAGTTGCATCGCAGGATATCAGGATCAACCTAATGTGATATCCTTGATCACCTCAAATGCTATCAGTTCCGTCTTTGGGCATGCTTTCGCCCAGAAAGATGGTGATGGTGTTTGTCATGCATGAGTATAAGAAAAATGCTTTGTGAATTGTGACCATAAAAGAGGCACAATTAGCTACTGGATGGGGTAAAACTGTAAAAGCAACAAATATGTGAAATTGTTCCACAAAATCCTGCTTTCTTTTCGGATTTTAATACTGAGTGTGTGATATCTTACATGCTTAATGCATCATAAATGTATCGCTTGGTCAAGCATTCCATTGATTGGGCATATCATCATGTTTGCCCAAAATAGAAATAGGCTTGTTGTGTGAGGTTTTTACAACAAAACTCCAAAAGAAACGATTGCAAGTCCAGTTCACCATGTCAATAATAAGGTGCTCATCAGTGATCTATAATTTGAAAACCCACAACGCATGTTTAATCTTCCGTAAAGAATGCTAACTTCTTAAGTGACCCATACAATAGCTTGCACAGTTTCTTTCATTTGTAATTGGCACTATTTATTGTTCCAGTTATCCTAGTAAAAACTGACAACCCTACCGATGTGGTGCATTTTTCCACTTTCAGTTTTATAAGTAGTAGAAACATCATTCTGTTGCTTACGTTTTTGAGGCTCAGATGGAAGGGGTGGAGATGGTATCAGAGAACTCGGAATTTGTGTGCGTTCTTGAGACGTAAAATTTGCCTGTGTCTCGTCATCATCCCCTTCAATGTCAAACCTGCCACCCCATCCAAAACAACCCCAGACACAAAATCAATAACAAAAACGAGTCCATGAACTACAAAAAGGCAACGTTCACTTCCACCCCGCTGTAGAGGTATGAAAATGGATGTAGAAGTTATATAAGGTGATAATAGTTTAGGAAAGTGGAGCAAGAAATCCCTTAAAGCAGAATTCACCATCCATTAATACCCAGATATTACCTCTCAAAGCGACTGTAACGATGGGCATCAGTCCGATACGAATCAAATCGGTCAAATAACGTGATATTAGCGGCATCGGCTGAGAGAGAGAGAGAGAGGAAAATGGTTTAGTTGATAATGTACTAGCTCACTCCTAATTGTGAACTCCGAGCATAAATAGGGAGATAGACATGCTTAAAGCCTCATGAAGCAGAAGGATGCAGGAAATAGTAGAAAACCTTGATGGTATTGCTCGGATTGAGCTTCTTCCCTCGGATCGTTGTTAATATAGGGCTCATCCACATTGTCTAATCGCTGCAAACAGAGGAATGACAAGCAGAGATTTTGGTCTATGGGATATAGGATGAATTTGGTTAGAAAAAATGCTAATAACAGCCCAATAATGCAGAAAAAGGATTTAAAAAACACAATTTTCTATATGTTAAAGTGTATATTTAAAAATGTAATTTTTTGTAATCCTCTTCCGATCCGTGGTTGTCAATAGCATAACCGATTTGATAGACCACTGAAATGGGTTAGGGATAGAATTCGACGTTCATAATATGCTTTTGAAATTGGGAAAAGGAATAAAAAGGAATGCAGAATGTTTAAGAGGGTAAAGGGAGAGAAAAATACTATTTCTAGTTCTCACTATTTTCCCTCTTTCTCTTTTCGCTAGCAATCAAACAAGAAATTTTTCCTTCCTTTCCATTTTTTTTTTCACAATTTTCAACACACCCTTCAACTTTTAATAAATATTCACAAAGTTGAATATTCACTTGAAAGATAAGGGAAAAAGCTACTATTGTATTTTCATTTAATTTGTTAAAATAAAAAACTGATACCATCAAAAAGTATACAAACAGACAGTTGAGTAATTTGGAAAGAAGCAAGTGCATAGTTGAAATACAGAGTCTGGATATATGGTTTTCAAGTACTTGCGACATGTAGATCAGGAAAAAAAAAAAGTCCTTGTGACATGCATCACTTTTTTCCTTTGGTATTCAGTCGTTATTCAATGAGAGAGGAGAGAATAAACTTGGACAGTTACCATTGCGACATAGGCGGTTTCCTGGAACCCCATCATTGTGTTAGTGTAATTGAGGGACTGCTCAATCTCTCCAATCTCTGCATCTTGATTGTTATCAGGTAATGTAACAGCTTCAAACCTTCAAAACAAGGAGAGAAAATTCAATACCTATGGAAATTGACAATCCTACCCTTCACTAGTTTATACCCTGTTTTACAAGTAACTCATTGTGTCTGGATCAAGCACGGACTGGATGAATCTTCGAAGGACCAATCTCATCATTAGCAGGGGCAATTTAAGTCTATACAAATCCCCGTACGAACCGACCCATAAATTTATTAACACGTAAAAAGTTTTGGACATAAAACTTTAGAAATGAATATCCACTTAAATCTCAAATCTTGATCACTAGACAAATCTTCGGAAGCATAATTCACCCATGTCTCCATTGTGTAACAAAGATGGAGCCCAATCAACACAATATTCACTCAATACAATGGCTATGTGGGTTGACAATCACACATCCTTTCCTGGCTCAGATCTCAGTGGAGCTGTACTGAGAAAACTACGAAGGGAACCCAAAACTAAAACATCCTGCTATCCTCTACAGTGTGCGGTGCGCCCCCACTTTAACATGAACTAGTAACTGAAATCATGTTAAGTTGTTATCATGCACCTAATTTTACTGCATACCAAAATGAGCTAAAATAAAATGCTCGGATTTACTGGAACTACTGGCTACTGATAAGTGATAACCAAATCATGCTAAATTACCATAATGCACCTACTTTCACCCCGTACCAAGTTAACGCTACGCCCTGATTGTTAACAAGTAGAGGCAAATGGAAGCTGGGACTCACTTTGCCTGAGATTTGCCCTTGGGGAGGAGGGTCGGATCCGGTACGGATTTAACCTTCCACGCCTGGTTTATCTCCACCTGAGATTAGCGCAGTTATGAAGTAATTCTAGACGTCAACATTTCCTCGTTATTCAAACTAGTGATTAACCAAAAACAGATGGAGTTTACGTACGTACCAAAAAGCGATTCACGTCATCTACCAATGCAAGACAGGAAAAAGTAAATCAGGATTCAGATCTCTCTCTAAAAGAGAGCTAAACAAGGTACAAGAATAAAAGGTTTATAAGATTACCAAAAAGGAGCTTTACTTTTCGTTCGTAGACGATCACTACCCCTCCTGAGAGCAAGCCAAACGAAGCCAGCGGTAAGTCTCAACTCGGTCGAGCATTGGAATTGAGGTAAATTTACAGAGAGCGTACCCATGAGAATTCCGGAGAGTCGAAGAGCCATTGGAACCGATGGATTTAGGATCTCTTCGCTGTGAGTAGCGGATAAAAATTAGTGAACTCGATTTCTGATTGAAGTAGAAGGAAGTTTGATTGAATCATTGAAGCAGTATGGAAATTAAAGAAGAAATAAACTGACCAGATTTTGATGATGTTGAGCTTGTCAAGCTTCTTCCGATTGATCTTCGCGTGCATTGTCGCTGCCATCCTTCATAGTAGAGAGCGAGAATTGAAATCATATTTGTAAGATTAAGGAAACAGAGTGAGTTAATGGAAATTGCAATTGTAAATTTGTAATAGGCGTAAATTTGTTGAAACGGACATAAATATAACAAAATCTGGGAATGATACTTTACAGAAGCAAAATAGAGTGAGGACTAATACCAATTCAATCGGATAAATTACAAACGGTCTGAGCTAATACACAGAACAAACCAAGTAGTATTCAGAAAACTGGACAATGGATCGTGTTAAATACAATTCACAGCTTGAATTGAACGAAATCGTAGATTGAATCAGGCGTGAATTTGCAGAAACAAACGTAAACTAAGAGTCGGTATGACTACAGCCACAAAAAACAGAGTAAGAACCAATATCAGTACAATCGCGTGAATTACACAGAACGGACAGTGTAATAAGTTACAACGATTCACAAACAGAGAAACTGGAATTCTATTTAGCTGAGGAAGAACACAGAGGCTTCGATCAAAATTCGTATTGAATTAGTATGAGATAAGTAGCATATGAAACGAAAAGGAGTTTTGAATCAATCACCATATCTGGCCGAGTGGGGCTTTCCGAGCCAGGAGCTGGTGAGAGTAGAACATCTCAATTCGGTGTTCAAGCCACTAAAACGCTGAGAAAACACAAGGCAAAACAGGTGTGTTTTTGGGGGAGAGAAAGAGAAGTTGTTGTTAATGGCGGTCGAAGTAGAAAAATGTGTTGGTGTATGTATATGTAGAGAGAGAGAGAGAGAGAGAGGTCACATGTGAAACGAGAGAGGTGAGAGAGTAATGACGAGGGGTGGAATTGGGAGTTGCAGTGAAACAGAATACCGGCCGGGCCAGAGCAGGAGCGAGTGCGCGCGCGGAAGAGCATGTGTGGCGTTGGGAGAATCGGGAGGGAAAAGAATGTTGTGTGTGATAGAGTTACCCCTTGGGGTCACACTTTTTCCCATGCTACGCCTAGATAGATAGATATATTTGTTTTAGCTTGTTTGGATCAAGTTGAGTTTAATTCTTTCAATGGTTGATTCTTTAAGAGTATGTTTTATAGTTGGTATGAATATTTTGCTGAGTTTTCAAGACTAGTAGCTTCAATTAGCATTGAACTACATGTAGAAACAAGAACCAAGCAAGCCGGATTTACGAGTGAGAAGATATTGGCTTCTATTTATAGACTTGCTACGATTGGACGAGAAGGGCACCATCTTTCATTCCTTCCGTGTGAAAATCATACACTTAATACTCACCTAGAGACGAATCCATAAATTAGCATTAGCGGGGGCACACAAATTAATAAATTTAACACGTACGTTTATAATTTCTTGATTAATACCTTTTTTTTGGCCTATAAAGTAGTAACAAATGGATGAGTATATATGTAATTTTACCTTATCGTTAGCAAAAAGTGATATGTTTGCACAAAAAGATCGAGTGAAAATTTAACATTCTTAAAAAGAGATCAAGATAAACATGGGGCGCGACTATTCGCAGCCGCTTACTTTCTCCCTTAGCCCACTACTTCACATAGCCCATTTCCAATGTTTTTTTTAAAAAAAAATTCTCCATATAACCAATTAAATGTACCTGATCTTCCCATTATACCCCTCCCCTCTCAAAAATTACACTTTAACTCCCACCCTACCCATAGCCAACACCTCCACCTCCATAGCCACCACCACCGCCTCTCTTCATGTTCGTTTTCTCTCTCTCTCTCTTCTCTCTCTCTCTCTCTCTCTCTCTCTCTCTCTCTGTGAGTACATACATACATGTATGTATGTATATACACAATAACAACAATTAGATCACTTTCGGTAACAACATGTCAAAAATATGTACAAAATTCGGTAACTAACTGTTGAACTATATATACGAAAATTATACATAATATTTCGGTAAATAGCTGTTGAAAACAAGATTATATTTCGGTAACTACATGTCGAAAATATGTTTAACTTTTGATAAACAACTGCCGAACTACTATATACGAAAATTATACATACATTTCCGTAAATAACTGTTGAAAACAATATTATATTTCAATAACTACATGTCGAAGATGCATACAACAAAAACAAGAAACATATATTTTGGTAATTAGATGCTGAAAATGTATCTCAATTTCGGTAACTAACTGTCGAGGATGGTAATATTTTACAGTGGTTAGCTACCAAAATTACTTACTTTATTCTATTCTGATCAGACACATCGAAAAATTGGGTTTTGTAAATCCAGACGCCACAACAACAAAGAATAGGAGAATGATGAAGAACAGGGGAAGAAGAACAGGAGAAGAGAAGATGAAGAACAGGGAGAGGTCGCCTGGTGTGTGTTTTTTTTTTAAAAAAAAAACGTGAATGATGATTTAGGGGGAAGACGGAAGAAGATAATTTTAGGGTTTTGTTCATAAGGGCATATAGGTCATTTCATGTATAGGTATAAGGGTAAGTAGGTCATTTTGTATTAGGGGTCATGTTGTAATTAGTTAAAAAAATTTAACGAGTTAAGGGAGAAAATACGGGGTTGCAAATTGTCGCCCCCATAAACATTCTCAAAAAGGAAATCTAGAGTAATTTTATGGGTTAATTACTTGTTGCTCCTTTGTCTATACACGTTTTTCACTTTACCCCCTCCTACTATAGAACTCTATTACCTACCCCCTTTGTCTTCCAATTCCTAACACATAGGGTCTGTTGTTAGTTTGGGATTCAAAAAATCTTCAAAGGGGCTTGTGCATGTCACATGATCTATAAAAAAGAAAAAAATTAAGTGCACTTAATTTTTCATAGGTAGTTTATATGTTAAAAAATTAAGTGCTCTAATTTTTAATCCTTTTGAACCGTGCGAAAATCTTATTTCTATGATCATTTTATCCTAAAACGCCATAATTAATTTTTGACTCTAGAACTGTCGTTAATTAGTCCTAAGAAAGTAATAGAACCAAATATCTTTTAGAATTAACTAACAAGAGCCCTACAGCAAAAATTAATTATGATATTTTAGGATATAATAATCAGAGAAATAAGATCTTCGCACTGATTCAAACGGATTGAAATTAGAGCACTTAATCTTTTCTTTTTTACAGATCATGTGACATGCACATGCTCCTTCGACGATTTTTTAGATCCCAGACTAACGGCAGGCCTTATGTGTTAGGAATTGGAAGATAAAGGGGGTAGGTTGTAGCGTTCTATAGTAGGAGGGGGTAAAGTGAAAAATGTGTATAGATAAAGGGAGCAACAAATAATTAACCCTAATTTTATTAGAACACTATCATATTTTTTTTCAGTATAATGGAATATTTAGAAAAGGGAATGACTTCGGTGTCCCCGGTCATTTTGGAGACACTGTAACTTTTGACATAATAAAACCATTATGAGTATAACCAAAATCTATCACAAGCATAACAAAACCATAGTAAGGCATAGCCAAAACCATAACAAGGCATAACTTATTTGTTATGCCTTGAGTGTGTTTAGTTACGCCTTGATTGGTTTTTTGAATATTCCTTGGTTATGCCTTGTTTGGATTCTATTATGCTTATAATTGATTTTAGTTATACTCCTAATGGTAAAGTTATGCCAAAAATTATGGTGTCCCCAAAATGACCGGGGACACCATAACTTTAGAAAAACTAGCATAATTTTACGACATGGAGTGGGAGCTCGTGCCCCTAAAGGGACTCCACTTGTGTGTGTTCCTGTTGACCTCCACATTAATGTATGATGTGAATGACTTATTCACGGCTCTTCCGTGAATAAGTTATTTACGTTAACACTTGATTTCACCCATCAGTCTCGGCAGTTAATGGTATAGATTTTAAAAAAAAATTCTTGTAACGAAGTGTTTTAACATTTGGATCATCCAAAACACTTTTGGACACGCAAAATCAAGCGCGGTAAAATTGAGTTTACGAAAACCTTTGTAATCTAATGGAATTGGGGGATGGTGTTGTGCAGTGGTGTGCGCAGTACCGTGCTGCGTAACTCCGAGCCGTCGGATCGGATCTCATTTTGGCAATGAACAGCTCTCAATCGTTTGTTGCCGAGATGAAATCCGAGCCGTCGGATCATGTCTCACGGCTCGCAGGTACATAGCTAGGGGTGTATACGAGCCGAGTCGAGCCGAGCCGAGTATTGGCATGTTTGAGCTCAGCTCGATCAGAATCGGTAAGGCTCGAGCTCGAATCGAGCCAAAAAATCAGGGCTCGAGCTCAGCTCGTTAGAATTCGGTTCATAATAAACGAGCCAGCTCGGCTCGGGCTCGAATTCGCCACAAGGCTATGTAATGAAAAACTGATTCCTGTATATATAAAAAAACGAGGAACAAAAGTAAACAGAGTTGTTCAACTCAGTCACAAACCCAGTTAACTCTCCAACTCAATCACAAACCTAGTTAACTCAACAGCCAAACACAGCAAATACAATACCCAATCAAATCGACACCCAAAACAACCGTAAATGAGAAGTAACTGATTCAAATCGACGATAATCGCACAAAATCTTAACAAATCGAAGTAATAAAGACCAAGAGTGAGACCGGAGACCAGTGCTGACGGCCCGGAGACCAGTGCCGACGGCTTTGGGGTAGGAATGGAAACAAAACAAAACAAAACTTATTGGAAAACTCTAACATATACATATATATACTCGTTGTGGAAACTTGTACTGATGAGGTGGTGATGATGGTTGTGGTACTGGTGGAGGAGAATGGGGAGTGGGAGTGGGTAATTGCTGTGGATACCCCATCTTCGATCTTCTTCTTCTTCTTCTTCTCTCTCTCCCTCTCCCTCTCTCTCTCTCTCTCTCTCTCAAACGGCGGAAAAAAAATAGACTGGAAAAGAAAAGGTAAGAGAAACCCTAAAATTAAGAAGGGTATATATATATATATATATTGAGCCGAACCGAGCTGTTACCGAGTCGAGTCGAGCCGGCTCGCGAGCTTGTCGAGCCGAGCCTAACTAGGCTCGAGCTCGGCTCGTTTGTCTAACGAGCCATAAAACGGAGCACGAGCTCGCTTATTTACCCTTCGAACCGAACCGAGCCGAGCTCACGAGTAGCTCGGCTTACTTATGGCTTGCGCGCTCGACTCACTTACAGCCCTGTACACAGCACCAACCCGAAGTTCAATCTAATGTATGATTATTGAGAAACACGAAGTGACAGTGTCCCAAAAAACACCCAATAATTGTTTCTAATTGTACGGACTCTTAGCTTCCAAGTAACTGGATTGTATATCCTCCTGTGTTTGCCTTGATGCGACGAAACTTCCTTTTTTCAAGTTTGTGTACAAGGGAACAAATGGGTGGGAGTGGGATCATGGTGTTGGATTGGCAGTACAAGTACCAGTTCGAATGGAGGAATTTTGGGGTGCTGGGGGTAACACGTCACCCGGTCAACGTGGTGTCCAAGCAACATATTCGGGCCATCTAAAAGTGTATTGGATGGTCCAGATTGAAACATACTATCTCCTTTCACCCCAACACTCTTTCTCTTTTTTCTCTCTTCAAATCCGAGACGTCCAAAACCTAAATGGACGCACCGAAAATCTTCTCGTTTGGATGACTTTGTACAAAAAAAATTTGGGACTTTGTTGTTTTTTCTCAATTTTTATGAGATCGGAGTATAATTTTTAGATCATAATTTTCTTTTGTGGTTTTTCCATCGTTTTATACTTGGTAAGAATTTTTTTTTAATTCTGGTCTATATTTTTATATATTTTTTCAATTATTCTCATTGAAACAAAAAATATGATGTACAAATTATACTCCAATCTTCGTAAGAATTGAGAGGTAACCAAAAAAAAAACATGTGAAAAAAAGTCCCAGAGAAGTTCGTCCAAATGCGCCGCTAGCATTGCTCATAAATTTAGCATCTCCACATTTTGTTCACAACACCTACTTTTATGTGTTAGATCAGAGCTTAATTCAGTTATCATGCAAACTTTAAATTTGTAGATCAAAATCAATTATGCATAATAAATATGCAACTAACACTCTAATTGTTATGTTTTCAATTTCATAATCACTTATCCCTCTGAAAACTAAAAACAAGCTTACGCGTAGTTAATGTAGAGTATTTCGGGTCAGTCTACGAACACTTTAAACTATTTTTTTTTTTGCCAATTACTTTAAACTAATTCTTGCAGCTCTTCTCATACCGTTTCACAAAGTATGGGATGAAATGGTACAAGAGATACTGAGAAGGATAATCGAATACGAAGTGGAGCAAACAAGTAAGTCTCGACAAGTTTGTGTGCACCCTTAAATTAATTAAATCAAATCTGAAGTCAAACGTCACCTTCTTCCTCTGCAAACATTGCACCAAATAATTTCCGAAGCATCCAAAAACACAACAGAACATCTACGCACATACCTTTAAAATAAAACTCCAAACATGATCGAAATCGTTCCGTACGCTTAATCGGACGCTGGGGGCTGCTGTCAGCGTGCTGCTGCCCAGATTTTGGGGCCCACCCCGATCTCGTTCCGATGATCGGAATCGTTCATTTTTGTAGAGCTCGTCGAGTAGAACAACTATGCCACCAATCAGCTTAATTGGATATCATTAGGTGTCTGATCGGAGCCCATATAACTCTAGGTCCATGGGTTAAAGTGGATTTGATCCAGTGTTTCGGATTTATTCTTTTCAAGATAAAAAGGTTCTGATCAAGCACCTAATGATATCCAATTAAGCTATTTTTTGCATAATTGTTCTACTCGACGAGCTCTATAAAGTGAACAATTTCGATTATCAGAGCGAAACCGGAATGGGCCCCAAAATGGAGCACAGCAGTACGCTGCTGTCCCCCTGGGGACAGCAGCCCCCCAGCGTCCCGCTTAATCCAACTGAAAACATGTTCGAAATATGCTACATTGGGCCTTAGACTAATTTTTTAATTATTTATCCAACCAATTAGTACGAGTACTATTTAAATTCCAATACTCAACAGAAAGCACACGCCACACACCAATGTCTCGTCCTCTTTTCTTCCTCCTCACTCTCTCGCTCTTAGCCACCTCCCTCTCTCTCTCCTCCCCCTCCCCGCCCATACCTGACCGCTTCACCAAATCAATCCCCCATTCCCTCCGCCAAAACTCGTTGCCCCAAGAATACATCGAGCTCACCCACCCACTGCCCTCCGATCGCCTGATCCCCTCGTGCTCCCTCCAAGCCTTCAACCACACTTTCGGCGACACCATCGGCCGCCCTCCCACCTCCGTCTCTTACTCCCCGCCGTCCGATTGTCCCCCGCCATGGTCCCACGTCGTCCTCGAGCTGCGCGCTTCCTCCGACGGAGACCAGTACGACCGCATCGCCGCCGTCTGGCTCGCCGGTGCCGAGATCCTCCGGACCAGCACCGCCGAGCCTAATGCCGAAGGAGTATTCTGGAAGGTTCGCAATGACGTCACCAGGTGAATTTTTACTCATCTTGCTAGTAATACAATACTACTACCTCGGTCTCAAATTGCTTGTGCTCTATAAAAAAAACGATCGTGTAATTTTTGGACAAAAAATATTATATTTTCGTGGATAATTTATTAAATTTCTTCATACCAATATGAAGAACTCAAGAAGTACTTTAATTTGACAGCAATTTGGGACGGATGGAGTAAGTTGTAACCTAGTAGACTTATAAATTTTAATGAAAGGGAGAGGATCCCGTCAGTGTTCCCGACGAGCTCTAAAGAGTAAACGGTTCCGATCACTATTGTGGACCCGTGAAAGCCCATAAATGGTCCAAACTGGACCGGACTGGTTGGAAGAAACTGGATGGGATACGCCCCTGAATGGTGACTAAATTGGAAGAAACTGGATGGGATACGCCCCCTGAATGGTGACTAACTGTTCATAACTTGACAATTTGAAAATAGACTGTGAAGTACTCATAGTTAAATGACATATCTAGTGGATGAGCATGGGAACAATTCCAATGTCAATTAACCCCTTGGGATTGGGCCGATTGGCCAATTTGAGGTTTGTCTTTGTCCAGTTCTTAACTTTAGAATCCCGGAATTAGTGGATTGTCTGGCTTAACTTAAGGATCTTTGTATAAGTTGAGGTGCAGTTAAACTGGCTTGGATACCTGATGGTCTAAAAAAATAGAGTTTTAATGTCAATCTGTTCAATAAGGCCATTTCCAATCCAGAAGTGGATGACAAGGGGAAGGCTTGCAGGGAAATGGCCATCCCGAAATCTTGAAATATCGTTTTTCATTGTAGTATTAGTTATGAATAAATTTCAATTGTACAGTATATGCTTATCATCCTACTAAGATTTTTAGAAAACTTAATAAGCACCTTCTCATAGTAGGGATATTACTATTTTTGTGGGAATTGGTATAGGTGCATAATAATGTATACAGTTGCATCTCGACTTCTTTACAATTGCAGGTGTTCACTATACTGATATAAGATATGTGATTATTTCCACATCCCATTTGCCCTCTCGAAATTGAATTTTTGTGTTCGTCAATGCAGGTATGCCTTCCTGCTCCAACAGTCAAATCTCGCGTTAACGGTCATGCTTGAGAATGTTATCACCAATGACCTCACCGGCGTTTACGACATTAGTCTTACTCTATTGTATTACAAAAGTAATCACGTTGGGGTTCCACCACAACATCACAAATTAAATAGGAAATCTGGGCTTTTGGAGGAGAACATAGCTGTGGATTTTGTCAACAAAGAGAGCCAATTAGGATTAGAATCTGAGAAATTCAGGGATAGTCCACTGAATAGAAAGAGTAATTCAAATTCATTGTGTCTTTACGAAACACCGGCAAATTTGATAATCCCCATATCCAGTGGGGGTGATGAAGGGTTTTGGTTCAGAATCGAGAGTGAATCGGGTGTTGAGTCGAAGGGGATTCAGATTCCTCCGAATACTTGTAAGGCTGTACTCGAGATATACGTATCGTTCCATGGAAATGATGAGTTTTGGTACTCAAATCCACCTGATTCTTACATAAAAATGAACAATTTAACCACAGGGAGAGCCCACGGAGCCTACAGGGAGGTTTTCGTGACAATTGATGGGAGATTTATCGGCTCAGTGATTCCATTTCCGATCATATTCACTGGAGGAATAAATCCCTTGTTTTGGGAACCAGTTGTCGCGATAGGTGCTTTCAATCTACCTTCCTACGATTTCGACTTGACTCCATTTCTGGGGTTTCTTTTGGACGGGAAGGTTCATTCAATTGGGCTTGGCGTGGCCGATAGCATTCCATTTTGGCTTGTGGATGCTAATCTACACCTTTGGTTGGATCACGACTCTTCGGCTGTTGAGGCCAAAACACTATACAGCCGTGCTCCTAAACTATCAATCCAGCGAAGTTCTCGATTTGAACTACTCGATGGATCGTTCAAGATTAAAGCGAAGAGGAAGAGTCAGTTCTCAGGGTGGGTGAAATCAAGTGCAGGGAATTTGACTACTCATGTTCTGAATCAGTTCAATTACAAGAATTTTATAAGATTTGATAAAAATGGTACTTACAAATCCGTTAATCAGAGAGTCAGGACAATGAGTGAAGTTAGGGTGGCATCTGAGACGGGTAGTTTGATCAGCCGCTCAATGGTGAAGAGGAAATCCCCTCTCAGAATGATCACGTCAACAATATCTGGATCACAAACCGATGCCTATTTGATGGTCACGAATGTTACCCATTCTTTGAGAGAGAAATTGATTTTCGGGGACTTGTCCAGCTCGTTGCGCAACAGTCAGGATTCAAGGGGGTGGATGGAGGTGAAGGATCACAATGTTCTCTCTGGATCAGCTACCACTAACCAAAGTTTCAGTTCTAAGGGTGAGTTTGGTTGCTACTCTCGGTCCATTTCGGCTACTGATGGCCGGCTAATCATAGACAATACGACCTTTTCTTGTGCATCGTTGATTTAGTTTTCATCTTTTCTACTTTTCTATTCACTGCCACGGATAGGTACCGTTTCTACGTCTAAGGATATTGAGTCCATGAGTCCATCTCATCCCCAACCCAGCAGGATCATGTCTCTCACGTCTCGCTCCGAAACTCAACTGTTAGTAGTTGTAGAAATGTGGTAATATAGTGAAGAATTCTTGTGAGAATGTGGACGTCCATCTCAGCCCCAACCCAGCAGGATCATGGGGCTCGATTCTGGTTCGGATTCTCACTTCAGAATCTCTGTTCTTGTTCCGAATCTCAACTGTTGGTATTTGTATAAAGATTGTGATATAATAAGTGAACAATTCTTGTGATTTGTCTGTTGTGTAATTTAAGTGGATAGCATGCTAGATTGGATGCCGGAAACCATCTTGTGATTGCTTCTCCCTTGTGTCTTTACCAAGTGGTTCCTCCTGTACTTTCGGGCATAAAGTTTCTGAAAACTCGGCCAAAGGGAACAAGAAAGGGTTCAACAACGCAACTATATTTGGAGATCAAATGAACTTTTATTGCCTCAAAGGCTGTTTTTTGCGTTCACTATGGTTACTCCTGCGATTGCGGTGTAAGTGCTATCTTAAACTTCCTGAAAACTTTGGCTAAAAGAAAACACGTTTCGGAACCACAACTAAACTGGAAGACCAAATCAAATTTTATTGCCACAAATACTGTTTAAGAGACAATGATACATGAATTTGTGACGGTTCAAGGAAGAAGAAGGAGCATTTTCCCTTTCCTAACACTTCGCAAGAGGATGATAAACACGTTGAGTATAGCATGGCAAAAGATGGGGACACTGCATGTGCACCGCAAAAACTCCTTCGGCAGGCCCCACATTGTGCACATGCGGTGTCTATAGCAAAAAAGTATTTGGAGACTTGTTCAAATCTATCTTCTACCATCTGGACGCCAGAACCCCTTCTTACCAACAAGGAATTGTTCTTGAAACAAGTCTATGGACCAGTGGAGCGAGCGGAAAATAGGAGTGAGATCGTTAATCATTTCAACAGTGTCTTGAACCAAAACAAATCCACCCGGTCTCAATATGCGATCCATCTCGACAGCAACTTGCATAATATCACATCTGAATATGAATCACAAGAATCCAAAGTCATGATCATGACCAAAAACCTAGGAATAAGAAATGAGATGCTAACTGTCATGCCAAACGATTAAAGAATCCAATAACTAAACATGTGATTATAATGATTGATAGTCCCAGAGTCAGGTTTGGACCCAAAGCAGACGCAAATGGTGGCACAACTGATGAATATCGGAACCAAAAGATTGTGACCATTGGTGGTATCCATTGATATCTTTAAATAGGTGGACACATCACACCCATAAGATACAATCATACGAAGTTCATACACCAAAAGTATAGATTGTGCGTGCATGCATGCTAGGTTTCTGGGTTATGGACTATGGTTTGGCTAATCATCGTAAGACACTAATT
The DNA here is from genome assembly GCA_014282245.1 of Rhododendron simsii. Taxonomy (NCBI): domain Eukaryota; kingdom Viridiplantae; phylum Streptophyta; class Magnoliopsida; order Ericales; family Ericaceae; genus Rhododendron; species Rhododendron simsii. Next base: position 31,141,738 of record CM024961.1, read on the forward strand.
GTGAGTTGTGCTCATGAAGTAAATTATTCTTCTTCGTTTGTTCCAAGGGAAAGCAAAAGGAGGTACGTTTTTTCTCTGGAATTACTGGCAAACGATTTCGTTATCCAACAACAATTATTGCAATCTGAGGATTAGATCACCACATAGTTAGATCACTGAAACACGTACAAGAGAAAGATGTGCTACCTTTGAGTGAGGTTCTTGAAGAGGAAACTGGAATGCAGAAGATCGTAAGTTCGAGGGTAGGTATTGAAAGACTCGCACCAGTCATGATAGACTCCAATCAATCCTCTATCGAATATTACAGACAAAGTGTCTGGCCCGTTGACAGGGATTACATTCATCACCCATAGAGGCATATCAATAAGTGCTGCAGCAAATCTGTAACCAATGTAGAGAACATCTTAGAGCTAGGATAACAGAGGATAAACCAAGTAGCATATATCTGGTATTGATGTTCCATTCTGGTTTCTGTTTCCATTTTCTGGAAACACAGCTGGAAAGCTGCTCCGGGAAACATTTTCTCAAAACAACCGGCTTTTAGGGTGTATTAGGTTCATGAAGATACGAAGGGAATTATCATGCGAAAGGAAAATCTGAGGTAAACCAAAAAGAATAAATTCTGCATTTTCAATCCATTTTCTCCTTCATGTTCTGCTTTCCCTCCCGATATTAGTATTCCTCAACAAATCCTTGAACCAAATTTAAATTTCAAGCTCTGAAAAGATGTTTTCTAATATTCCATAACTTCCACCTGTACAAAATGAAAACAATTGAGTTTAAAACTTTTCATTGATTCTGTCTCCAACAATATGGAACCCAAAAATGAAGGGAAAGATACCATTACCAGATAGATCAAGTTGAATCAACTGATTTTTCTTACCCTCCATAACCGGCATTCATATCCATTACATTCCTCACACTTGACCAGTTTATAGCAGCGCCTTCTAGATAAACATCTGAGACAAGTGCGGACCAGTGTTTTGTGTCCTCGTAAAAGATTTCTTCAGCATCTCGTTCTGCAGATAGATGTGGGGGTTTACTGGTAAGCCTTTTGGGCCACTCCTCGGGCCAACTGTAAGAGTTACCCATGCTATCTACTGGCAGAGGAGCAAGACAACTGTCAAGGGGCGTATACCTGTTTAGATTAACAAATAAATTGGCATTAATAACAAACAATGAATATTGAATCACAAGTTCTTAATTTTTCTAATTGAGAAATTCTATTACCATAAAGAATAATCTACATATGAATCACAATACCCAGATTTCTGGTAATTGAAAAACTTGATTACCAAAAAACAGGATATACAAGTGGCAATTTGATTTCCTAATTATCACAAAAGATTTTAGTCCGAAGAGTATACCATGAAATGTTCTGCCGATTGTTCTGATCACACAAAGGTGGATTATTATCTTTCCGTTTTCCATAGGAAGATGACATGGGCTTCTTGTATATAACCAGCCCAACACCAGATGAGTCAACAGTTTTTGCCACTACCTCCCAGCAAATAGATTCTGTCACAGCCACCATTGCTGCAAGAAATGGGGAGGGAGGTACAAGCAAATGTACGACTTAGTCAGATTCCAGGATTATGAAGCACTCACTCGACTTCAAGGAAAATAAACCCTCTTGCAACAGCAGAAAAAATCGAAGAAGAAATCGTAAAGTACAATTGCCCATTAAGAATCCAGTCACAAAGGTGGCACCAAGAATGAAATAAACAACATAACAAAAACAATGTAAAGATAGGGATACTAGAATACAAACAGTTCCAGACATTCTGATCTCTCTCATTGTTACGGTAAACTGGTGTAGCAGACCAAACAAAAAACCCTCCAGGCCTAAGAATCCTGTTCAGTTCCATTAGTGGTTTCCCACCTGTAATTTTGCAACAAAAACACTGAGACGGAGATAGACCGAGAATAGCAGGACTGATAGATAACAAAAAAGACCTAAAATGGGTTTTATGAAGTACCGTTTGCATCCCAGTGAACCCTGCATCGAGCACAATGAATCAAATCATACACGTTATCAGGAAAAGGCAGCCTTTGTGTTCCAATGACAGAGAGCATAGCAGGAATTCCCCGCTCAAGAGCAAATTGTATCTGAGCCTCATGTTCGTCCTTTGGAGCAAATGACATGGTAATGACATCTTTGTCCAACAAATAGCCACCAAAGCTAGCAACGCCGCAACCAACATCCAAAATAACCCTAGCGTGTTTCCCCCATTCAATTACTGGTAAAGCCTGGAGTTAAGAGAGGAAAACAAAGACAACATAAAGTACCTTATGATCTGATAAACAAAGGGCATGCATACCTTGCTTTCGAACCAATAGCCATTCAAGATAGACATACATGAGAAATAAAAGTCTCGGACAAAACACTAATGGATTTGGTTGTTTTTGCCAAAAGTAAGAACAGCTACCAAGTCAGAATCAACTACAAAGCACAGGCTCACCTGTTTGGCCAACCGCAGAAGGGGTGGTAATTGGTGTTGCTTGTTGAAAATAACCAGCCAAGCAATAAATATGAGCACTTAAATAGTCTTCAAGGCTGTAGTTTCATATAGTGATAGACCATAGATTCCTAACAATATCCTTCCTGCGAATAAGGATAATTTTTCATGTAATTCCTCCCGATCCCAAGCCAAGGACGCTTCCCAGAAAACCCGATATTTTATTTAAAGGTTGTTTATGCTAGAAGATGTTGGTATCTGACCACCAGATACCTGCATTTCAAGCTACAATTTCGCAACGAATTGTATTTTGTGACCACAAATTTGTGAGATGGAGATGCAAGAAAATAATAAATGACCCAGCCAACATTTCCTATTAGTATATTTTTCTTCTCCAAATGCACAACAAATGGAGATGGATATCCGTTACATGCAACAATTACGGACAAGTAAATGAACTCACACAAACAGGAGCATGCAATCATAGACTCAAAAGGTTAAGTGAAACAGTTTGAGCCCATAAGTCGATGTACTACCTTTTCTACGAACTCGATGTAGTGAGTAACACCATCTTTAAATTGAGTACCACCTCCTGGGAAAACAAGATATTCACCAGATTTGCGAACCCAATTCTGGTCCTTCTTGTATTCGACAAGCTTAGGGTGAGGTACATTGTCAAACCATACCTGGAAACAGAAAAGTTATATCCAAAACTACGCTGGATGACAACAAAAGCGCCAAGAAAACGTGTGAATAGTGTGAAAATTTATTAGGATATATCAATCCCCCTGTTTTCACTAAGAGAAACATATAGATTATTGCTTTTAAATGAAAGGACTGTCCTGTGCACAAAATGGAAGCAATTTTAAATACAAACATGCTCATGTCGAGTAGTGAAGAGAAAAGTATGTTATGGTAAGTAAGTTTCACTTAATCTAATCCTGCATAAATTAATAAATGGACGTCCATGTTTTAACCACATGTGCGAATTGCTTCTTTCCCACCCAAGAAGTGTTACAAGCATCTTCTGCTGGGAACTTGTTCATATACAATCCACTGCAGGGTTCATGAATGTGAGCTGTTTTTTTCCCATGAACTAAGGAGGGACTTTCGGTTCAGGCTAAGCTAGAGTTCTGGTCAAATATGTCCCCTTCTCAAATCTTTTCTTTCCATTTTTTCCAAACCTCATTGCACAGAAATTCTGGATTCTGGAATGCAAGTCGTGACAATTACCCCTTCTATGGATAAAATCACTTTGACAATCAAATGCCTTAAGTTGATATGCACACCTTACATATGATCAAGGATTTTGATGCAAGGCGATAAAATAAATAAAGAAAAATAAAACCTTAGAATCCACACCTAAGGAACCCTAGAAATCCGCATCTAGGGGTTGTAAGGGCATCCACACAAATACTCAAAACAAAACAATTTTGTTTCATATAACCCACCCAATCAATACCTGAAGAGTCCTTTGAGTAGGCTCTTCCAAATGATAACTACAGACAAAGATAGGATAAACTAACAATATTATCTAAGAGCATCCACAATGTAATAATCAAAATCAAAAAGTTGCTAAAGTTAGCAATGTTTGCTTAAAAAAGTGCTCACATTGTAATAACTAAACTTAACAACCTCTTAGCAACTTATCAAATTTTGGTCTTTAAATAATCAAAACTAGCAACTTTTTTGTTAATAATCAAATCTAATGGTTCCCACATTTTCTCAATCAAGGACACCCATCATTACATAAAAACTCTCTCTCTCTCAACAATGTTTCCAAAAAATTATTTTTGAAAACTTTTTTTTTTTCAGAAACTTTACAAAAAAAAACAGTATTTACACACAAAAAAAAAAAAGTGTTTTTACACAAAAATTGTTTTAAAAAAAAAAAGTGTTTCCAACAGTTTTACAAAAAGAAAAACTGTTTTTTTTTTGAAAAAAACTTTTTTCAATTTTTTTTCACTTAACTATTTTCTTTAAAAAAACTGTTATTTTTTTTCAAAAAGAGTATTCGAATTATCGTCAACAATTTTAGTTTTTAGAATTTTGTAGTTTAAAAAGGTAACACGGCAAGTTTTGGTTATTCAATTCTGATTATTACATTATGGACCTCTATATTGCTAATCTTAGCAATGTCTTAAATGGTAACCAAAAGATGATGCGGCAACTTTTGATTATCCAATTTGATTATTACATTGCGGATGCTCTGATGGATAAATCCTAAAATAACAACAAAAGCTACTAGATAGAATCCTTATGTAGTTAATTATTACACCAAATAAACATCCTTCAGGATCAAATAAAAATAACATATCTTCTTCCCTATAAGATTCATTGACTGAAAAAAGAAGGAAGTCAGCCAAAAGATTAAACATACTCTATATCAAAATTCACGTATGATCCAGCTAATACACAAACTCACAAACTCTGCGGCAGTCCACGTCATTCCCAAAAATCAATCAGTCCACTGTTTTTTTTATTTTTATTTTATAACTCAGTAAAAAGCCAGCATATGGGGTACCTCCGACCTCGACTAACCCCTTGCGACCCAATCCTACCGTCCACCAGCTGGGACGCCATCAAAGCGTGAAATAGCACCTAAGAGTAAATAGCACCTAGGTCCCAAGCTTTGACTACCGGGCGAACCACTTGGTTTACTTCGCTGATTTTTTAAACAACAATGGATCCATTAATAAAAAAACAAGAACCAAATCTTACCAAAAGTAACCAATCATCTCACCATGTCCCTGCTCCTAGGCCACGGCACCGGAACCCTATACCCCCGCGGCAGCGGAACCAAGCACCTCGGACTTGGCTCTGGGCAGTGCCGCTCTCTGTGCTCCATATGCCGCAACGATTTCAACGCCTTTATGGCCTTGAAATTGTCGAGACAAGGGATGTAGTCAACGGCCACAGCGCCGTTACAGAGATTCCAACTCACATCACCGTGTATTGGCGGCGGCTCTGTCAAACCATGGTGTATTGGCGGTGGCTCTGTGCTAGGGCTTGAGATTGGGGAACTTCGAACCGAAGGCGGAGGAGCAGAGGTAGGTGGAGAGGAAGAGGTCGATCGAGATTGGACGAGATCGAGGGTGGAGGTGAAAGGGGATGGAGTTTTGGTTAGGAGGAGGAATGTGATGAGGATTAGGGCGAGGAGAGAGAAGATGAATGGGTATTTCCTCTCCTTGATTAGATTTTGGACTGAGATCGCCATTGCTAGCACTCGGATCGATCCGCTCCGAGAGGGAAGCCGTGGGATGATTAAGGTAGATCCAACTGTGTGAACGCAGAGAGAGAGAGAGAGAGAGAGAGAGAGAGAGAGTCCAAAGATAGATGGGTGTCCCGGCAATTACTCCAATGTATTAGATTTTGAAATATGGTTGCCGCAGAGGACAGGGTGGGCCCCGTGAACTTTTCCCGCAATATCGGGGGGTCTTTGTTAAGTCAACGGGTAAATTAGCAAACGGGGATGGTGGATGGTGTGCGCAATACCGTGTTATACAGCTTTGTCATAGAGATGACAATTACCTCCGATCTGCCCCTGCCTCCAACCTCCCCGCCCCGATCCGAATGGGTATTCCCCGATCCGATAGGCAAGTGGGGCGGGTATGGTATTTGCTTCCCCCGCCCCATGTTAACCCGATCCGAACCTGATTATAGATATTTATATTTTTGTATGTATATGTCTAAATAAATTTCATTGTTTTGATATACTAAGAGCAATATACCAATTAATAAAAGGAAATTATATTGGCAATCCAAAAAACAAAGGAAAATGACTTTGAAGTTACACTAATTTTGGAGTGTCTACATCAATTTTTGAAGTGCCAATATCATTTTCCTTAATAAAACACTAATTTATGTCTTTGTTTTTTTATTTCTATTTTTTTCAACTCTCATCAATCATCAATATTTTGTTTTTTTTTTTCAAAACACTCTAAAAAGAACAAAACTAGTCAAATTATTATAGTGAATGGGGATCCGATTTTTCCCCGACCCCGACACCTCCCAGATTTCCCCCGCTCCAACTCCGATTCGATATAGAATGGGGCGGGTTTGGGGGACGCAAAATCTGACCCGATCTGCCCCATTGCCATCCCTAACCTTTGAGCCGTTAGATCGTACATCCAACGGCTCGGATCTCATGTTGACAATGAATGACTCTTGATCGTTGATTGTCGAGATGAGATCCGAGCCGTCGGATGCACGTTCCGATGGCATCCGACGGTTCGGAAGAACGCAATACAGTGTTGTACACAACACCAACTCGAAGTCCATTTTAGACACACAAGGCTATATTTGGAACTTATGGAAATGAAAAGAAATGAAAGAAAAGGAAAAGAGAGGAAAAAAGTGAAGAAGGTGAATTTTTTCTCTTGTTCGGTTGTAGAAAGAAAATAAAAAGAATTTATGAGAAAAATGGAAAGAAAATAAAGTTTTTTAATTGTATTTTCCTATAACTTCGTTGGGTGTTTTCTCTTCCATTTTTCTCAACCATTTTCCTTTCCAGAGATATCTTTTCCTTCCTATTTTATTTTCCTTTTCCTTAAAATAGGAACCAAACAACCATTAAATAAAATTTTTTATTTTCCTTTCTATTCTCCCATTTTCCCTAAATTCCAATTAGAGCTTAAAATACCTTGACAATTTTGCTACCACCACACACAAACACCAGTGTGAGACACCATACTCCTAGCGCCACCAAACAAGGGTTAAAACCCCACCATTATGCTTTCATTGCCCATTAATACAATCAAATTGATCGAAGATTGGCGAGATTTTGACCTATTCAACATTTTGATCATCCTTTTTTTCAGTGACAATTATGATTTGTTTAAGTAGAAAAAATACCAATATATGATCAACCTGATATACATGTCATAAATGATGAACGCATGGAGAATTACAAAATGAACTACTCAAATAGCAGTAGGTCTTATATTGTTTCAGTAGGCGTGCCGCATTTTTTCTGTGATTTGTTGACAATTATATTTATACACGAATTTATGACGGTTCAATGAAGAAGAATGACCATTTTCCCTCTCCTAACACCTGAAGAATGAGCATTTTCCCTTTCCTAACACTTCATAAGCGAAAGATGACACATTGAGTCCAGTATGGAAAAAGACGAGGGACACCGCATGTGCACCACGAAAAAACCTTCAGTGGGCGCCACATAGTGCAAATCGCACAAACCCATGGGGTGAGTACCGTGCGGTGCACATGTGGTGTCTGTAGCAACGCCCAAGTATGGAAAACTTCTTCAAATCTTACTTCTATCGTCTGGACGCCAAAACCCCTTCTTACCAACAAGGAATTGTTCTTGATACAAGTCTACGGACCAGTGAAGCGAACGGAAAATAGGAGTGAGATTGTTGATCATTTTGACAGTGTCTTGAACCAAAACAAAGCCACCCGGTCTCAAAATGCGATCCATCTCAGCCGCAACTTCTATAATATCACATCTGAAAATGAATCACAAGATTTCAAAGTCATGATAATGGCCGAAAACCTAGGAATAAGATATGAGATGTTAACTGTCATGCCAAAGAACCAATAACTGAACCATGCAAGTATAATGATTGATAGTCCCCGAGTCAGGTGTGGACCCAAAGCAGACACAAACGATGGCCCAACCGATGAATATGAGAACCGAAGGACTGTGACCATAGGTGGTATCTATTGATATCTTTAAATAGATGGGCACATCACAACAATAAGATACAAATTATACAAAGTTTATACACCAAAAGTATAGATTGTGCGTGCGTGCTAGGTTTCTGGGTTGTGGACTATGGTTTGGTTTAATCATCGCAAGACACCAATCGTGAGTTGTGCTCACTGAGTAAATTATTCTTCCTTGTTTGTTCTAAGGGAAAGCAAAAGAAGGTATGGTAATTTTTTTTTCTCTGGAATTACTGGTGCATAATTTCGTAATCCGACGAGAATTATATTCCCTGCTATAAAATTTGCAATCATCACCACAATAATCAGATCATTGAAACACATACAAGATGTGTTACCTTTGAGTGAGGTTCTTGAAGAGGAAACTGGCATGCAGAAGATCATAAGTTCGAGGGTAGGTATTGAAAGACTCGCACCAGTCATGATAGATTCCGATCAACCCTCGATCAAATATTACAGACAAAGTGTCTGGCCCATTCACAGGGATTACATTCATCACCCATAGAGGCATATCGCGAAGTGATGCAGCAAATCTGTGAACAATATGGAAAACATTTAAAGAGGGTAACAGAGCAACATACTGTAGTACATGCTTAGTATTGATGTCGCCTTCTGGTTTCGGTTTTCATTCTCTGGAGAACACGGTATGAAAACTGTTTCACAAAAAATTCCTGAAAACCTGCAGCTTCTAGGCTGTGATTGGTTCATGAATTTACGCAGGGACTTATCATGGGAAAAGCAAAATGAGAGGAAAACCAAAGAAGAGATTCAGAATTTTCACTCCATCTTGTCCTTCATGTTCTCCTTTCTCTCCATATATTAGTCCTCAACAAATCCTTGAACCAAACACAACTTCCAAATACTAGAAATTGTTCTCTAATATTCCATAACTCCCCCTTTCATACAGCAATGAAGACAACGAGAGTTTTCAAACTTTGCATTGATTTTATCTCCAAAAATATGGAACACGAAAATGAAGGAAACAGACCTAATTGAGTAAACTGATTTTCCTTACCCTCCATAACCGGCATTCATATCCATTACATTCCTCATGCTTGACCAGTTTATAGCAAGGCCTTCCAGATAAACGTCCAAGACAAGTGCAGACCAATGTTCAGTGTCCTCGTAAAAGATTTCTTCAGCATCTCGCTCAGCGGATAAATGTGGAGGTTTACCGGTAAGCCTTTTCGGCCAAGGGGCAGGCCAGCTGTACGAGTTACCCATGCCATATACTGGCAGTGGGGCAAGACAACTGTCAAGGGGCGCATACCTGCTCAAGATTTAGAATTGCTTTGACATTGATAACAATCATATCAATCACAATTCTTAAGTTTTGGTGACTGAGAAATTTCTTCTCCATGAAAGATAATCTAGGCATGTATCATAATTTCTTAATTTTCGGTAATTGAGATATTTGATTATCAAAATAGAGAATATACAAGTCACAACTAGAAACTCTAAATTATCAGAAAATATTATAGTCCAAAAAGTTTACCATGAAATGTTCTGCCCATAGTTCTGATCACACATTGGTGGAATATTATCTTTCCGTGTTTCATAGCAGGACGATGAAACGGGCTTCTTGTATATAACCAGCCCAATACCAGATGAGTCAACACCTTTCGCCACTACCTTCCAGCAAATAGATTCTGTCAGAGCCACCATAGCTGCAAGAAGCAGGGAGGAAGGTACTAACAAATGTAGGACTTAGTCAAATTCCAGGATTATGGAACACTCACTAGACTTCCAAGGATTAACCCTTTTACGACAGTATAAACTCAAACAAGCAATGGTAAAGTTCAATTGTACATTAAGAATCCAGTTACAAAAGCGGCACTAAGATTGAAATAAAAAAACTAACGAAAACAATGTAAAAGATAGGGCTACTAGAATACAAACAGTTCCAGATGGTCTGATGTCTTTCATCGTTAAGGTAAACTGGTGTAGCAGACCAAACAAAAAACCCTCCAGGCCTAAGAATCCTGTTGAGTTCAACTAGTGGTTTCCCACCTGCAATTTTGCAACAAAAACAATGAGACAGAGATGGACAGAGAACAGCAGGACTGATGAATAACAAAGAAGAGCTAAAAAGGGCTTTACGAAGTACCATCTGATTCCCAGGGAACCCTGCATCGAGCACAATGAATCAAATCATACACGTTATCAGGAAAAGGCAGTTTTTGTGTTCCAATGACAGAGAGAGTAGCAGGAATTCCCCGCTCAAGAGCAAGTTGTATCTGAGCCTCATGTTCGTCCTTCGGAGCAAATGACATGGTAATAACATCTTTGTCCAACAAATAGCCACCAAAGCTAGCAACACCGCAACCAACATCTAAAATAACTCTAGTGTGTTTCCCCCATTCAATAACGGGCAAAGTCTGGAATTGAGAGACAAAAACAAAGTCGACATAAAGAAACTTACAATTTGAAAAACAAATGGCATGCATACCTTGCTTTTTAACCAATTGCCAGTCAAGATAGACAAAACATGAGAAACAAATGTCTCAGGGAAAAACACTAATGGATTCACTTCTTTGCCGAAAAAAGAAAAAGAAAATAGCTACCAAGTCAATATTAACTGCAAAGCACGGGGTCACCTCTTTGGCTAACCACAGAAGGGTGTTAATTGGTGTTGCAACTGTTGCTTCTTGAAAATAACCAGTCAAGCAATAGATATGAGTACTTGAATAGTCTCATGGCGGTAGTTTCATATTGATAAGACTATAAATTCCTAACAATATCCTTCCTACCTTAAAACTGATAAACACTAACAGAGATAATTCTCCATGTAATTTACATTTCAAGCTACAATTTCACAACCAAATGTAATTTGCAACTCCAAATTTGTTAGATGGAGTTGTAATACATTTGTCTTCTCTAAATGTACAACAAATGGAATGTATATCGGTTACAGGCAACAGCAACGTACAAGTAAATGAACTCACGCAAACAGGAGCTTGCAATCACAGACTTAGAAGGTTAAGCGAAACAATTTAAGCCAATAAGTCAATGTACTACCTTTTCTATGAACTCAACGTAGTGAGTAACACCATCTTTAAATTGGGTACCACCTCCAGGGAAAACAAGATATTCACTGAACTTACGAACCCAATTCTGGTCCTTCTTGTATTCGACAAGCTTAGGGTGAGGTACATTGTCAAACCATATCTGGAAATGGACAAAATCCCAAAGGATGTTAGATGCAAACAAAAGCACCAGGAAAATGTGTGAACAATGTGAAACCCCCCTATTTTGCTTAAGAAATTCATATAGACTTTAGCTTTTGAATGAAAGTGTTGTTTATGGAAGGAATTTTAAATTCAAACATGCTCACGTGGAGTAGTGAGGAGAAAAGTATGTTATACTCCGTAGCAAGTAAGTTTTACATAGTCTAACCAAACATAAGTTAAGAAATGGGCGTCCATGTTTTAACAGGTGTGCAAATTGCTTCTTTTGCATCTTCTGCAGGAAACTTGTTCATATACAATCCACGCAGGGTTTACGAATGTGAACTGTTGCTTTTTTATGGAGGGACTTTTAAGTTCATGCTAAATTAGAGTTCTGATCAAACATGTCTCACTATCAATTCTTTTCTATTTCGTTTTTTCCAAACCTCAAAGCACAGAAACCCTAGATTTTGGTATGCAAGTCGTGACATTACACTTCTATAGATAAAATCACTTTTTAAACCACCCTTCTCAGTGACAATCAAATGCCTTAAATTCAATTAACGCACACCTTGCCTATGAGTAAAAAGAAGGAAGTCAGCCAAAAGAGTAAACACTTCGCTGGTTTTCTAAACAAGAATGGACTTCTCCAGTCCACTTAAGTCGACTACAACGTACGGTCGGTGCATTTTGGAGCCTGGTCCATTTTGATGATCGAAGCCATTTATTTTTTAGAACATCATTCATACCAACAATCATATCGTTCGGATATCAATCAATAGCTGATTTTTTTAATTTGTTTTTGGATAAGCTGATTGGAACACATTATTTAATCCAGTGTGCCCAACTCATTTTTACAAAATAACTCCACATATAGTCCGATTGGGTATTGAATATTGATGTATATCTGAACAAAATGATATTTTAAATGATTAATGTTGTCAGCGAGTTCCTGGTATGAGCCCCAAATGCACCAACGTACGGAGCAGTCCACTTAAGAAGTCCAGGCCTTCTTAAACAACACTTGATCCAAAAAAGTAAAATAAAAAACAAGAACCATATCTTACCAAAAGTAACCAATCATCTCACCATGTCCCTGCTCTTCGGCCACGGCACCGGAACTCTATACCCCCGCGGCAGCGGAACCAGGCACCGCGGACTCCGCTCGGGGCAATGCCGCTCTTTCCGCTCCATATGCCGCCTCGATTTCAACGCCTTTATGGCCTTGAAATTGTCGAGACAAGGTATGTAATCAGCGGCCACTGCGCCGTTACAAAGACTCCAACTCAATGGGTCGTGAACAGGCGGTGGCTGCCCTGGGCCAGGGTTTGAGGTTGGGGAAATTTGAACCAGAGGCGAAGGGGAAGGAGAGGTCGATTGGACGATGTCGAGCGTGAAGGCGATAGGGGATTGAGTTTTGGTTACGAGGAAGGATGTGATGAGGATTAGGGCGAGGAGAGAGAAGATGAACGGGTATTTCCTCTCCTTGATTAGGTTTTGGACTGAGATGGCCATAGTTGAGAGAGAGAGAGAGAGAGAGACTGTAAGGCAGAGGGTATCTATCCAGAGAGAGAGGAGTGGCTCTGTAAGGCAGAGGCCAGAGGGTATCTATCCAGAGATTTGTAAGGCAGAGGGTATCTATTCCAGGCACCTAATCTATATTTGAAAAGTCGGTAAACAGATGGAATAGAGGGGGGCCCGTGAACATTTTCCCGCAATATCTAATATCCATGGATCTTGGTTTGGTCCAAGGGTCAATTACAATAGTACCCACACATGGGCACTCAACTAGAGATGGCAATCAGATCCATTCCACCCCGTTGTCATTTCTACACTCAACATTACCTAATTGGAATAGGGTCAGGCCAAAGTCGGGTAAATAATTTTCGGGTCAAGATCGGAATACGCAAAAACCTACTCGCCCCATTGCCATTCCTACCCTCAACATTCGCTTCTTAGTTCTTACATGAAAGAAAGGAGCTTTGGGTTTTTCATTTAAACTTTAAGCTTATAAGGTCTATCAGTAATTTAAATGAAATTTAAAGCAACCGCAACAACGATAGGTAAAACAACTAGTCAAAATGTTGCTTTTACGGTTTACCTAGTGACTTTTTCCTTGCAGCAATACTAGCTATCACTCTATATCTCATAAAAATAATGCTTTTAAGTGCATGTCATGTCCGAAAAAATGGAGGGAGTAGAGAATATGCTTTGTTCTCTTTACAATTTAAAAAGAATTTTTTTTAAAATACCCCTTAAATTATTTCTACTTTTAACATTTCTCTCTATATCTCTCCACTTATTACCCTTATTATTTTTCAAAAAAAATTTCAAAAACCAAATCAAGCATAGCATAAATATTGGTAGAAATGTGACAATAGATACACAAATACCTAGGTTGTTACGAGAGTAGATCCAAGGGTTTTTTTTTTTTTTGATAAGTCAAACAGATCGCTAGGGTTAAAAGGTTAGAATTTTTTTAACCTTTAGCTTTGGAACAGTAGAGCGCTACAAGTGTCGATGAACGATAGCAATATGTGCTAGTATAAATAGATACACAAATAACTAGGCGACTGCTGCACTTTTTTTATGATTTGCCTCATTACTTTAGCAAGATTCCTCCTTTACCGATGCTGCTACGTGTTGCTGTTCATGCTAGTATGAATGTCCACAGGTGGTTGGTTGATGGAGGATCTGAATTTATTAGCCAATTTTTGGTCTGACAAAGTGTTGTCTGATTAAAATTTGCCAAAGGCTGCTCATTTTGTCACTTCCTTTTTTGTTAACGTCACTCCCCTACAAGTATATTTTTGTACCAAAAATACATTTGCAGGGAAGTGACGTAATAAAAAAAATGAATGGCAAAATCATTTCCCTTTGCCAAAATGCTCCAACGTTACTAAAGCCATTATTTGGCCTCCACCACTTCCAGCCAATGGATCTCACTCACATAAGACATCCATTGAATTAATCTCCAGAGTCATTAGATCACAACCATTGCAACAAATGGTTCAGGCAATTTTCACGGCCAAGCCATTTTTTGGCTCCCAAAATGACTTCCCCTCGGAGGAGAGAATTTTGATCTTGAAGCCAAAACTTGGCTTTACCTCCCAAAATGACTCCCCTTCAGAGATGCCCTTTGGGCGATAATCACAAAAATAAATTCACGAGCGTGTATCGGAATACGCTATATAGTAGGAATCACCAGTGTGTGAAATCCACAACCTTGTACGGTGATTATTTGGTCACCAGCTTATTTGCTTAATTCAAACAAAAAGCAAATAAGATGGTTTGATTTTTCTTCATTTTTGGGAGGAACTTAGATGGTTTGGTTGAGCTACTAGTAGCTGAACAAACAAGCCCTAACTTGACTGATCTGATTGCTTCATCTCCAAGCCCCAACCCATCTCAAACGAAAAAGATACACCGGCTAGAATCATACTCTAATTACATTGCATACGACACAATTTCAATAAATAAAAGGCATGACTAAAATGTAGATACATACATCTCAGAGGGAGGGAGGGAGAAACTGATGAGCGCGTACCAAAACTATCCTCAAAACGGCAAAAGATTCAATCAAAACATTGGTAAAAGAAACAGCTCACCATAGGTCACAGGACCAATATCCTGGTACTTTCCATATAGGTTTTATGATACACCAGTTCAGCCGCACAGGGTTGGAAAATAATTTTCACCTTAACCTTATACAGGACAAAAACTGGATCTTCAATCTGTTATCCCGGTGCCCGAGCTTTCCAAATCGACATCTCCCATCCCAGTATCTTCTTCCTCCTCACTGTCTTCATCGCCACTAACCTCCTCGTTTTCACGTGTGAGCTTAGCCATCTGTTCCGCAAGTAGTTTATCCTCTCGTTCACTCACCTGAACCAATGTCCATCACCAAATGAGAGAGAGAGAGAGAGAGAGAGAGAGAGAGAGAGAGAGAGATTATCCTTTCGCTAGAAAGCGAAACTGAGGCAAAATTTGAAAGACAGTTCTAAGGCAGTAGAGAAAGATTGACCAGGCTCGAGTTATGGAGGGGCGAAAAATAGCGATCAAGATTAGTTTTGAATGAGTGGAACTGATTCTTACTGCTCTAGCTGCTTCCTTCACAGTAAGTTTTCCCTTGTGACGCTCTATTTCTTCAGAGCAAGCTGCTATAGCTTTATTAAGAATAGCTATGCCTTGTTCCTGACAAACCAAAAAACATAGCAAAACAAAATTGAGAACATTGTCAAACTCCATCTCAGTTTCATATCCAACCTAGAAGGTCATTGGCTCACGGCCAACAATAATGGAAAGCGAACTGAAAAGAAGAGGATGATATACATCCGATGCATGAAATACCCCCTCGTTTCCATAGAAGGCGAATCCTGTATGAACAAGATGACTAAAATACACTCCACAAGTCCACCTACTAGAATCCCCACAAAATTTGAAGTATGCAGATAGAGAAACATCCTTTGGTGGTAAGTGCTAACTCATCCTAACAAATGTTTGTTCAGGTTTTCCCAATAGCATATCAAACTCAAATAAGAAAAAAAGTTATTGATGCTAGTTACCTACAATACACAAAAGGGAGGGTGGGGTTCTCAAATACAGGGCTAGCCAGTATAAAGTAATAAAATTCAAGCTTCATGAGAGCAAAACCAGACTTGAAATTTTTTTGCAACATACTACACTAGACCAAAAAAAAGAAAAAACTTGTCAAAACAGTCATCAATTCTCAGACCTTGTAAAAGTCTATATTTCCTAGTCTAGCATGACATAAAAAGCACAGACTTCTAAAAAGGAAATTACCACTCAAACTTCCCCTATACGAAGATATAAGGGTTGCATATGATGCAAGCAAACAACATTTCAATCGGTGCAGCACACCATTCAGGCACAAATGTCAATAAAGGCCTCAATTCAGTTGACAGAGAGAGGTTTCTTTGCAAGGATTGTTTGTTACCTTGTCAAGCGTCTGAGTATTAAGAACATACGATGGAGGGGCAACCAGTTTAATTTTTACTGGGCAATCTTTATTCCCAGCTGCTTCAGCTTTCCGCATGGCTTCCTGAATAGTCAGACAGAGAAAAGATGAAGACAAATCTTCAATTGAAATTTAAATATATGATCACAATTCTTTGAGGAATAAGCTGATCAGAGAAAATATGATGGAAGAGGAGGAAGGCAAGACCTTAATGTGAAGAACGCCATCAAATTGGAAACATTTCATCTCTATATCAGCCCGAATCTTCAGGGGTTGTGGAGTCATTCTTCTTCTGATGTTCTTGATTAAAGCATCTTTAACTTCTTCTGACATAGCAGGAACCACCTTAGTCACCTATAGAATGAGGACAAGGTAAATAGCACTAGTACCAATAGGAAGAATCTGGCTCAGGAGACCTTGGGCAAACAAAGGTTACCTCCTGTCCATCAGGACCAATTTCTTTAACTTCACGGGTGAGGGAATTAAGAACTGAATCAGGATCATTGACAATTAACTTGAATGCCTGCACAAACGGAAACAAATTAACAGGTGTAGGTTCCTTAGTGCTAGTTAAGGAGACAATAATGCTGTAAGAAAAACAGTAGACAGTCTTACCTCAAAAGCATGCCCATATTTTCGGTACAACGGCCAGCCAACATGAATGTACAGATCCTGTCAAATATAATTTGCTTTTACAAGTGGCCATATGTGTGGAAGACGGCCAAAATCAGCACTGACTAGAGTCAGCATATACATTAGCATTTGATATGCGGTTAATTGCAGGATATGTAAAATGTATGTGACAAGAAGCAAGATATTTATTACCCAAAAGAAACATGCAATTTGCAAACACACAAAAAAAAAAAACATAAGAAGATATAGGAGAATGCAATTTGCAAAACAGCATCCAATTCCCCTTAAAACATGAACTGACTACACGTAACATAACTAAGCATTACCCAAAGTCCAAGTACACCAGCCACAAGCAGCATCTGGCATTACCTGTTTGGGAGCCTCATCTTTTCCATTTCTCATTTTTAGATTTCGAGTGCTTGGAGCTGATTATGGAATAAATCATGTCAAACTGCATGAGAGAAATGAACTAGAGAATGCAGAATCCCAAAATCACATCTGAAAAGCTTTGGATTCTGACTATACTTTCAGTTACATAACCCTTATACAAAATCTAGTTTGCACATCATCCAAACTCTTTGACGAATTCTCATTGTAATCCAAAATTTACAATCTTCAATCCACCATTCAAAATCTATTAAAAAAAAAATTGGCTCCCAAACATTAATCAGACAATGAGAATAGTTAAGATCCACAAAACCAAATACTGGAAAATACAATAGGGAACTCGCAACTGACATTATCAACTGGTGAAAACTTAGTCCAACTGGACAATATGTCAACTGTAGAAACTCCTGTTTTTGCTCCAAATACCATAGACCCCATGGAAAAGTGATTAAGTCAGGTATCTGGTATTCAAGCGGTCCACCAAACAACTCCATAACCAGACTTGAGATGACACAGAACACCCATTCCCAAACCAGCATTTCCACTCCATTCCATAACAATGTACACTAAGACATCTTTTAATTGGAAAGATAATACACCTGGAACTCTTATCTTGCTAAGAAGTACTTTGACCCCTTCATCTTACAATAAATTGTCTAGCACGGATGGCATAAGATAATACTAAAGTATGATCTCTGATCCATTGAGTGGGAAATGAGTGGGAGAAAATAAGATCTTCGACAGAGCAAGGAACAAACAAGCGGGTGGCCGTGGGTGAAGGGCAGTAGCTCCTCATATTGTTTAGGAAATCGGAGGAAGTAAATAAAGGAACGGATCTTTACCATGCTGTTTGAAAGTGTAAAAAGAGATATCATTGATGCAAAAGACAAGGGGTAAATTCATCGGTCCATCAATTCCCTTTTCTTTCTCTCGAATTTCCCTTTCTTCCAACCTATGAGAGTAAAGCATAGTGACTTCAAGTGATGAGGAACTTCTCCTTTGGCTCCAAATCCAGTTGTTTCCTTGCTTTCATTCCAATCGCAAGAGAGTATATCACTATCAATTTCCCTTTCTCCATGTTATCAATCCAAATGCACTAGAAGAGCGAAAATGAACTTGAAACATCAGCATAGGCAATTGCAAGTTCATTCTAGCTCACAGCTATAACCCCTTGGTATGCCCAATATCCAAAATTTAGCTCCATGATGATATAAGTAAGGCCTCTTGCTTCCCATTGTTTTCTTAAGAATACCTCAAACAAAAAAACTGAGAAGAATACATAGAGGCCAAAGTCTTGATTCCTCAAAGACTAAGATATTTTCTAAATGAGTAAGTTTGAAGTATTGGTACCGAAATAGTCTGAAACCATCATTTCTAAAATTCGACAAAATTTTTCTAAAAAAATAGGAAAACCAACTAATTCTAGGCCCTGGTGAGTCCCCAACTAGACGGCCTAGGAGCTAGGCGCCTCTATTCAGCCTAGTAATTTTTTTTAGAACATTGTTTGACAATCCTAAACCATAATCATGACTTCATGAGCAAGGAAATCCCTCAGAGTATAATATAACACGAATCCTCGTAATAATCCAAACCCTAGATTGCATTTCTAAGTAATCATACTCTAGTCCCATTCGATTGTTAATAAATCCAAACGTTAAACGTTCAGTACCTCAACATTTCAACGTAATCGACAGAAATGAATTCAATAACTGCATCATATACCCATACATAAAACTTGGGACGAACTTTTAAATATTTGACGATTGTTCGATACCTCGAGATCGAGCTTCATAGTCTCGGCCACGTGGCGCATAATCGAGTGGACAAGCTTGCTCTTATTGTACCTCTCCTCACACCCCTGAATATCCTCCTCGGAAACCCTCCGCTTGCTGAGATCGATGTATCCCTTCTCCTTGTCGACACGAAGGACCATGACGGGCTCGATGCGGCCGACCTTGATGAGGCTGCTGACGCTGCGAATACGCCGTCGCGAGAGCTCGGAGAAGAGGATCATGCCCTCGATGTTGTTGTACTCGAGGAGGGACACGTACGCGCCCATGTCGGCGATGTTCTTCACTTGAATCATTACCGACGTGTCCACCTCCGGGTACTTGGCTTCGTACATGCGGCACTCGAGGTTGGGGGTGTTCGTCGCCATGGCCAGAGGATTGGAAGGTCTAGGGTTTTGGAGAGAGAGAGAGAGAGAGAGAGAGAGAGTTTGATGGAAGTGTGAGGGCACTACTGAGAGGGCAGTCAAGCTGCAGGGTTTCTTGGATTAGGGTTCTAAAAAAATGATTCGTGATAGGGTTGATGCGAAATGTGTTTTTCGGTAATTATGAAAACTACAATTACCTCCCCTGATGTTTTCGGAGTGCATCTTTTTCCCCGAGGTTCCAATTTACATTACAGTTGACCCCCTTTGCTAATCCTCCGTCATGGTTACCAGTAACAGATTTACCCAACTCAGACAAAAGTGATCCCCAAATCCAAATCCAATTCTAAATCTAAGCTTAAGTGGGATGAGCACTTAAATACAAGGAGTGCATGGGAAACTTAAGTGGTACGTGGTTTCATTAATCAAAGAATTAGGGTTGGATTCGAGAGAGTGGCCTGGTTTCCCAAAATAAGCCTGGATTTTTTTAAAAATTTGTCATTACTTTTTTTTTTCTTAGTTTTGCGTCAAATTTGTTGAGAGTTGGTTTGTCTCAACGAAGATAATTTGAAAAGTAAAAAATTATGACTTTTACCCAGATATTTTTTAAAATATTAAAATTTGACACTTTTAGCTCCATTTTTTGCGCTAAAAGTGCTAAAATTTGGATTTTTTTTCTTCAAAGAATTGGATAAAAGTCATAGTTCATAATGGCGGGTGCTAGGAAGGTACAATGATTTGGTAAATGGAGTTAGCTGTGGGGTGGAAGTGGAAAAAGGCAAAAAGAGAGTACCTTCGCATAGTTCTGTAATTTCTAAGACAAAAAGAGTATATACCGGGACTAGGCGGATAAAAAAAAATAAAATTACCAGGATTACGGGTGATTTCGGTTCGGTTGATTTGGGATAAAATTTTCGAAGATTGATTTGGTTCGGTCCAAAAATTTCTAGAACCGACCCCGACCGGAGTTGAGTTCGGTTTGATTCAATGTGGGATCGGTCCGGTCAGAAATTTCGGTCATCCCGAAATATAAAATTTTCCCATTTAATTTAAAGCGTATATAAGTAAAATAGAGTATATATTTTAAAATGTAAAACATATAAAAATATGTAGTCATTCAGTTTGGTTTGGTCCGGCGAAAATTCCAAGAAACTGAGACCGAACTGATCGCTCGGTCCGGCAAAATCGGTTCGGCTCGTCTGGAAAAATTCTGCCATCATCCCAACCAAAAACAAACTGATCGATCGATTTTGTTGATCCGTCAATTTTTATAACACCCCTAACCAGGACTTCATTTCATACTGTAATACCTTAAGGCGGTACTAATTAACTTACGGTCCATTTGAATTGAGTGATTTGACAATGAAAATAATAATAATAATTTTGATTTATTATCAAAAGTAATACTAGTCAGAAACATTGCACTTTACCCATTCCGCGTCATCTCTCATCTATTTAACCAAATAAAATATAAATTGTGAAATTATTCTTTCCATCATTTTCTTACCAAATTCCTTTTTCAATAGACCGGTACGAGATTTTTTCCAAATATTCATATTAAACTACAATACCTATGAAACTAGGTAGCAAAAAAGTTAATATCACCATCCCAACATAAGAAAATGATTGTCCCATATTAGTGAATAAACTAAAGCAACCCCTCTTACTTAGACTATGATAATCTATCTACCTAAATCAACAACGACGTGGATTGGGAAATTCTGTAGGGTGGTCCGTTCGGTAAGGATTGCATTTGCGGCGTGTGGGCCATTGATCTCGGCAATGAACAGTTGTGATGCGTTTTTAAGCTTTGATTGTTAATAAATAATCTTTTATCAGTCAAAAATTATTTTTAATTAGGACCGTTGGTTGATAATATTGACGACTGTGTAATGCATTGTAATCCCTGTAGGATGCTCCGGCTTACAGGATCTCCGAGTTCGACGATGTGTGACATGCATTAATATGAAGCCCATTGTAGATTCTCTCTTATAGTTTGTTTTAGACTAAACTATCAAGTAATACTTTTTTAGTTCCGTCATTTCGTAAAATAATCACGACTAATTTTATCGATCCGTTAATCAAAGAATACATATTACGCTCCGTTCTGGAACGCTAAATAAGTACTTATTTTTTAAGAAGGTAATTTCAAGCTAAAAATGATGGGTTTATTGAAATATAAAAATATGCAATATAGATCTTATTTACAGCACCAAAAAAATTCTGAAAATTTATTTTTCATTTACATTATTTTTAAGTTTGAAAATATAAAATAGCTACTTGTTAATCTGAAATATCCGTTAATCCAATGAACATACACCAACAATTTCTGGACTGCTATTGGAAATTGGACCAAACAGAGAGTTTTAAAAAGGCCCTCACCACCCACGCAAGTGGCACGAAGCACTAACTTCCGCCCATTTTGGCTGTACCCCACCACCGTGGAGGTCACTCCAACAAACAGATTTTGTTGATCCATTTGTCAGTAGAGCTGTAAACGAATTGAGCAGCTCGTGAGTTCGGCTCACTTTATTAAGATGCGACTCAGCTCATTTAGTAAATAAGTCGAGTTTGAGGCTTTGGCTCGTTAAAGGTGGCTCGACTCGATTAAATAAGCTCGTTTAGTAAACGACTCAACTCGACTCGTTAAAACTCGAGCTCGAATTTTTGCCCCATTTAGTAAACGAGCCGAGCTTAAACTCGACAAAACTTGATTCACCTCAACTTGTTTACAGCCCTATTTGTCAAGTGAGTACGAGAAAACAACTAAAAAAAACTTATATTCTAGATAAGATTGCAAGTACAAATCTTCGAATACCAAACATTACAAACCTTGGTTTGTTTGGTCGTTAATTTCAGGATCTCAAAAAGTAGTTGAGGTGTGCTCAAATTAGCCTGGACGTCCATCATTAAAAAAAAGGAAATTCTACATACGGACATACCAATCACATCCCTCATACATATGTGTGGATCCCACACATCGAATTATGGGATTGGGCACACAAATATGTGTGAGGGGTTGGGATGTGAATATGTGATTGGTGGGTTAGAGCATCTCCAACCCATGATTTCATATTGGAGATGTCAAACGTTTTTTGAAGGCTGACGTGGCATTTTGGCATAACCAATTTGTCATCAAAGCGTTCCTTTTCCAACCCTTGATGTCAAATTCTATTTATTTGATATCAAATTATTTCTCTCCTAACCCTTATGTCAAAATGCAAACGGTCATTTTTTGAAATTTGGCATGGAGGAGGGTAGTTGTCAACTTTGACAACTTTGTCATTCCCTTCAAATCCACGTAGGAATTGGCATCAAAGAAAGCTATTGGGTTGGATTGGATCATTTAAAAGGAATGTCAAATGAATACCGATCCTATACATATGTGACCCACATGTATGGATTTGGCACAAAATCTCGAGGGGTTGGAGATGCTCTTACGTACGTGTGTAAACAATTAAACAAATAGGAGTAAATATTATTAGAGAAAAAATAAGAATAGTCTATGGGGTGGTCGAAGCACGTGATGACACTCTCTAAAGGAAGGATACACGCTCTTCTGTATGGGATTGAACGACGTTTTTTCCCGAAGATACAACGACGTTCAAGTTCTCTCCGGTACAACAAATCAAACTCACTAACTATATAATTTTTCGACACTCAAAATAGTCCACAGCAAGTATGAAGTAAGGAAAGCAAACAGACAGATTTCGTTTATTTCCCAAAAAAAAACACGACGTGTGCTTTGGGTTTGAAAGCTTCACCACTACGCTAATACTAGTAAAACCCGAATTAGTGAGAACGGCAACGAAAAGAAAGTTTCAAACCTGCGTTATTACAACGAAACATCGGCGCACCAAGTAGAGAGATACAAAAACTAGAGAGAGAGAGAGAGAGAGAGAGAGAGAGGGAGGAGTTCAACACGGAATTCGGAGTTTTGTTCCGCACCCGCATTCCCGATCCACACTGAGTCGAAACGGTTACGGCAAGTCTCAGTCGCGGTTGTCGACCGAGTCGAGATCGTCCAGACTCCATTGTTGCCTCGCGCGATCTTTCTCTCACCTACTCTCGTTCTAACCTAACCTAACCACCCCGCTTAAGCCCTCGCCCGAACGACTCGTTTTTTCTTTTCCTGTAAGTTCATGCGCTTCTCTCTTCCCTTCTAATTAATGTTTATCACGGATTTTGAATTCCGCCGGTTACTTAATGATCACTAGTTAACGCTCACTGAATTGGCGATCCGTGTAGTAAATTCTTGTTAAATTCCCCTGTAATTTGCAGACTCGTGATAGTGTGGCGAAATGTGACTAATTTGCTTTACTATGGTTGTGGTGCTGTTTGGCGAGAAATCGGTACATAAATTTTGATGATGGGGCGGATAAAAATTGTCATTTTGTACAGTTTCTATTTTTTCATAGCCCATGTGTCCAGGCCAGCTTACACGAACTTCGACTAATTCTAATTTCTGGGGGTCATATCCCACCACCCAATTGCGGGGAGTCCAATTAAAGTCGGACCTATTGCTCCGTATGAACTGGCCCTAAAGGAGTTGATAGCGCCAGTGTGGTTTCAAATCCGAGTGTACAGTTTCTATTTGTTATATTCGCTCACTGAAATCTCCTCCTCAACCGAAAAAAAGGAAAAAAAGATGAAGAAAAACTGATATACACATGTAAATGTAGAGGTCTGTGTGATCAGTGGAAAAGGAATCTTAGTCGTCCTTTGGAATCGGTGTGGTTGGTGGCTTGGGTTTCGTGGTTGTAAGTGTGGGTTATTACATTCTTCTGCTGATATAAACCCAGGACTGAGAGTACCGAGTAGAGCAAAGGGTGCCCAATTTCATAATGTAGGTTATGCTTGTAGTGTAAAATGCAGTCCACTTGTTAAAGGCTTTGGAAACTGTTGGAGAGAGTAGTGAATCCATCCATTATGTTACCCTGTGAGGAGATAAGACTACATATTACGAGACGTCAATATGTTATATCTGCAATTAGTTTCTTTTATGTCACAGCATTGATAGATGAGTTTTTTGGGGCATGTTTTATACAATGGATCGTGGTTATGTACTTCCCCAGCGCAATTACAATAAGCAATTTGTTCCTGAATTTTGTAAAGATCATCAAAACTCAACTGAGTGCGAGTTTCTAAAAAACACTTTAAGGCCAGGACAGTTCAATTTCTAGATGCTGAACTTCTGTTTTATTGATTCATTTTTTTATTTTTATTTTTTATTTTTGTGGTTGGGTAGGGGAGGGGGGCATGTGAATGATTTTGCCCTTCCACAAATATCAAACTGAAAAGTTTTCGTACAAAATTGTGGGTATCTAAGCTCTAATTATTTAACGGTCAAACAATGTAAAGAGACTTGTTAACATGACTGAAATTTGTGTTGTGTGCCTTATTCTTTCAACATATGGTTTCTGCAGGCTCCATGAAAACATAATTACTTGTTACTGCAATTAGTTATGTGCATGCCACGAATGGAAACTTGGGTACTCCTTTAATGAACTAATTTGTGTCGTGTGAAGATGTGAAGTCTCTTGAAATATCTATGAATCAAAATGCTGAGGAAGAAAAATTACTCGGTACACCAGTTGTAAACTTGTGTAAGAATGGCGTTTAGTAGAATTGTGGAAATCTTATCTGCTTCAGCAACTCGTTTGTCAGCCCCAAAGTCATCAACCTTGCCATATGTATCATCTGGATTGTCACCTCCAGCAAATTCCGTTTATGGTTATGGTTTGTCCAAGACCGAGCTGAAGAATAATCTGCGACCATCCTCTTCTCTCCAAGATTTCTCTTCTTACCACAGACTGGATCCACATGGAGGTGATTTTGAATCCGGAAGTGATGTGAGTTTGATACATGCAAAGCAGCCTCACATCTTACACAGTGGAAATGGTGGGTCAAGTTTTTCCAAAGAGAAAGCATCACCAGGAAGCCCTCATGCACGGAAGAAGTGGATGCGTGTGCTTATGGTCCTACTGTGCCTTTTTTTATGTGCTGCTGTTATATATGCCATACAGTTCTATTATTCCAGTTGGTCTCAAACATCCAAATTCTATGTTGTGCTCGACTGTGGTAGCACAGGGACTCGGGTTTATGTATATTGGGCAACTATAAATCACAAAAAAAATGGGAATCTCCCTATTCTATTAACATCATTACCCGAAGGTTTTCAGAGAAAAAAAAGTTCACATAGTGGGCGTGCTTACAACCGAATGGAGACTGAACCTGGGTTTGACAAATTGGTGCACAATGTATCTGGCTTGAAGGGAGCAATAAAACCGCTAATTCAGTGGGCGGAAAAACAAATTCCTAAACACGCTCATAAGACCACTTCTCTGTTCCTTTATGCTACGGCAGGGGTCCGCAGGCTGCCAAGTTCAGAGTCACAATGGCTTCTTAAAAATGCTTGGTCCATTTTGAGGAATTCTCCCTTCTTCTGTCAGAGAGAATGGATTAAGACTATTAGTGGCATGGAAGAGGCGTATTATGGATGGATAGCTTTAAACTATCACACCGGTGTCCTGGGGTCTATCCCCAAAAAAGCAACATTTGGTGCACTTGACTTGGGTGGCTCTTCCTTGCAAGTTACTTTTGAGAGTAAGGAAAAAGTGCATAGGGAGACTAGTTTAAAGATGAGCATTGGTCCAGTTAATCATCATCTCAGTGCTTATTCACTTTCGGGCTACGGTTTGAATGATGCTTTTGACAAGTCTGTGGTTCATCTTCTCAAAAGGCTTCCTAGTGTCAGTAAGGCAGATCTAGCTACTGGAAATGTTGAAATTAAGCACCCTTGCCTACAATCTGGTTACAAAGAGCAGTACTTTTGTACTGAGTGCAGTTCTATTTACCAAGGTGGTGAGAGTCCTCTGAGTAGTGGAAAAGGATTAGTCAAAAGAGGGAAGCCCGGTACACTAATCCATCTTATTGGTGCACCAAAATGGGAAGAATGCCGGACACTTGCAAAAGTCGCCGTCAACTTGTCTGAATGGTCAAATCTAAATCCAGGAATTGATTGTGATTTGCAGCCTTGTGCTCTTTCCAATAATCTGCCTCGTCCTTATGGCCAGTTTTATGGGATGTCTGGGTTTTTTGTGGTGTATCGGTTTTTTAACTTGAGTTCTGATGCCACCCTCGACGATGTTTTGGAGAAGGGTCAGGAGTTTTGCGAGAAGACTTGGGAAACAGCAAAGAATAGCGTTGTGCCTCAGCCTTTTATAGAACAGTACTGCTTTAGGGCTCCATACACTGTGCTTCTATTGAGAGAGGGATTGCACATTACTGATAACCAAATCATTATTGGTTCTGGAAGTATTACTTGGACCCTTGGGGTTGCCCTATTAGAAGCTGGGAAGGAATTTTCAACTAGAGCAGAGGTTCGCAGTTATGAAATACTCCAGATGAGGATAAAGCCAGTCGTTCTTTTTGCCATTTTGTTTGCTTCACTTTTTGCCCTGATTTGTGCATTATTGTGTGTTGGAAATTGGATGCCAAGATTTTTCTGTACACGTTATCTCCCACTCTCCAGGCGTAACAGTGCATCATCTGCGTCTGTTCTCAATATCCCAGCTCCTTTCCGGATTCGGCGCTGGGGTCTGTTAAGTTCAGGTAAACTTTAAAATACCCGTGACTTATCCTAAAACAATGTGGATATTTGCCGTTGTAACATATTTTCCAGGCAACGAAATCATACCATTTTTGCTTTTATTTTTCTGACTTTTTATCGTTGTAAAGATTATTTGTCCCATTTTTAAGTGGAATACAAGTTCCATTTTCTGACACTTTTTTACAATTCCCTATGGAGGAATTTCCTCATATTTCCATGAGTATCGTAGTAATGGTCATGGTTGGAAGTTTATGTGGCTTTGCTGACAATCTGTGGGATGGAAGGTAAAATCCACCTGACAAGCAAGACCAGAACCTTAAGAGTGTTTACTTCTTGTCTCATTTGTTGTGATTGCCATGGATATCAAGATTTGTGAATTACAGCATTTTGTTCTGTCATGAACTCATATTTAGACAACTAAATTTGCTTGCTTCTTTTCAGATGAGCTTTTCTAGTATAAGTATAGTTTCTTGGGCGATTGGAAGTTGGAACCGTGACTAAGTAGGAAAAAAAGAGTTTAAATTAGACAGGAGTCAGGACACAGGATTTGAGGCCTTGCTTACCATAGTTATGATATAGCTTACTGTGATGTCTGGCAAGGGGTGACTAGTATTCAAATGAATGAATTGTGGGAAAAGATTGAAGCCATTCTTGAAATTGCATGCAATGTGTCGTTTTTTGCTTGTAATCCATTAGGGGAGATACTAACCTGCCACAAGGGAAAAATTATGGGGTGTTCTTGGGTAGCCACGTGGTGCCCCCACACAATTCAACATCACGCATTCAGGTGAGACCGACGGCTAAGGATATGGAATCCATAGAAATGTGTGGTGTTGAAGGGTGTTGGAGCACCATGACGGTGCTCCGAGACCACTGAATAATTATCCCACGCAATTGGAGTAGATAACCTCAATAAGTGTGTAAAAAGTGTACCGAAATCCATGATAAGTGAATTGGTATTTGTAAAATACTTTGTGATAGGTCATAAGTGCATCGAGATATTTGGTGGTATTATTCTCATCTTAACCACTGCCTACTGGCGTGGTTAACAAGGCCCATCAAGGAATCCTTTTTCCTTTATTGATCCTTCTTGTTATTTATGTGGTGCTTTTGAGTGATAATTGTGATACATTTTTAGGCAATGCCAATTTTTCAGGGGATGGAAAAGTAAAGATGCCACTTAGTCCGACCATTGCAGATGCCCAACAGAGACCGTTTGGCATGGGACTAGATTTCAGTGGCGGCGGGGTCCAGCTCACAGAGTCTTCCTTGTACCCATCAACTAGCAGTGTGTCGCACAGTTTTTCCTCTAGTAACTTGGGGCAGATACAATATGACAATAGTGCCATGGCTTCCTTTTGGACTCCTCACAGAAGTCAAATGCATCTTCAAAGCAGGAGATCACAATCTCGAGAAGACCTGAATTCTTCTCTTGCTGAAGCACACTTGGTGAAGGGTTAAAGCTAGACCCTGAATAAATTTTGGTACACTTTCCTAATGCATCTTTGAATTACATATCAAAATTGGGTCAAACCGTCGTAAAAAAACCTTCCTTCATATTTTGCTTTATCTCCCCAAGTAAAGGGCACTCTCTTTGTTTCATATAGAACCATCTTTGGCTACATTATTACACTTAAAATTGGACTTTGGCTTATTTTTGTCTCGTATAAGTTCTCTTATCAATCTCCTGGCATATCAGTGGCTTCTCAACTGCAATAACAAATTATGATACTGGATGATATTTCTCATTATCTCAAAGGCTAAACTGCTCGTCAAAATGAAAGAAAGAAATAGAAAGACGTCACAGATCCCGTATTATCATCAATACCAGTGTTTTTGATGCATCTAGGTTTCTTTTAGAGTTCTGCTTGTTTGGATTACACATTGTTTATGATTGCTCTCCATGTTGTTGGGGTCAATGTTCCTTTCTTTCATCCGTTTTTGTTGCTGCAGGTTCTGGGCTCTATGATCTGCTTTCATCTGAGATCCCAATCCAGGAAAAGAGAGCGGCAAAATTGTGAAGTGGGTTCCCTTCTAAAGCACTCAGCCCAGTGGGATATTTCGTGCGTGTGAAGCCACTCAGTACATACAAGGACATGTTGAAGCTTCAACATGTTAGCCAATCGACCAGGGCAGGCCTGTATGATCGTTTCACCTGATTGAACGGCCAAGCTTCACTAAGTGACAACCTGATTTGCTAGAACTAATGGAATGTGTTTTTCGCATCGGAAATCCTGAAATCCATCAAATGAGAAGCTGATTTTTTATGACCGATATTTGAATTTTGTCCACGTCCAATCTCATTCTTGATTGAACCTTAGAGTACAAGGAACTGTAGCCTTCTTTGGAATAAATATGAAAGGAAAGAAAGTTTATTTTTGGATACTTTTATTTGATGATACACTTTGACCAGATTCTTGTCGCTTCATACTCTGTCTGCTTTATGCTATTGTATGGGAAAGGTACTGGTTGTGATGGGGAGGAGGAACTATAGAAGTATAGAACAATGGCCTTTATTTCTACCTTTGGAATTTGAATTTGTTAAAGGAAGAGGAATGAGAAATGATGATGTAAAAAAATCAAGCTCATATTTAATGTTGATTAATAAGTGATAGGACCACAAAATTCACTTTTGGCATATATTTGCACTATGAATAACATTTTTCTCGACTATTACGGTATTACCCTTCAACCCTTTATGAAAAAGGCTAATGACAATCCAAGAGTTGGTCAAGTGGTAAGTTGAAGCATGATAACCACTACACCAAAGGTGTGTTAGGGCATGACAATCCAAGAGTTGGTCGAATGGTAAGTTTAAGCATGATAACCGCTTCACGAAGGGTATATAGTACAAGTATATATGGCTAATAAACGAACCGAACAGTTAATTGACCAAGTTTTATAGTTTAATTTGAAAACTTAACAGAGTTTCAAAAATATATGCAAATGTAACTTGCTTATGAAACTAGTCAATTTCAAACGGACTTTAATTAAGCAAATGCCGAATAATATGGATTTTCTAAACATCATAAGTCGAACGAGCGGAATAATAGATTGTTCCAACTTAGTTTGAGATTTAAGGAGTTTCAAAACAAATATTCGAACTTGATTTGTTTATGAAACAAATCGATCTCAAACAAGCAAACATGAGCTCGAACTGGAGCTATTTGGTTTGCTTATTAGTCTTGGGGTGTTTTACATCATGAGTTCAAATGAGGTGAAAATAGATGTTTGATCATTTTTCAGAAAACGTACAAGTCCGGTAGCATTGACCAATGAAATCTACCAATGCCCATTTGCAAAATAGGAGTTCCATCATCCAAATTCCAAACACAGCCTTAGACTAAGAACCACAGGCTGCCGGGCCATGTACATCTATCCCCTAGTTAAGCCCTAAGGCAAACATTGTTCCAAGTCCCACCAGAGGGCATGCAATATCCAGTAGCGCAGTATACAAAACAGTTATAGCTACATCCAACCCAGAACTTGCAACTTCCAGGTCTCTGAAAACATAAAAGGACATTACAAAATCTCATCTCAGATACCCTTAAGTTAGAATATTTAGCACCGTATCCCGAGTAACCGGTTGTAGAAACTATGGGAGTAACCGGTTGTCGAAACTATGGGCTTTAAAGAAAACGAAACCCTGTAAGGAGCCACTTCCTAAATCTGAAATTTAAGCCAAGAATCATTGGTGCGAGGAAAGTAACATAAGAACTGTCACTATTACGTACAAAAATGAACTATAGCTCTTGTTTGGCAGACTGGGTGTCATTGCTTCTTTGTGGGAATAGCCACCAAAACATTTGCCATAACTTACTGGTGAGCGACATCTGCTCTGGTTCTTCTATCTTCAGATCACAGAGTGTGTTGTAGTCATGCTTTAAATGAGGAGCAACTATACTTTCCTGGATACAGACAAGGTTTCTCAGCCAAAAAAACAGAAGAGGAATGCTATCAATAAAACAGGTAAATTTGCAGGAATAGAAATTTGATACCTTGAAAACTTCAAATGGACAGAAATCAGAATTAGCACATCCCTATACAGGAAAATACAACACATAATTAAAAACTTGAAACATGTAGAGGAGAGGCACAACAAAGCATAAAAAAGCTTGCTAGGGTGTAGAAAGTTCCATCGCAGTTGGATATGAATATTCCTGAAACAGTATAAAAATACTAGCTAATAGCTTCGGAGATGAAAGCTTGCTAGGGTGTAGCAAGTTCCATCACAGCTGGATATGAATATTCCGGAAACAGTATAAAAATACTAGCTAATAGGTTCGGCTATTTCTAATCACAACCATCTACAATCTATTCTAGGGAGCCCCTTGAACAAACTTTGAAAGCAAAAAAAGCCAAAATCAAACTGATGCTAAACACAATATGCACTACCAAATAGCATCTATTGAAGAAACTAAACAAAAATAGAGAGAGATGACTTGTGAGGACTGAAATCTATAGCATTTTGCAAAAAATGGATAACAAATGCTTACTGGCATTGGAACCGGATGTTCATTATGCAGTACTTGCACAAAGTACTTGCTTGAAGACTTGGTTGGACAACTATAAAGTACTAGCATATTATTCCCAGCAAAAGGCGCCACCGTGCTGCCCCTCCAGTTTCTTCTCTGAGGAGGCTTTCGAGGGAGTTCCAAGGGTTGTTCCTTCTGTATTTTCTCAAACTCTGAAATATACAGAGATAATGTACTTAGGGCAGCAAAGAAAAGCAGAATTTTTTTAGAAGCAGCAGAAACATAATGGGCATATCTGGCATAGAAGACAATATAAATGTATTTGAAAAGTATCAAAAGAAAGAAAATCCTTTAAACCTAAGGAAACAAAGAATTGCATGCATGTATAGCCCCAGTAGTAGAGACACATTATAAGACTGGAACCACTCACCAGATCCCTCAAGAAAGAGACCAATCAGACATGAGAATGGAACCAGAGTCTCAGCGTGAGCAAACCTCAGTCTTGCATTTTCATAACTACCAGGAGCACGTTCTTCTGCAGTAAGAGAAGGTACAAGTTTTGAACAACTAAAATAACATTAAAGCATCATTCTGTATTGGGTGATGCACACATTTACAAAATAGTAGAACAATGTTCCATTTCTATTCTTTTTTTCCCAGCTTTCACCATGAAGACTTGTAACAAGAAGTTTGTAACACAATAACTCAGATAAGTTTTGTAATAGACGCCATGCTGGGGAAATTTTTATTCCTAGTATTGACATGTTAGACCCAATAAAAATCAATTAAACACAACTGCAATTTGACAATGATAAGATTCATGGGAACTGAAAAGTCAATGAGAAGAATCATATGACCGAGAGGTGAAATTCCCAGAATGACATCACATAGTTTCTAGTTGCTAAAGAGGTTATATTAGTTAAACCAAGGTCAATGTTAGCCAACTAATAGTCCAAGTTCTCCAAGAGAGTATCTAACGAGTCTAACCTTCTTTAGCCTTAATTGCTTGTTCCATGGCCTGAACAACGTCTTCAAGCAGTGGCACTCCCATCCGGTAGTTTAGTGCATTACCATAACCCTTTAATATGAACATTTCCACATCATCTGCCCACTCCAGCAAAAGAACCTAAAATGTTTATATTTGGAAAGTTAGCAAGAGCCAAGATACAAACAATAGGACTGGCAACGTACATAATTTGCATATTTAAGTGGACAACCTATGCAGAAGTGGATAGTAGATACACGATAGGTAAATAAGTGACAAATATACATACCTCAGATGGGGTGAACAAAGCACAAGCTTGATCAGTTATATTCAATAAGGATGCTTCCTATAAGATAAAAGTTTAAATGAACGACTAGAAACGGATCTCACTCAGAAATCCACATAGATTACAATAACTTGTACAGAAGTAAAAAAAGAAATGAGATACGAAGATATAAGGGGATACTAATAATCACCTCCTTGCATAAAAACCAGAGAGAAGACATATCCTGTCTTGTAAAATTCAGTCCATAACGCTGGACTAAGGCATTGGCGATTTCATCCAAGATAGGTTCCTTAAGCTTTCGAACAGTGGGCTCCTGACTTTTCCTGAAGTCCTGCATCCAGTTATCTAAGCAATAAGAACAAAGAAGGACCCTTTGATGCAAAATTGAGCAAATAAAGCCTCACTAATGCATTCTTAATTGAGACAAAGATAGGTTTCTCAAGCTTATCCATTAGTAGGCTCCTCAAATTATTTAGATCCTGTATACAGAGCTCGAAGAGATAAAAAGGAGACAGCAACCAAAAGTATAGTCTTAAGAACACTATAAATCTCCAAGAAATCCATACATAAGTTGCACGAAGTTTGTAAGCTGTGCACATCAAAATAAACTTTGCATGCATCTGGTAGTATTCACAGCTAGAAATGTTGATGGGGTTGTTCCCTGAATGTTCTTTCAAACTCCATGCTTAGATACATAGCAAGTGCAAATTAATTATGGAGGATCTGCAATGAAGAAGTGAAGTCGTTGTAGAATAGAAAAACATATGAAGATGTGATGCAATCAAGACTGGCGGATTAATTTGGGTCCTTGAGAAGATGTATTTCTATATACGTGTCCATGATAATGTAATACTGTTGAGCTGTGTTGAGAGAAAGAAAGGTTCACTTCTGTACCTTGTATCTCTGACAACAATCGTGGAATCTAAGGCAAATATCGCTTGCACGGCTTTCACTGGATACTGCAAAAGCTCGATGATGCCCAGGTCCAAGATTTCCTCTCCCGCTAAACAACCCCATGCCAAATGCTACAGCACTAGCTGATGCCCGCGGAATCTATCATATAATGCATGTCAAAGGAAATGAGATGAATAAAACTAGTGAATTCTAATAGCAACAAGAAAGTTTAATATGACATTAGTGCGAGGCAAAAAGCATTGTAACTGATCCAAAAAAGATCAGTGGAAGCTTGACCCAAAAGCATTTATGTCAATGAGTACGAACCAGCTCAATAGTTATCCCTTCGCACAAGTGAATAAAAGAGGCAGAGAAATGTGTGCCAACCTGGGTTGCCTTTATTGGATACACGTCTGGGTGGTAATCTTCATTAAACAGCTGTGGAAACTTATCTCTGATTCTGATTGCAAGATGATACAGTTCTTCTTCTCCTTCCCTAATTAATTCTCCACCCTTGAACCTCCCTTTCCAAGGAAATTTCCACCTCCAAAGCCAGGCAGTCACTTTCTGCAAATCTGACTCCTTCTCTTTTGCATCCTGTAGAAGTACTTCAATACGCTTAGCTAAATCATCCATTTCTTTTATTCTTCTTTTGGTAGGAGCACGCGTTCCATGCCTTGCCTGGGATACAAACACTGTCATTTATGGAAAGCCAATTCACTTTAACCCTCACCATAACAGTGTATTGCAAGTCAAACTAAGTGAAAGCAACGAAAACTACCATAGCAGAAAAGTTTCCAGCTTTCCGTTTAAGTTTTGGCTAATTCTCAATTTCCAAGAATCTAGAACAAGCTTGTGCACTTTTTTTGATGAGCCCATAGAAAATATATCCTAGCTAAGAATATGATTCTAGCAAGTGACACAATTTGACACACAAGCTGCTTCTACTTCAGGATAGGAGGAAATATATGTACTGTATACAACCTCCAACTGTTTAATCGCGCGCGTGGGGGTTGGGGAGGAGAGGTGATTTATTGCAGCCTCTTTATTATTATTATTATTATTATTCCTCTCTCCACATGGTTCTGTCATAGCTTGTCTTAAAAGAAAAGTTTTATGTAGTCTTTTTTTACGACATTTCATTGTTCTTTGCTTTTGTGTCTCTCCTTAAGGATTTACGGATAATAATTCTAGAGGCATCAAAGGGGCCTTTTCAATAAGGCTCGAATAACACATATCGACACTCGTCACTCACCAAGCATATCTACTATCCGGTTCTAGCCCTAGGCTACCTCTTGCTTTTGTGCAATAGCTGGTGGGTCTTGTGAAAGAGCATAGTGGGACCCAGAATCGAAATGGTGAGGCTATAATTAATGTTCCCTTAGCTTGACATCTACAAACGTAAGGCCTAAACACATCCACAAGAAAGGGAGTAGAGCAAACACAGAAAACTTAGAACGAGTCTGAGTCTTTTGGATTATATTATGTAGCTCAGCATCCATATCAAGATATGTACAAATGTTAAGTATCAATTGAAAGTTACATAGTTTATGTACATGGTAGTTCAGCATTTTACATTAAATTACCTAAACGAGGCATGCATATATGTCACTGCTACAATAAAATTCATCCCAGATCAATATGCAATCAAATTTCATATTGCATCGCTTATTTCGAAAATGATGGCACAATCACTTTCCAGTTTTGAATATCCATAGAGTAGCAGTATTTGACAATATCAATCAGTTGCAACGACAGTTTGCCCTAGTAAACAAGAATTACCAGCAGATTTAGATGGATAGGAGTACATTGGTCTGGAATGTTAGAAGGCACAAACGAATTGTCAGATATATCCTTTACAACTTGATACCTACTCATCAAAGAAATGAGATAGAAAGTGAGAGAGAGCAATTCCATTAATCAAATAAAAAACATCCTCATAGGAGACTAATTACATCAACTTCATCGCTAGCGCCCCCCTTCAATAACTTTGTATAGTAACACAAATGCCAAAAAAGGGGGGGGGGGGGGGGGGGGGGGGGGTGGTGTAAACTATCATTCTCAGTTTCATTTGTAGTTTTTGCATTCACATAGTACTGCTATAGGTACATATGCTTTGCACATACCATGTACATATGGATTTTGTGGGTCCCACTTGGGGTCCTACAAAAATGATCCGAACTGCCCATTATTTTTAGAATATTTTTTTTTATGGAGCCTTGTAAAAAATTAGCTCAATCTGATATTGGTACGGAATTTTCCAGAATGTGTATGGACAAAATTGAGCAATTAAGTAGTTTCGTCCAAACAAATTCAGAAAAAATCCTTACCAATATCGGATTGAGCTGATTTTTTACAGGGCTCCATAAAAAAACTATTCTAAAAATAATGGGCGGTTCGAATCATTTTTGTGGAACCCAAGGTGGGCTCCACAAATCTCATATGTACTCATATCTTTATTGTTTCAAATTGTTGCTTACGTTTTTCAAGCTAAGGCGAAGTTGAATTAAAATGGCACCACTACATGGTGAAATTTTTTTATTCTTTTGGGTAAGTCACTACAGGGTGAAATTCAGCATCAACAGATGGGATTATTGCTTAAATTTTGCCAATGATTTTCACACTCTCCATTTTGATATACGCACCCCATTTCTTGTATTCCAGTGTAGATTTTCTCCGTAATTATTCCACGAAAAGACAAAAAAGAGTGCATGCATAAAAAAGAGTGTGATAATCATTTTCCTTAAATTTATAGAAAATTCAGCTAAATACTTCCTAACAGCCCCTTTGGACTGTGAGTAAGGGTGTGATAAAAAATACACACTCCGTCACAAAAAGATTGTACGGTCACGAGAACTTGGAAAAACGCATTTTTATCAACACTAATTCAAACTTTTTATGATAAAATAAAAGAACTCATTGATATTTAGTAATAACTAATGGCAAAAGGTTTGAATTTTTGTCCAACAAAAATGCATTATTTTTACGTTCCAGTCCACGTGAGTGATTTGGCAAGAACCTCTGATCCTTTGTTTTTTTTTCTTATCAAAATCCCTAAATCCAAAGGGGTTGTAAGTGTTGACAAAAAACCAAGACCAAGCCCTAGAACTTGAATTCAGCGTTCCACAATTAAGCAGTACACGACGCGACGAAGGAAATTCAGAGAGAGAAATCAGAAAACCTGGAGACGGTGGAGAGATGTTTCCTAACGTCGAAAGCTTCTTCGGCGTTTGAGCGAACGAGTGCAAATAAAAACAGAAGCAGAACAATCGCCATGGCCGCCTTCTCCACTCTCTCTCTCTCTCTCTAGATGGGATCGGTGGGAATCAAAAACCACCGAACAGAAGGAAATAGAGAGAATTGGAAGTGCGCTTTTATCAAAAAAGAAAAAGAAAAGAAAAGAAAGTGCGCGGGTATATGAATTTAGAGTTTTTTTTTAATCCCTCAAACTATCATTATATTTTCTACTTTGTCCCTGAACTATCAAAATCATCAATTTCATCCCAAACTAACCAAATCCAAGCCATTCAATCCAAACGGTAACGGCTGTCAAATTTTTGGAGAGAGATTGATACTATTTCTGTCAAAATTCTATTTCTTTCTTTTCCTTAAACTCTTGGATAAGTTTGAAAGACTGATGATGCTACTCTGCTGTTAGTTAGGAGGACCTAGAGTCTTTTACTTAATTCCTTGTAATTTGTTGTTGCTGTTTGCTGTCTTTGATTGAGTTAGCTTTCTTAGATAGCTAGGTGTTGCTTTGGTTTATGTTTGGGGTTTGGACCTCCCCTTGAGATTATGGTTTATTTGCTTTCTTAAAATGGTTAATTTAAGACGGCCCGCCGCGGTCCCGCAACCAACGTGTTGATTCTCTCCCATTCTAAACGACTAGCGAGAATCACCATCCTGTGTAAGCATCCGACATTGTGTATATACGAGAGAGATACAAATCTGTTACATGAAAATATCCCTCCGCTCACCTCGTGTGTATAAGTTTCCGAGGCTTGTTCATTTGAAGATTGTGGTTTGGCTTTTGAAGGATTTTTTTAAACAAAAAAATTTGCACCTTATTCTGAACAAGTGGTCAATGTGATTTCAAATCATAATAAGTCTGCACTCTATTATGGACAAGTGGCCGTGTCAAGTCAAATCACAATAAGTCTGCCCTCTATTCTGAACAAGTGGCCAGTGTGAATTCAAATTACAATAAGTCTGCACCCTATTATGGACAAGTGACCAGTGTCAAGTCAAATCACAATAAGTCTGCACCCTATTCTGAACAAGTGGCCACAAATCACAGTAAATATGTACCCTATTCTGAACAAGTGACCAATATCAAGTCAAATCACAATAACTCTGTAACCTATTATGGACAAGTACTGTCTGTACCCTATTTTGAACAAGTGGCCAATGTGAATTCAAATCACAATAAGTCTGCATCCTATTATGAAAAAGTGGCCAGTGTCAAGTCAAATGTCAGCGCCTTTAATTGGATTACAGGACTATAATGAGATAACACATAGTACAATCCAATACTCAAATACGATCAAACAAACAGCCCAAGGCAAAGATTGTTAAACTTCATTATGGGACGATTAGAATCACCGAAAAGGACACGCTGCAAAACAACCCAACTTCATACACCACAGCCTAATGGTCCCAACCGGGGCGAATTACCAAAGCAACATCAAATTGACCGCAGATTGGCTTCGCGCCACCGGTCCATCGCAACTACTCAAAGCAATCAACTTGTGGAGAGAAATGCAGATTTGAGTCATAGTATCTAGATTGCCAAGGTTCAACCAGCACAATGAACCACAATAACAAGGGTGGGTATGCAGAAGCGATTTCCTTGACACAGCATGGAATATATGGGAACAATTTTAAGCATGGATAACTGATAGCTCAAGCACTTGTGACTGAAATTGATATATTACATAGATGCCCAAACGGGTCCCAGATTCTACCGTCAACATAACTTCCTGTATCTAACCTTCACACAAAAATCTCTAGTGGGAAATCCAAAACCACAAAACACTGCAAAGTGAAAACCCCCGTAACGGCAACATAGAACAAGACCAGATTCACCATCATGCAATAACTTCATCTTCCCCGCGGAGGAGCATCTGATCAAAGTGCCAGACTCCTGAAATCCCAGGAATAAGAACCGGGTTTCAGAGAACAATAGAGAAAAAAAGTAACACATGTATAACAGGTCAAGGGAAAAAAAAAAGCGTGAAAAGGGGATTCGACGTGGAGGGGAGGAGTTTTGAGGTCATACCATGTCCTTTGCCCACCCTTCTTAGCTGAGCGACATATTCTGCGATCTTCTTAATGGCTTCCACCTAATAAACAGAAAAGGATTGAACCCTAAAACCAGAATAATGCTACATACATTTTGGAAGTAAGTTGTACATGTGGGAAATAGTAGTTCACCTGCTCCTTCAGAAATTCGCTTTCAACAAAATCAGCCAACTGCACATCATTGTTCCGGCTAGCCACCTGTTGTCACCGCGTTTGTTAGTACCATTAACAAGAAGCCTCTCCTTAAAACATTGAGATAGATAAGAAATCCAAACAGTACGGATTAAAAGGATCAAACTTTAAGACGACGCTTAAGGAACGGAATTTCGAAGGACACTTTCTCCAAGATTTATATTGAGTTGCCTAAAATATGGAAGTCTCTAAAAAGAATTAAAGTTAACAAACAATGAAGAAAGAGAAAAATGTCTTACGGCATGCAAGTTCAAAAGTTTTTCGTTCGTCAACTTCTCCAAAGACAGCGCAAGCTCCATTGCTATATCAACAAAATAGAGGAATTAGTTCTAATCAAAATAAACTGAACAGATTCTGGATAATGCTTAGAATAAGAGTTCATGTGTGAGGAGAATGAATGCACGCGAAGTCGCAAACAAACAAACAAAATAATCTTGCCCTTTGCGAGAACCAACTTCTTGGCTTCTTGTTCATTCAGCATTAGTAACACCAAAATATACAGAGCAATAACCAGAAAGAACTAATGTGGGAAGCACATCAGCGGTTACAACACTACAAACTAACATAGGTATACCAAGGAAGTCCATATGGAAGAATTTGCACATATGCCCAAATGAAAGCTTCTTACTTTATCAGAACACAGACAAATACTGCCGCTTGAAGTTCAACCGCATTAATGTTCCCAAAGGGATGTAGAGAGGAACAAGGCTAGGCACGAGACAGCAACTTAAAGAATGGACCAAACTTTGTGACCTATACATATCATAATCTAACGCTAAATTGATCTCTTTTTAACGGAATAATGACCTCCCGGAAGTTTGTCTCTCTATATGTTTCTAATTTCCATAAGATACTCAGTTACAAAAACCAATTTAAGACCAAGAAGATGAGGATCTGTATATAACTATATGCGTAAAAGCTGCAGAAAAGCATGTTTAACTCGCATCATATTGCAAAAAGAGCATTAAAACCTACCATACAATGCATCTCCTTTCTCAACGTTATCAAACTCGGACAATGGCATCTGAATGGATTGCAGTTTCACTTTCCCACCACGTTTGTTCTGAAATTGATAGGATGGTAAATATCAGGATTCACTTGCGAAACAAAACCTACTCCAATTTTTCCAAACAAATTGAGAAACACCAAAACAATAATCACAAATCGCACCTGATACTCCATCAACTTCTCCGCGTGCTCTCTTTCCTCTTCACTTGATTCCTGGAAAAACCTACAACAAAAAATCACAAACTACAAGTCAGATTCCCATTCTACCAGAACATAGAGGAAAACCCCACGTGGAAATCAAGAACTGATGGAATGATTACCTTGCAAGACCCTTAAGAGCTACGTTGTCTCGATCAAAGTAGGCAAACATAGCATGGTACACATAAGAAACATTGTACTCCACACTGTCAATTACCACAAAAACAATAGTTCAGAACAGTGTACAAATCCAGAAACCAGAGCCCCTACGACTAATATCCGAGCAATGTTACATACACACCCACCAAGCACAACTCCAACCACACCCCACTCACATATGTATGGGGTCGACATTAATAGTAGTGGGGTTCACACACATGTGAATACGTGTGAGAGGTGTGGTAGGAGGTGTACTTCGTGGGTGTGTACTTATCATTTTCCTTAATAGATGAAATGTAATCAAAGTACCCTGAGATCAAGAAAAAGAGCACTCTACATCATTTCAAAGTACGAAATATGCGCATCTCCAACCCTTCGGCGAAACTTTTATTGTTTTTAATTCTGATCAGAAAATGGCAAAAACATAAGCTCTAATTCTTCCACGAAACAATACCCAATTGAAGGACAACCTATTTTTTCCCCATAAAATAA
Source organism: Rhododendron simsii (assembly GCA_014282245.1). Classification (NCBI taxonomy): domain Eukaryota; kingdom Viridiplantae; phylum Streptophyta; class Magnoliopsida; order Ericales; family Ericaceae; genus Rhododendron; species Rhododendron simsii. The sequence continues at coordinate 31,182,804 of CM024961.1, forward strand.
AGTAAGAGGATAATCTTGAACTATTCAAAAAACCATTTGATGAAGTGTTTAACATAGGACCCACTGGAGCATTCAGTTTTTCACCAAAACAAGACTGGGTTTTAATTGCCCAAGTGAGCATAGAAAGCAAAGAAGTGCTTGTCTATGAGGTTGCACGTTCAAATCAGGCCAAACATTCCAAACCTTGGAGCCAAGGGAGGATTTGCCCGGTGTTAACTTCAGGGTCCGGACTTAATCGAGGTGCGCGCAAGCTGCCTCGGACGTCCAGTTGTTACAAAAATAATGTTGAAAACGAAAGAAGTTTTGATGAAAATCCGTTGGAGTGATTGATTTCAGAATTAAGCAATTGAAAGGATTAGCCTTTTGAGATTAGCCTACAACAGCAATCTTTTAACGGGAACCATAAAAACATATACCCACTCCAACATAAATAAATCAATTTACAGCAGAGTACACAAAACCTACTTGATTTGCTCATTGATGGCGGCTTCACAGTGATCGGCATACTTCTGGCGAGCAAGAGAGGCTTGAGGGACATTAGGGACGAGCATCAACTCCTTCTTCACCTCTTCGAACGGCTCAAACACCACACCCGTCAATGACCGACTGTTCGAAGACGAAGAAGAACCCTTGGACGCGCACACAACCACTAACCCATTTCCGCCCTTCGATTTAGAAATTCCAGAGAGTGGCCGATTGTCACCCTGGGTGTTCAAGAGAGCGAAAGCCGGAGCAGTTTTGAGGAGCATGGTTTTGTGTAGAGAGAGAGAGAGAGAGAGAGAACGGGGAGGATCAAGAAGTGGTGAAGGAAGCAGGGGGGAAATGGGCAGAGTGGAATTAGGAGGGGTGTGTGGTGTGGATGAGCTATAAGAATGTATACACGGGAAAATTTATTCAATGATTTTCGGAGCAGTGTAGTGTGGCATGTAAGGTTATTGTGATTGATCCATGATTTCCTGCTTTTGGTGTTTTCAGAAATAAAATGAGATGTGATTGACTGATTGTGAAGGGTTATGCAATAATGGGGCGTCAAGAAGACGAGAAGAATGCGAAAAATACCGTGGCTATGTTCGTTTGAGAGTTTAGTTTAGTTTAGTTTTGGTAGTGGGTGGAGAGTTTGAGAGTTTAGTTTAGTTTAGTTTTGGTAGTGGGTGGAGAGAGAAATAGGATAATGATTGGAAATATGGATAATGATTGGAGAGAGATAAGAAAGTAATAATTTGAAAAATAGGGTAATGATTGGAAAAAGAAGTAAGATAATGATTGAAAAACAAAATAAAAACACTTCCCAACTTCCAAACGAACATAGCCACAATTTTTGATTCATTTTTAACGTTTTTCATGACATTATAACAGATAAAAAGAATTGTAACTTTTTTTTTTTGGGTGACTTTTTCGTACTTTGTTATTGGCATTTTTCGATTGTGAATAGGATTGTAAATGAACCGAGTAGTTTGTGAGCTCGGCTCGGTTCGGGTCATTAAGATTCGCTCGACTTGGCTTGTTTAGTAAATGAGCCAAGCTTGAGTTCGAGTATTTGCCTCGTTTACTAAACGAGCCGAGTGGAGCTCAGCTCGTTTGACAAAAACTCGGCTCGTTAACGAAGATTTGACTCGATTAAAGAGACTCGTTTAGTAAATGACTAAGCTTGGCTCGTTAAGGGCTCGGCTTATTAACGTTCGAGCCAAGCTCGAACTTGAGTTTTTGCAGCGTTAAGCAAACGAGCCGAGCTCGAACTTGCCAAAACTCGGCTCGGCTCGGCTCATTTACATCCTTAATTGTGAATGGTGTCGAATAATGCTTGAAAATAAAAAAAAATAAAATAATAAGACTTACCTATTGATGGAAAATTTTTGAGAAGTCTTACGCTATGATTTTGCGACATTCCAATGGATTAGCAATCACACGGCAGTATGGTACATAGTTATTAAATTGCGAAAACATGATCACATAAAATTCTAAAAACAGTTGGGCCGACACATAATCAAATTTTAAGCATACTGATTACTGAGGTCCCGTTTTCATTAACAAAAAATACTAAAAACTTAACGCATTTTATCATTTCGTTCTTACTAACAAAAACGTTTTAACATTTCGCTATCTCATTTTTATTAACAAAATTATCAACAAAAATTGTTTTTACTATAATAACTTTACTCATAAATCTATTAACAACTTATTCACTATTGAAATTAACTTGACATTTATCAACAACTTATTCGCTGTTGAAAATACCCAACAACTTCTCAATTACAAATAAAATTTTACAAATTTTTCACTACCGAAAACACTCATGACTGTGTAGAATTAGGCCCCGTTCCAGAAAGAGGAATAAGTACTTATTTTTTAAGAAGGCAATTTCAAGCTCAAAAATTACGTGTTTACGTAAATAATTTTTCTATCAATATGGATCTTATTTTATAGATTTCATTGAGATCTTCTACGGTGCAAAAAAAAATTAAAAAATTATTTTTCATTTACATTATTTTTGAGTTTGAAAATGTGAAATAAGTATTTATTTTTTAAGAAGGTGTTCTGAAACGGGGCCTTAGTTTTCTCCGTAAATTCGTAGTAGTACGTAAATGTTTCGCATCATTATGTTGGAGTGGTAAGTTAGTCCAAGTGTTGTAAAAGAAGGGAGTTGAGACATCACCACATGATTTATTTTCCTAATGTGATTTATTTTCCTAATGATCAGCAAAATGAGGTGAGTGTCACAACTGTGGGCCGTTTTAAGGGGATGACACGCCAAAGGCTGAGATTTGAGTGACCGAAGAGGGCGCGTGGCACGCTCGTGGCACATACGGGAGATGCTTCTGGTTGTCTCGTGGAATCGCAAGAGAGAACCATCCGAATCGGTCCAATATCGTTGTCCTACAACTTGCTTGAAGGGGTCCATTCACTTTTGTCCCCGAAAAAAAAAAAAATCATATAGTTTAGAAGAAATTAAATAGGCATCCTATACTGAAGACTTATTTAGGTGCTCATCCGTAGGAGTTTGAATACTTATGTTCACATTCTCAAAATGTATTCTTTGCCCATTATACCCCTGGTGTGTGTGTATATATATAGCTATTTATTTATAAATATTTTATACCCATTATTATGTTCCCACGATTACAGGGATTGGGTAATCCCAATTGAAGCAAATCTGCCCCTATTTTCAAGTTTCTCTCGCCCATAAAACTCTCTCTCTGGAACCAAATTTTATGACCACTGCTTCTCTCTCCTCCCTTCGAACAGCCTCTCTCACTCTCTCTCTCTCTCTCTCTCCATGGACGACAAAATCAACGGCTTATTTACCTTTTTAGTCCTCAAAGTAATAGTGAGTGGCCAATTTTGTCCCCAATCTAAACATTTGTCCAATTTCGTCCCCAAAGTTTAAAATGTGTGTCAATTTGGTCCCCGGTGTAGACGCCGTCCATTTAAGCTGTTAAATATGGGGCTTTTTCGGGATTTCACCTACAAGTACCTAAAAACGCTTAAAAATCTACCCAAATCTAACCCTAACCCAAGTTTTGATCAGCCCACCACCGCCGCTACCACCTCCCCCCTCCTGTGCCTATTCCACCACCAAATCCCACCATCCCAAACCCACTTTCCCACCTTCAACCAAAACCACTTTGATTAAGGTTAAAAACCCTCAATCTGACTCCTTTATCCCTCGATTCAGTGTTCAAGATCCACGATTCAACCATTTAATCCAGCGATTTTGATTTTAGACACGCAAAATCGAACAATAGTCTTTGGAGGAGAGTGAATCATTTCAAAAAAAGTACCATTATTGAACAAATTCTTGACAGCCACACGGGTATTAATCTTTCAACACCCCACTGTAAACAATCCCATACCCACCTTCTCCAATCACATTCTCATCATAAAACCCATTTTAGAATACTCTGCAAGCTCTCAGCGTGTACCGATTAATGCCCCCACCCCAAATGCGACACCTTTTGCCCACGTATCCCCACCTGCTCCCCGCCTCCTCTACCGCAGGCACGGCGGGCTGGGTAGAAAATTTGGTGGCCTTTTCCAACCTCCACGTGAATCCTCTGGTGCCCAATTAGCCTCTCGTCTTCTAATCGGTCGGGTTCTATTACGGGTTTGGGGTTTTCTTTGAAGTGGGTTTGTTTTTGTTGAGGTGGGTTTTCGATGTTTATATCATGGGAGACGTTTGGAAAAGTGGGTTTGGGATGGTGAGTGGTGGCGATTTTGATTTTGATTTTGGAACCTAAAAAGTGGGGTTTGTATGTTGGGTGTGTTTTGGCTGAAATGTAACAGAGAGAGGTGTGTTTTGGCTGAAATGTAAGAGAGAGAGAGGGAGAGGAGGGTGAGGGGTGAAATCCCGAAAAAACCCTTTATTCTAACGGCCTAAATGGACGGCGTCTAGACTGGGGACCAAATTGACACACATTTTAAACTTTGGGGATGAAATTAGACAAATGTTTAGATTGGGGACGAAATTGACCACTCGCTATTACTTTGGGGACCAAAAAGGTAAATAAGCCCAAAATCAACCAAGATTGCATCAGTGATGGTTTGGTTGCTGAAGAAGAACAAAATCAGCGGTGGTATTCCTTACGATCCTAGCCCTGTCCAAGCCATACTACTCAAGAAATCGTCGCCAAATATTCCGGTGACATTCGATGGTTTTTTTCATTCCTCCGAGTGAAGTCTGTTCTTCTGTTTGTCATCCCGATTACCCGACCTAATTTTTGGCACCAAATTTGACCGTGTAAAGTACTACTCATCCAAAAATCTTGGTGGGGTTTACTCCCTTTTTTTTTTTTTTTTTTTTTTATGTTTATTCCTTACCTAAATTCCTTGTGCTATATGTTATGTTTCATAATCTGTATGGAAGATCGCTCGGTCATATTTTTTAAATTTCATCATGACTTTAAAAGTTTATTATGCGATACAAGTTATTATCTTTTTTTTGATTTGTTTGAGTTTAATGGTAGATTGGTACAATTTTTTTGTCGACAGTGCATATAAAAAGGGATTGTTTGAGTTTCAATGCAACATTCTTTTATTCTGAATGGGCAGTAATGGTTTTAACAATTTTTTCATGTTTGTAACCTATTGATCATGTTCGGGATAGCTTAGTTTTTAAATTGATCTTGTTTGTTGTAATGTACATAGGTGACAAACTAATCATGTTTGTCGAAATGTTCCCATATTGTCATGTTTTTATTTGATCATGATTTGTTCATCTATCTCGATCGAAACCTACACTTCTCAAAACTTGTCATGTTTTTCGACCTTGTCATGTTTTTTAATTGTTCTTGTTTTGTTCATCTACTTCGACTAGGTTTTGATCATATTTTTACACATTCGTTTTTGTAAGAGTCGTTTTCTTTTTAGATTTTAGGAGAATGAAAATATGAGAGAGAAGATTGGGAGAGAGAAAAAATTCAAAAGATTAGGTGAGAGAAATGTTTGAAAGAGGAGAGAGAATTGAGATAATTAGAAAAAAGAAAATAGAAAGATTTGAGAATTTAGGATAAAGAAAGGGTAGTTTAGGATTTAATTGAATTTGAGGATGGAAAGATAAGTATTTAAACACATCAGGATGAACACCTAAATAAATAGGGTAAAAAGGATGGCTAATTAAGTTCTCCTATAATTTAACGGTCAAAAAATTATCCTACATAAATTTTTGGCACTGAATATCCTGTCTCTTGGCTTGAGGCAGTTGGTACCTATTGTGGGCTCATTGTTCAAAGAATGGCAGGCTAATTGAACTCTTCCTTTAGAAATCGAACTTGTCAGGTTGCTTATCTCATTTCTCTTTATAGTGGTGATCTGAGTTCGAATTCCACATGGAGCAGGTTTAGAGTTCAAGGTTATGGATAATCTCTGAATCCCCTGTTGACTTAACATATTAACACATCGCTGATGTATATACCGTATGACAGAAAAAAAAAGGACTCTTCCTTAGACATTGACGTAATTTCAAGTTCAAATATAATGAAAATTAGAAATGATTTTTAAAATTTTTTTGTATCGTTTAAAATATCTCAATGAGATCTATCAAACAAGATTCATATTGGTAGAAAAATTATTCGCGTAAACACATAATTTTTGAATTTGAAATTATCTTTTTTTTCTAAAAATTTCTTTTTTTTAAAAAGTGGAACATATTTGTGCCGACAATAGGAGTACCACAAAAAAAGCAGTTAACGGAGATCCATATTGGTGGAACATATTTTGTGCCGACAATAGGAGGACCACAAAAAATGCAGTTAACGGAGATCAATATTGGTGGAACACATTTTGCCGCACTGCAGGGCATGTAGGGCGGCCAATCCGGCCGTCCATTTTGACACCAACAGTTCGGATTTAATTTCCGGAACCCCGGATCTGGTTAACGCAGAGATGGCAAAGCGAGAGAGAACAAAAGAAGGGAGAAGACAGTTTGAATCCCCCCAACTGGGAAAATGTGGGTAGTGTAAATAGGAATTCAATTTTACTGTTTTAACCCCACAGTTATTTTAGGTGGTGTTAATGATGTCCATATGGAAATTAAGATTTAATTTGTCCAATTTAGGAAAGTGAAAATGCGAGTCAGCCTCAAAAGGGCGTCCACACCAAATGGTGCTCTTATTTTATATATTGGAACTAATGCTTGCTCGTACCTATGATACTACGCACCCCGGTTGGACTTGCTAGCTAGTAGGGTTTTGGAATTAGGAGATTGGTGGCATTTGCACAATTACTACAAAAAATGTGGGCACTTGCATTACATTTGCAAGTTCCTTCTCAACCCTTGGATCAAATGAATCTCAACTTTTCTAACAACTTGTATTTGTATGGGGTTCACACCCTTGTGTTTTATAATAGAGATAGCGAATTGCGCGTACCTACGGCACTACTACAATGATTCAAGACACATCAAATACCAAATTGCATTGAAGGGGTAGGAAGTTGTTACTTTTAAGCAAATTAAGCTATCACTAAAATTTCACTATCAAAATTCAAGTCATGCAAATGTCTTTCTTCGGCATGGTTAGGACTTAGAGCCATGGAGTATAAATAATACTAAGAGGGTGCTAGAGAAATCGATGGCCGCGCCGGGCCCACTCCGGCCACCGGCCGGCTGATCCAAGCTATTTAAAATTTTTTTAAAAAAAAAATTAAGTGGGCCTCAAGCGAGAATTTACGACATCCAATGCGTGTAGATGCTCAATTCAAACATCCCATTTTTTTGTATATAAGTCTCGGATCGACCGTCTGGTCGCCGGAGTGGACCTGGCGCAACAGTTGGTAGCTGGTCGGTGCCTCCATCGTCGGTTTCCTTATCATTATAATAAATAATAAAGGTCATCAATGAATCGACCATCGTACCATGTCAATGATATCCACACCCATGCCTACGGCATTATCCGTATAATTTCGGTGTGGCATTTTATCAAACACGTGGTGATAATGACACTACTTGGTCATGGACCATTTTGCAGGCATCTAAGAAAGGTAGTTAATGGCCTAACTTCACCTTAAGCCACGAAAAAATAGAATTAAGGCCCTGTTTGGATGGGGATATAGCCTTTCTGATTTCTTTTCACCCCTGATAAAGGGGGATAAGTCCCCATATCCACCGTCTGGAAGCCCAAAATTGCTCCCGGATTACTTTTCTCCCCTCAAAACTTATCCGGCTGTGGAGGGGTTGAGGGGGATAACTTTTGGGCACCTCTCCACCCTGCCCAAAAGTTATCCGGCTGTGGATGGTGATATATGGATGATTATGCCCCTCCTTATCCCCTTCCCTCTCCATCTCTGCAACTAACCCTATTTTTTTACTTTTTAGAAAAACAAAGAGAGAGATAGATGACCGGGGGGGGCGGGGTGGGGGTGGAAGGAGAGTGGGGGGGAGGTACCTGTTATTGCCGTTGCCGGAGCCATCACCCTTCGGTTTCATGGGGAAGAAGAGAAGCATAATAAAATAAAAAAGAAAGGTTGGGTATTAGTAATAAAAAAGAAAGGGGAAATGTTGGGTAATAAAAAAGATCCATCTGGGTTTTAACTATATTTTTAATACTATAAAATTTTTTAGAGTAGACATTTTTTAATATTAATTTTAGAATTTATATACTTATTTTAATACATAATCAAATTTAACACTGCACACGGACAAAATAGTCATTTGATAACTTTTCCCATTATTTACCCGTTCTTATCCCCCTCATTCTATAAACCATCTAAACAAAGTCAAATTTTATCCTCCTATCTAATACTCCATCCAAACCATATACCATTTTATCCCCCCTCTTTGAACTATCAAAATTAATACCCTATACTATCTTATCCCCCTTATATTTTTTACCCCAAATTTTTTACCCGCGTCCAAACAGGCCCTAAAGAAATAGAAGTGTAGAAATCGTCCACCATACATGCTTATCAAATTGACGACTCCTAAAAATGTAAAAAAAAAAAAAACTAAGATGCAGTAAATGGGCAAAGAAATCTTGGACGGATCTCAACGTATAATGGTTTACCATCCAAATGACGACCATAATCACTTCTTTGATTTTTGTCTCGTGTAGAGATCTGAGTAACAAACTGTTCAAAAAACAGAAGATGAAAAAATCAAAGATGTGTCTGAAAAAGACAAATTACAAAGGTGTCTTCGATGGAAGATGCGTCAACCGCAAATAAGACGACTGGAAATTCGGCAGCGGTAGAGGAAAAGATGAGTGAGATTAAATCATAAAGTGAAATTTCTCCGAATGTGGTTCAACAGGCTCTTTGATGGAAGGTGCGTTGACTGCAACTAAGACGACTGGAAACTCTATGGCGGCGGTGGAAAAGATGAGGGAGATTAAATCATAAAGTGAAATTTCTCCGAATGTGGTTCAAACGGATTCTATCAAAGAGCCCCTAAATCTAGATCAGTGGTGAAAAAAAGTGAAATTTCTCCGAATAAGGTTCAAACGGACTCCACGCCGATTTTTTTTTTTCTAGAAGCGCTGGTACGTAATCAGTTCGATGCAATTAACATATATTGGGGCGCAGCTGAAGAAGAAGACGAAGGGGGAGGATTTGATTTTGCATCATCTGGTTTTAGAACGGTGGCAACTGGGTAATTACCCGAAAGTGTATGGGCACTTGTCTTGGATATGAGAAGTAGCATCTTAACCCTTGGATCAAATGAATTTCAGCATTTAGATCAACCTTGTGCTTGTGTGGAGGCTCATGCCCTTGTATTTTATTCGGGATTTCATGAGCAATGCTTATCTGTCTCAAGAGTGGATCGTACCATCCTTTTTTCTCGTGCAACGGTGCCGGTGTTACACCGACTGCTCTGTTTCGCCGCTCAAAATTCACCGCTCAATTTCTCACCATCCCTTGGCAATCAATGATCCAAATTTTAATTTTAATGTTTTTTCAAAATTCAAAACACTTTTGGACGGTGAAATTAAAAGCGGTGGAGAAAGCGTTAAGGGCGTAGTAGACTCTCTGTATCTCGTGTCCAAATATATGATTGCAGCGTAGAGTTGGTTCCATTTAAACCCTCTTTTTTCATTTTTTGGTGGAGAGGGATTACAAATAATTCAGTTTCATAGCGTGGATGGAATTAAATTTAAACTTGGATCAAGCTGTCCAAGCCCACGTTATGCTTGAGAATGTCTAACGAAAAGTCCAAGCTAAAATAGCTCAAGTATTCGGAAATTTCACTTGCTTGGCCCATCAATTTCCGGCCCAACTTGTCACCAAACACAGAGGAAAATGGCAGAGTACTTAAAATAACTTCTATAATATTCCTCAATTGAAACAAAATTGAATTGCCAATTGGCTTCGTTAAACGAGTTTAACGAAGTCAATGGCTTCTCGGCTTGATTATTGGAGACACTTGTACAAAGATCTCCAATTTGGTGTTGAAGAACGAAAGAAAGAATCGTATTCTAAAACAGATTTAGAATATACTTACATATCTTCAAGATGAGGATTTGTTATGTCATTTTCGATATGAAATCAATTTGTACGAGAAGAAAGATACTCGTCTCAATCCGATGATGATGGTTTGATTGACCAGTTCAATGACTTATCTGATGACAAAGTTAACCTAGTAGAACCTATGGTTGGGGAGTCCTTCCATTTAGAAAAAATAGAGGTGGCAAAAGAAAAACACCAACTTTGATCCAATTTTATGGCACATTAACTATAATTCGTCCTCCTTGTATTCCTTTTACCGAGTAAAGAAAAAAAAAACTGCTGCCTCCGTCCGTGTTTGTTTGTCCACTTTACTATGTACACCTTAAAAAATCATATATATGTTTCAATACGAATGTCTAAAAATATACAATATGAATCTTATTTGATAGATGTTAAAAATTTTGAAAATCATGAAACCCATTATAAATTAAAAGGTACAAACAATTTAAAAATGACACGTACGAATGTTGAAAAATGAACCGACAAACACATACGGAGAGAATAGAAGATAAAGTTGGAAAAGAGAGTGTCGTTACATTTTTGAACTATGGTTGGTTGGTGAAAATCATAGTAAATCCATAATTGAACTCAACAATAAATATGTAATGCTTGATTTCAATGCAAATAAGCCAATACCCAAGATAGTGGAGTAGGAATTATTTTACCAAAGCGAATCCAGCGAGATTACCAAAGTAATGTCTAACCATTTAATTTAATAGTCACAAATTAAGGACCAAACATCTCGAAAATGAGTTTACTTTCATGTGACCACGACGCTGCTCATTTAATGATTGCATTGGACCGCGATCTCATTTTTGATTTCCCCTTCTAAAGTTTTGAAAGATGTCTGTTTTTTGTTCCCTTGGTCACTAGACTCACTACTATATGTATCCTCAAATTTCTCGAAGAATCCACTAATTATAATCACCTTTCTAATTAAGTGGTAGATATCGTAGGGTGAGAATCTCGGACACGAGCCGCTAACACGACACAAAATCCCAAATGCATGACACAAAAATGATACGGTGCACACCTCCGATCTATTAAGATATTCCCATCTTTTGTGGCTTGCCTTGGGGGTTTGGAACCCAGAGTTTATGAAGGAAGCCATTCATTTGGGCACTCCTGGCATGAAAACCCCCGGGAAGCGATCAGATACCAATGCTGGGTATCACCATCATTTGTGATGTCACCGGAAAATTAAAAGGTTGCAAAATGTTGCCGTCATTCACTAATATAAATACTTTAATCCAAATTGCATTTACGTTTGAATTCAAATTGTGAGCCAGATCACAAGATCAACACAGGGCATGCTGCGAAGTGTTTCAATAGTGGACATCTCGTGTTTTTCATTATAATGGAAAACGTTTCATTGATTGGCGATATTGTCTTATGCTATCATCGTTGCACTAACATTGAGTTTCACACATTCTAAAAAAAAAAAAAAAAAAACTTAAAAACAAATTAATTTGGGATGTTACCCTAATGCTAAAGAAGACCAGTGGTAATTCTTAATTTCAAAATGAACAAGTTTTTATTTTGATCTGTCTAATATTGAAGACTTGAGCCCCCCCTACAAGTGTAGCTTGCCCTTGGGTCCATCGCACAACACTCTGCCCAAAGGATTCCAAATGTTTTTCAAAACTCAATGGTACTTTAGTTTATAACCAAAGATCTTTCTCATGTCAGATTGTATTATGATTAGTCAAACCAAAGTATTTTTTTAGTTTGGCAGTTTCCTAAATGTGTAACAAGTAGTTGAACTAATGTCCACTTAAAGTTCCCCCATAACTTTTTCTTCTTTCTTTGAAATGCAGAGTGTCCCGTACCGCCCCGGAAGAATTTCTGTTGTCTTTCTCATAGTCCTTTCACACTTTTATGTGTAGAAGCGAGTTAACCCTTGAATTGCTATCAGAAAATCAGAATCAAATCTGAGACTTTAAAAAAGAGCAAACCCTCAAGTCGCAGTCCAAGATAACTTGACGAACCCCTGGGGTTAGTTCCCACATACCTTATGCCTACTTTCATACTATAAATATCCACACTGGAGTCCATTCTCCACAACTCCATAGTTGTGTTCTCTTAATCATCTTCTCTCTCCTCCCCTCTCTCTCATCCCTTGCTTAGCTACCCCCACTTTTAATTTCTGGGGGACTAACAAGGAAATGGGTGGAAATAATTCACCTTGTGCTTCTTGCAAGTTGCTGCGACGTCGCTGCGCCAAGGACTGCTGCATCTTTGCTCCTTACTTCCCTCCCGATGACCCCTACAAGTTTGCCATTGTCCACAAGGTCTTTGGTGCTAGCAACGTTGGCAAAATGCTGCAGGTCTCTCTCTCTCTCTCTCTCTCTCTCTCTCTCTCTCTCTCTCTTGTGTCCAGACCAATGTTATTATATAACCAAAGAAAGTGTACACAAAATAAAGTCAAGTTTATGTGCTTTGTGATTGAAGGAGCTTCCAGCTAATCAGAGAGCAGATGCAGTGAGTAGTTTAGTATACGAAGCGAACGCAAGGATGAGAGACCCTGTCTATGGCTGCGTAGGGGCGATTTCCTACTTGCAAAAGCAGGTGTCCCAGCTTCAAATGCAGTTGGCAGTGGCTCAAGCAGAGATCCTCTGCTTCCAGATGCAACCACAAGAACTGGCTGTCCCGATGATCAGCGATCATCATGATCAGCGCCTGATGGACGACCCAGATGACGACGGCTCGTTCTTTCTCTGTCATGACAATCCCCCGCATCAGTTCCTCGGTTTTGCCTCTCCTAGTAGCAATGTATCAATACAGGACTACTCTCCTGGGAGAGAGTCTCTATTTGGACACGACATGGTTTCTTCTTAGTACTGTAATATTCTAACTGCTATAGATATATATAAAAAGTAGCACGTCAACAGTGGTGCTACGCTCATCGCTCTGTTTCACCGCTCAATATCTCAGCAATTAATGGTCCGATTTAAAAAAAACTCTATCCTAGGCCATTTTTTTCCACGAGCCAATAGGTGCCGTTCCAGATACGCAGTCAAAAAAATTTTAGTAAAAAGAACTTTAGAAAAAGGAAGGTTTTTCTAACTCACATATTATAAAAATCAAAAATAATTTTTTGAATTTTTTTTGCACTATTTAAAAGATCTCAATGAGATCTATCAAATAAGATCCATATTAATAGAAAAATTATTTACGTAAACATATAATTTTTGAGTTTAAAAAATCTTCCTTTTTCTGAAGTTCCTTTTAATGTTCATCCCGAACACCCCCTATGCATTGACAACGTTAATCACAATAAAGTGAAAGGATGAGTGAGAAAACAAGGGTGTGATACGTACGCGAAGTCAACACTAGCATGTGGCTCGGCTCATGGAGTTAAATAGTTTTTTTTTTTTTTCCCAAATTAATAAACAAATGAAGCTTCTTTTGCACCATGATCTTCCAATGAAAAAAAGACTAGTGTGGTCATCATCAAAATACTAAATTGTTAAATTGCTGCCGATAAAAAAAAACATGAATACTATTCTCTCTGTTCTATTTTGTTTATCCATTTTTTAGATTTTAACTTTTTAAGAGGACATAATGATTAATATTAAAAAGGTTTAATTTTTCAATAACACCTCTTACTTTTTGAGTATTAAATAAGGTTGCACATTCTCGTATGCACAATTTTTTTTTTCAAAAGAAAGAGCAATGATGGAACTTTTATGAGTTAACTTCAAATTAGTCAAAAAATTAGAAATATTATAAAGTAAAAAAAGAAGACAAACAACCAAACTTTTCTTGTTGACTATTATATCCCTCTAGATTTGTAGCTCTAATTAATAGGTCAAACTACAGCCATGCATGGTTTCAATGGCTGAGCCACTAAGAGACAAGTGGCCCCACTCCAAGTGGCCAGTGGGGTCACTTGACTCCACTTCATTTGATTTCTCAATAAGAAAAATTATATTTTGCATCCGATATCTGATATATTCCCAACAATAGAACTCTTAATATGCTATAAAATGCTGTTGTTTAAACTTTTGACCCCATATATCATAAATTCTGAATCCGCCTCTATTGATGGCTTACGTGAAATTTAGGACATTGCTTTGTCTGTTGATATATCAAAATATATGATCACCCCAAGCGTAGGGTTAATACGTTCTTTGAAGTATAAAAATCCGAAAATTCGGGTATCGTACCCAAGGAAATATCATCACGGCTTGATTGGATTTGTAAAAGTAAGATTTGTTGAGACGGCTAACTTTAGGAATAGTTTAAAACGGAGAAAAAGTGCAATTTCAGTGTGTTTTGAAAACAACTTAACTAAGCGGCTAGGTCTAGGGAATTTTAACACTCATAACTTGAATCAATCGGTTTTTCTCTCGAATTACTCGGGTTTTTTGGTAAGGTTTTTTTTTTTTGGGTAAGGAAATTACTCGGGTTGAGATACGCATCAATGATCTTCCAACCTGAAAGATTTATCCTTAAGCCCATTTACTAGAAAAGGAGTCGTAAGTTCGTAACACCAAGAGAGTTCTAGTATTCATCTAGCAAACGTAAGGGGTGACATAGCTCCAAGCATCGATGCGTGGCAAGTAGGCCTGCTCTTGCCTACGTATGATCAAAGAGGTTAACACCGCCGAGATTTAATAGACAAACACGAACTACCTTGATTTTCCAACTAACTTGAAGATTTATTGAGAAAAGTATGATCAACCCAAATTATGGAGTGCTAATCACCCCATAGTACCTGCTCGGCACTGAAAAATTTTCCGGATTGAAGAGCTCTTTTTAAGTATCTCCTATCCCAGTTCAAGAATTACAAGCTCTCTACCCGTTTGTGGTAAATTTTGCATTCCTCATCATGACATAATCCGTACGTAGATCGATTGAGCGGCTACTGAGTATAACATAAACTAGGATTTACTATGTCACTAACATGCATGGCTGTGTTTGATTGCTAGACTACGCTATTCGACGGCTTGAGCATAGGCACGTGTGAGGATTAAAAAGCATTAGTCGTTATCGCTTCTTACGATAAGGAAGGATAACGACTTCTACATAATTGATCAGGGACGTCTGTTTCTTGAACAAGACTGGATTAATCTCTTCCTCCAATATTTGGTTGGGCATGAGAGAAGGAGTGTGAACATTGAGGTGAGATCGATCAACAGTTTTTTAGGATTAACAAACTCCATATCGGGGCTACGATCGGTACGTAGTCCTGTGTTACACATCTCGACGGACTACAAAGTTAGAGCAACAAGATATATACAATCCCATGCATCCGAACAATTGCACATCAAGCAATTGAACTAGTCCATTCTTGTGACTGCTGATCGATCCTCGTATCAAACATGCAGTAATTCCGGCAAACATTTTATATACAGCAACGACTTTTCTTGTTCCAGATGATTTTTTTTCCCATTAATTTTGTTCATTCTCGGCCAACCGACAGCCACCTCGTGACAGTCATTAGATCTTTTTCAACCTTGGCGGAGCTAGGAATTTCGATAAGTGGGATAAAAAATTTGAACTATGCATAATTCATTTTTCTAGGGGAAAATGACAACTAATGACGTGTTTTAATAGTTAATATATCCGTTAACGACATTTTCAGCATTAACAAATGTTCTCAGCATGTCTTTGGCGGGTATTAGTTATCAAAACACGTCATTGGTCGTTATTTTCCCCTTTTCTAATTGCTAATTGAAAGAAACAATTGGAATTAACAAGTTAATCAAAAAGTAGATATATATTAATGACAAAATGCAGCTTCGATTTACAACTGATCTCTACGACTTTTCATACTTTGGAAAGAATGGATGATAGCCTCATTTGAAATGATTTCAAAAACATCCTTTTCTATATACACAACCAAACTATCATGTATCCATTAGCCACACATACGATTTCGAAACCTACTTTTTACAATCTCCATAGAGGAAAATGCTCCGCTTGTAAACAAAACCCTTGATTTGTTTTGAGGAACGAACAAAACTAATGCTATGTTTGGAAATTTTGTAGGTGGAGATTCTATTTTCATGACTCATTTTTTCCCCAAATACAAAATCCTTATATGAGCTGGGGAAAAAGTGAATTTAAAGTAGTGTCAAATTAATAAAATAGGATAAAAATTATTCATATCTCTATGAAAACTTGACAGCCAGTGGGGTCGGCTACTGACCCTCGTCTCAATGCATGTCCCTCCGGCCCTGCAGTTTTCGATGCCAACATTCTCCTGTTTGGTCCGTGCATTATGAAGCTACTAGCTAGGCTAGCATAATAATTAAGTGGTGATTAACAGACTCCCAAATCTTCAAGATTATGATCAGGACATGCAATCTAATCTAATCTAATCCAATGAGCATTTCTAATTCTTTCTACTTGGTTCACGTGGGAGAGGATTAAGAAAGCTCTGGGAGGGATCATGGAAGTTAATATCGACAAATTCTAACTGCTGTATAATTAAAAAGGTGGCTAGTACTTAGCACGTTAATGTTTTCTAAAAGCCATCTCCCAGTGCAATTAAACGTCTAATCAACATTACAGTAACGTTTTCACATGAAAGAAAAAAAAGCAGAATACGACTTTAAAAAGATTCCTCATCCACTGTGTTTTAGTGTCAAACCATTTCCGGCCAAGTCAACAGGTCCATTTCATGAGTTGCTCTTTTTGCTTTTTACTAGTAATAATTTATCCGCCCGCAAACACGTGACTTAGTTAAAATCGGGACAAAGTCTATGCATGCACTAGCCTGGCCAATACGAGACTTTTTAGCTAATCGATGGAAGTAGCTAGAAACCGCAGACCAAAGACTTACTGAGGCCTGTGATTATTGGGTAACTACCACTGCGCCGACTCCTATCAAAAGCCCGGTACTGCAAACTCCTAAAAATTTCATTAGTAGCTTAATGATGTACAGTGCTACATTAGGAATTATTCATATGTTTTGCCTATAGAGTGATGCTACTATCTGTGAAGTGTGAACTTTTGAGAGACAGAAAACTCATTAATGTACGTTGTTTCCAGTAGTGAAATACGACATTATTCTTTGTACGTACATTCAGACTCTGAAAGAAAATATAAATTTCTCTTTTTGTAGCTAGCCAACCAACAGACAGACAGATACATTTTATATTTTTCTCCACGTGATACGATAAGTACAAAGTGTTTTATTTCTTTTTGAACACGTGATACGATATGTATGAAGTGTTTTATTTCTTTTTGAACCAAGAATTGGAACAGGATGTGCCAGAAAAATCAACACTCCCTAGCTAAAAGGTCTTCAAAAATCTTGTTAGTTTTTTCCTTTTTTCAACACATACAAATCCTCAAAAGTTATTTTGCTTTGTCATTTTCTTAAATATTATTTGACAGAAATTAGCCGCCTTCAATCTTCCACCAAGATCTTCTTGTTTATTCATGAGAACTGCATTCCATTGGTTCCCCATGCTAGTGCAACAATTATTTTGGCCAATAGATATGTTTAATCCTATATAATATATAATTATGTCCATAAAGTGAGTTTTTAGAAAGGTGACTGAACTAGGGTTAGTGCATGAAACTGCAATGGATGATTAATTTAGTGGGAGAAGGTAGAGAAGAGATCAGTCAAATTAATGGCCGGATCAGTTGAAAATGTTTATAAAAGGTGAAGGAAAACTACATAACAAGACAAAGGAGACATGGCCATTTTTCATCTATCAGCCCCTCGAATTTTGCTTTCTTTCTGTGGACAAGGGGAAAGACAAGTGTGAAAATTTAACCCAATATTTCTCTCCTTTGAGGGCTCGAGGCCGGCCAGTGCTTCCAAAATAGGGATGTTTAATTGGTTTCACATGCATGGCATTCCCTCTTTTAGGTCTCTTTTCCCTTTCTTAATTTGGACACGTTAATTGTTAATTGTTTCAATATATAATAAAAAAAAAGTGGTAAAAGTGATCGACAAACAGTTACACTATATATAATACAAACAGTTGATTTATATATAGTCACCTGTCATGTATTCTGGTGTGAGTTAATCTCCCGTCTGGACCTATTAATCTTAACCACCGATTAAAAGGTTTTCGGTTAGGTATTGTCCGGCCTACTTTGGTAGTTCTTGCCAAGAGTACAATTGTTGCACGTTGATTCGGCTTCTTTTGCTTTAAATATCTTTTTGAAATGAGAAATCGAGATAGTTTTGCTTTAACTATCTTTTTGAAATGAGAAATCGAGATAGAAAGTTTTGGAAACCAAAAGTCAAAATGATTGACCTTGTGTAGATGAAATGACCTTATTCAGGTCAAAACAAAGAAAAGAAAAGAAAAAAGATAGTCAATTTTAGGTACCATTGTGAATCTTTCTTTTTCTCAAAAAATGCAAAGAGACCCCAATCAGTCTATTGAAGTGTCCGATAGCTGAAAGGCTCTCTTACGAGGTTAGATGTCTACGTTTCGCATACTATGATGTTATGTACCTACGTGAGAGCAAGTCCAATAGTAGATCATGTAATATGGCTACCATAGGTCCGTGTACATTCGTGGTGCCCATAGTAGGATGTCGAGAAAAAAGAAGAAGGTGGTGCTCATAGTAAATTTTTTTTGGCGACAGTTTGTAAATTTTCTGAAGGTCTAAAAGTTTGGGCTCAATTTTAGGGCCCATAGTTCGAAAACATATAAGCCCAATACCACCGCTCAAGTTACCTAAATAAGTGGGTCGTTCTCACAAGGAATTTTTGGGTGCCAAGCAGTTAGTACTCAGCGGTACCCATCGGCGATTTCAGCCGTCCAAACATGTTTTGGACATTTCGTCTCTCTCTCGTCACCCGACTACTTTCTCTCTTTTTTTTCTCTCTCTAAAATCCGAAACGTCCAAAATATATTTGGACGACTGGAATTGCCAATGAGATACAACGTGTGTGGTGCCTGTTAGACACCTAAAAACTTCTCCGTTGTCACAATCTCTTTGCTTCTTCTAACACTCAACTCAGGGCAAACCGGCAGAGCAAACAATGCCCATCAATCGGAAAACGGGCCCAAATCAGGTTGGGCTCTTAACCCGTTTTGGTGCATTCCTATCCTGCCATGCCAATGCCATGCAGAGGTACATTTCTTTCTCTCTCTCTCTCTTTTTTTGGGGGGGGTAATAATAAGAGGTACATTTCTTTCCCGATGACGGAAAGAGCCCCTGGAAAGCAATTGGATCAATTATGAAACCTTTAAAATCTAAAAAAGTTTCGTTTCTTTTATCTCTATTCTTTTCACTTTTTGTTGTTTTTTTATCGGTGAATTTTTTTTTCTTTAATAATCTTTAAGCAAGAATCCTAGAATCCGATACCCAAATCCAAGATTGGAAAGAAGCCAACCAAAAACACTCATTGAACCAAAAACCAAAAAAAAACCCCTAAAGCGCGCCCCCTGTCTGTTGTTCCAGTCTACTGGATAGCTAATGTATTATTCTCGAAATTAGTGAAATGAGGCTCTTTTAGTCAAAAAGAGGAGGAAAAAAACACACAACGTTTTTCCAACTTGTACGGAGTAATATGTTTCCTTTAGTAAATACTACTACCTTGTAATATGTTCGGCTGGAAAGGGGCTTAAAAATTCAAGAACTTATGAGATGGTCCAGAAAATCCAACTTATTACGCATCATTTGCGTCAAATATAAGACTTTTGCACCCAAGAAGAATATTGGAAACTTTATTTTTAATTTATCCTTAACTACCAGGAAATTTCCATATAATACACGAGATAAACATACCTACAGTGTAAAACCAATACAGAAGTCTATCCAACAAGATATGAGGTTTGAACCGATCGAGAGTGGGCATTCATGTGCCAGTATGTGGACGGAACAACATTGGTCTGCCGTAGTAATTTAACTCTACTAACATCCTATCGTCTAAAAGAACAAAAAAAAAAAAAATGATAAAGTAAATATTTAGGACGAATCTTCTGCTGCGATCAAGATGGCGTATCCTAATATCTGCAAAACTCCATTTATATTCTAGTTAAAGAATGGACAATAGATAGTTAGAGAGTAAGGCAAGTACTTAGGACATACTTTGAGTGTGGATCTGAAATATGTATTTTTGCTAAAATATATGATCTGAACTTTTGGGTATGTTATTTAATTAGGCTCAAAATTTAATTTGTACTGGCCTATAAAAAAAATTAATTTGTACCGAATAAAAGAAAGACAAAAATGCTACAAATACACACTCCATATTTAGGTATATACGGTATGAAATTTTGTAATTTCTCGACTACAATTAATTTATAACACCAATATTGAATTCATTACCATTATATAATAGTTTTTAACATTTGGAGATAACTCCATAACATCAACCTTAAATTCATGAGATTTACATGAGTAGTTTTTGTCTAGATGTCATGAAACTTTCGTATTTTGCAAAGTCATGCGTTTCTGTGCAAATGTCGTAAAATCTTTTGTCTTTTTCATTTCTCTACACCCAAATCCTTTCGTAAAATTCAAAAAGTTGAAATTCATAACTTATCGATTAGTGAAAATGCCCCTTGAGTTTATGCTTGATGGTAGAATGTACTATCTTACTCCAGTGTTCAAGCCTTTTCGGCCACTAAAAATTGCCTTTCCACCTATATCTAAGCTTATACTAGTAAAACTACGGATGTATACATGTTTATTTTATTGGAGGAAATTGAAAAAGAATGAGATTCTGAGAAAGAGAGATGAAAAGCCCAACAAATTTAAAATAATAAGCTGATGAGATGTACGACTTCTGATTGGATGGAGGTTTCGGAGATTTTCCTGGTATGACGTATGACCTGATTGATGATTAGTCATGGGAATTAAGCAATAGAAATTAAAAACAATTACTTTTCTATAATTAAAAGTCCCCCCCCTTGCCCACTTGCAAACCAACTTGCAAATTCTTGTCACGTCCTTCCAGAACACATCATAAAATAATAGAGAGAGAAGATTAGAGAGAGAGAGAGAGAGAGAGAGAGAGAGAGAAAGAGAGGACAAAAAAAAAAAATTATAATTAATGACCAAAGTTCAACTTGCATAGTTATATTTCTTCTTTTAGGGTGCAACTTGCATAGTTATTGTTTCCATAACAAGTTGGGTGTTTATTACTGTAGTATATTAATTGAGAAGTCAAGTTGGGAGCAGCTGTTGATTCCTCCATCTCAACAACTAGCACTTTTTAGTGTCCCATTTGGGCAAAGGAAAATTTTGCAGGCTTTAACGTTTTCCTCTTTCTATTAACATGGCTGAAATATTTATTGAAAAATTTTAAAATCAGCCCAATGGGTTGACAATAGAATGTGTGTGAATGTGTATTAAAGGGTATAAAAATAAATATAAATTCAGATTTTTCTTGCAATCTAGTGCTCTTATCGTCAACCCACTGGACTGACAATAGCAGAACCGATATTTATTAGAACCGATATTTATTTGTCAGACAGTCCAAAATGTCAATGATGTACCAATATTGATTAGAAACAACTTGGATTTGTTGGGGGAAAAAAACAATATTAGCAGGGGGTTAGGATTAGTACTTGTATAAGTATTTATCATCGTATGGGAAAACTAAACAAAACGAAGCAGTGGACTGATTTTTTCGATACAAACGGAACGGAATTCTATCATTTTTGGCATGCGGTGTGATTTTTCTCACAAATAGTTTATTTTCCTGGATTTAAGGAAAAAACCATAAATCTCGTTTTTTTTTGGGTAATTATACATTTAGATTTTAAAAGACACATTATTTTTAAAATGGAACTTCTAAGTAACATTATTTTAAGAAAAATTCTAAAATTAACCCAATGGACAGACAATACTAATTAAGTGTGTAAATGTGTATTAAAGGGTGTAAAATGTACACAAAAATATGTATTTTCCTTGTCTTCTAGTGTGCTTATGGTTAGCCTAGTAAGACCGTTATTTTAATTAAGACTTTCTCATTGTTCTCAATCCTGATTTTACAAATAACCTTAAAACAATCTAAGTCCTGCGATCAATAAATCTCGATTTTAAGGCACATTATTTTTAAAATGGAAATTCTTATTAAAAGTTCACTCTAAGTAACATTGATTTTAATACTTCTCAATCCTTATTTTACAAATTAAATAAGATTAAAACAATCTAACTCTTGTGATCAACAGCCACACATATATATAGTTGTTTTGGAATAGACAACCATCCATATATATGTCCTCCAATCCATTTTTCCACGGAAGGACAAAACACATTGAATTCGGCTGTCATTAATTTCATCATGACGCCGCTTTTCCTATCAGAAAATGTACGAAAACATTTTACATTCAGGCTCCGTTTGTTTCCCTGTAAAATGTTTTACAATGTAAAATATTTTTTTAGAAAATAAACTAAATTTTTTATTTTTTGGTATTTGATTGGCACTTGAAAATATTTTCAGAAATCAACAAAATAGTGTAGAGAGAGGTATGACTTAAACGGTGGAGAGATCTAAGAATATTGAAATTGAACGTGGGTTATGACTGACAATCGAGAAATATGAGCAATGAGAATTGCAGTAGAAGGCATTAGGTTCATTTAAAAAAATAACTTACGAAAGATTTAAGGGTAAGTTATTTTCATCAAATTGATGAAAAATGTTTTACATGTAAAATGTTTTTCTATTTTTTTACACAACAAAACACCGGAAAATAGGTAAAATATTTTACGCCCAAACAAACAAACAGAGCCTCGCATTTCAAAAAAAAAAAAACATTTCATTAAATGGGAGAGTTCGCAACGTACGTATTACGTACAGTACAATAAACTGAAAACCCAAGAAAAATATCATAAAATGCACCATGAAATTATCGTCAGTCTCGACTTGTAACTTTGATATCAAACTGAAAGATTTTGCACATAAATACTACTAGCATAAACCATAAACGTCCCACACTTCATCGATCACCTTGAACATTTAAATCATCAACTAGCTAGCCATGATTTTCGATTCAGGGTTTCGATGAGACATACACGATAAACGTCCAATAAAACAATAGTTCCACATACACAGAACAATCCACACAACGAACAACAGATTGTTCGTGACGAAATTCACATTTAAGTATCATCTGAAGGTGGACGTAACATATTATATGCGCTATGTAAAAACTATCAGATGCTATTCCGAACACGATCATCGTAACACTACACATTCAATTCTGTGCCTGTCTCTCTAGGGTTTACTGTAAATAAATCATGTGAAACGCGCGATCTGATTAAACGAAGAAGTAGGAGGGTAAAAAAATCAGGACGATTTACAGTTATTCGTCTTGGCCAAACCCTCGGCTATCCGGGCGAGCGACTGCAAATTACACCGGACGATCGTATTGACGAACACGCACGTTTCCTCTTTGGTGTTACCGGGCGGCACGTCGACGACGTACGACTCGATGACGACGGTCCCCGCCCCCGCGGGTGACTGGTGGAGGGTGGTGACGGACCGGTAGTTGTTGAGCCGGTGCTCCCCGCCGACGATGCTGAAGCTGATGATGTGTCGCTCGTCGTCGAGGATCTCGAGGCGCTCGGTGCTCGAGGCCGCGGGCAACCCGGAGACCACGTGGACCTCGCGGAGGGTGCCGACGTTGCCGTCTCCGACGATGACTTGGCAGCTCTTGAGGAAGTGCTTGTAGACCTGGGGGTTGTCGAAGCGGCGGACGACGGACCACACGGTGGAGACGGGGGCGGAGATGGCCTGGGACACCGCGGAGCAGCACTGGTCGGGGCCCACCGCGTGGGTGTGGTAGTGAACCGCGTCGTCCGGGACGGAGACCGAAGGGTGGACTATTTGGAGGTAATTCGTCATTGCCGAGGTGGCCGGGGCCGTGGCCGTGGCGGAGGAGGACGCCGTGGCGGCAGCGGCGGTGTTGATTCTTTGGAGCTGAAGAGACGTAGGCATTTCAACTTTCTCTTTTGGTCTTTTGGTTTTGTCTATCTTGTCTAGTTTGAAAAGATGACTGGGAATGGCGAATAGGAGATCTCGTGTCTCGTGTGATTATATATCCAATGTGCTACTGTGTATCAATGTATGGAGAGAGGGAGCTAGGGAGTAGAGATTATTCACTGCTCCAATGACATCGCCACGTGGTACTTGAGACCTCTCACCAATTCAAATATTGATGTGTGATATATGCTTAGTCGACTTATAATTCACATGAATGTATGATGAGAGAGGTTTGAGGCATTACGTGATAGGCACTGGATAATTTTTCTAGAGGGAGAGGGGGGAGGAGAGAGAAAAGAGATTATTCAGAGCAATGCCAAGGTAATTTTGTCCAAATATCACATTTGGGAATAGCCGTTGATGTGTCACAATTATATTAGTAGAATGTGTTCCACTACATGATAAATGGGACAGATTCTATTAATACAGTGGTGACACATTACAGAGTATTATGATACTACATGGTCACCAAAGTATCAGTGATTATTGAGTGATCAATTTGTGCAGCACACCACCACACGATGCCCAAGCCTTTTCTCCATCCATCTCGATAATGGAAGGCTCGGATTTTCATTCGAATAATGGACGACTAGGATTTGTAAGAGTTCGAATTAAATCCAAACCGTCTGTAATGAGATGGACGATCGGATCAGCAGCACCACACGGTGTAGTGCGGTGAGTGCAGTACTGGAGCCCCTTCCATTCCCATACAATTAGGCTGAGCTCCGTATAAATGTTTGGTGGGGAGACAGAAGTCTAGGGCACGCCATGATGGGCACTGTATAATTTTTCTAGAGAGAGAGGGGAGGAGAGAGAGAGATTTAATTTTGTCCACTTGTTAGTATAAATTTTGGGGTTTTATGGGAGGAAAGAGTCGGAGGGAGGAAAACGAGTAATAAGAATGGGTTGTTACACTGGAGGCATGCAAGTGGATCCTCTCCAACTTGCAAGTTGCAACTGCCCTTTGGACGCAGTCCTGGATTAATTGCCCCTCTCTCTCCTCGTATTTACGTTACTGGTCAACTTTCATCTTTTGAGTCTAGCCACCTTCCTCAAATGACACAAATACCCCTTTAGAAAATTGGTTGATTGCTACCCTTCTATCTTTCCCATTAGGTCGATCGACAGTGTTATGATCACATACAAAAACACAATCATTTACACACATTCAATCACAATAGAGGTGAGCACCACATGCACTTGAGATATCTGGTGTGTGCGACACTCATCCCTATTATGAGTGTGTGTATTTGTATGTGATTATATACTTATTGAAACTCGATATGTGACCGGCCAAATAGACTAACTGATTTGGGAGGCCTAATTTCACTTTTACTATACAGAGGCCTAATTAAAATTGAGATAAAAATCACAAATACATTAGCCGAACACAAAAATGGGTAGCGCTTAAGTTTGTTGAGGCTTAACTACGAGTTTGAGGATACAAATTAGACAATCAAAACCACAAACACATGAAAGAATATCGAATTTACTTGTTCATGTTAATTTGAGAAACATCTATGATCGGTGTAGTTATTTCACTACGTTCGTTAGAAGGATAAAATGAGTTCCTCTATTGCTAGAATATATGACTAGGGTTACGTAAAGGTGTAAAGTATGCAGAGTCGAACAATATCATCATGCTCCACGCTCATGTATTTGCCCAGTGGAAGCAGTATTCTGGGCTGAGAGAAAAGTTTTAGGAATTAGTTTAAGGTGCACGCAAGATAACCCGGGGCAAAGCTTGCATCAACAAAGAAGAAAACTCTATAAACAAGAATATAACTAAAAATATATATTGTGCCCATGTTGTATTTATTTAATGCCACCAAAGAAGAAAGGATACACACCGGCGCCACACCGTATGGTTTATTATTCAAATGATGTTACTACTAGATAGGGACATGTTCCTGTAGTGCAGAAATTAATAAAGCGTAGGGGGGCCGGGGAAATACACCTATAGGCCGGATTCCATTGTTTGGTGGCCTAGAAAATATCAAGAGAAAATATTATATGGTGCCAATTAAGGGGAGAGGTTTTCAATTAGCTAGCTAGGTTTGTTTAGGTCATTTAATTTGGGATTAACTTTATTTTTGTCCACAACTGATCTTGATGGGATATTTAACGAGCTGCTTAAGCTGATTTTTTGTGCACTAATCTCTGTTTGGTTTGGGGATTGGAGGAGAATCCTTTTTTTTATTTTTTGGTTTCTGGTATTTTCCTTCCTTGTCAAGTTGGTAAAATCTAGTAATAAGAGTAAGCCAACTAGTATTTTCCAACTAAGATGGCGGCTGGCTAGATTTCTGTTTGTTTGAACACAAGCGTTACGCGCAGGGGCAGACCAGCACCGGGCCAGAGGGGCACAACCCCGCTCAATTTTGTAGAATTTCATAATTAATATTCTTACATATTTCAATTAAATTTAATAAATTTATGATTGTGTTGTAATAAAACTACTCTGAATATCTCCCTTATTGTATTTTACCTTCATTAAAATGTATTAATTTTCAAATTACAAAGTTTACTTAAATTCACAACTATCGTTTCTCTGGGTCCGCCTCTGGACTTAGCACTTAGCAAGATGCATATCTTCAAGAACATTAAGGCCAGTTGAGTAACTTAACCCACCAATTCATTTTTTTGAAGATATATACTAAAATCATGCAAATGCCACTTATTGAGGTAGATTAATCTTAGGGAGTGATTTTCGTACTCCCCACATTGATAATGCCACTTCCAAGGGGAGTACGAAAATCAATGTAGAGTTGATTTTCACACCCCCAAATTGTTAACTTTTGAAGAGTGTGAAAAATTAGTTTCCTTAATCTTTCTTTTTTTTTTTAATAATATATATTCTACTAAATGAACAAAGCTTAAACTATCAAATTTTACCTGGTGCAACCTACTTAAAAGGACGGCAGGAAATATGATTTTCGCACTCTTCTTGTTTTTATATTCGCACTTCATTTTTGTCTTTGTTCATATGCAGGGGATTTACATATTACCCTTTCATTGAGGAGGCGGGGGAGCTGCTGTTCTTTTAAGGGGCAGCAGCGTGCTGTCCCAGTTAAGCGAGGCCTGCTCCGGTCTTACTCGAATGATTGGAAACGTTTATTTCACAGAGTTTGTCAAGTAGAACAAGATTACCAAATTAAAAATAAACTTGATTGGATATTATTAAGCGTCTGATCGGAACACATATAACTTGTCAATAATGAGTTCCAGTGGATTTGATCCTGTGTTTCAGATCCATTCTTTCAAGATAAAAATGTTTCATTCAGGCAATGATATCCGATCAAGTTGATTTTTGGTATACTTATTTTATTTGACGAGCTCTATAAAATGAACATTTCTAATCATCGTAGCAAGATCGGAGCAAGCCCTGCTCTGCCCGGACAACACAATGTTGCCCCTTAAAGAGACAACAGCTCCCCCGCCTCCCTTCATTGATTCCTCTTCTTCTCTTTTTTCTTATTGCTAATGATCAAAATGTTGGAGGTGGGGGTGACAAGGAGTAACACCCCTCTCATATAGGTTTTACTATAGAAACTCTAGATTCTGCAGTAGGCTCGGAGAGGGATCAAAGAGCTATAATAACTACCGCCCCACCAAGAATTAGTAGAACATACAACTTTAGAGTTTGGGAGGGCGTTGTTAACACGGCTTGAACTTTGAACCTCTTGCCATCCAATTAAACCACTCGAAAATAAGCCATGAACCACTAGGCTACTACTCTTGAAAACGTAATGCTATATATTCATATGACCAATTACATTAAAAATAAAAAAAATTAGCACATTTAATAAAAAAAGTAAGTACCAAAATCAATTCTCATATTATTTTACTATCCAAAAAGACTTTTTTAGTAGTTATTATTTTACTAACCCACCTAGGCTACATCAACTTTAATTATCGCTCTATCCCAAGTGGCCAATGTTTTTTACCGTTTAATTTACTCTTTCGTACAACTTTTAACATGGAATCCATATTCCATTGGACTCTTTTTTTCTTTCGTCCTTTCGGCCATTTCTCAATTCCCACCCACTTCCACCAACTTGATCATTTCTTTTGGGACCAAAAGTTTGAGTAGTAAGAGAATCTCCGGTCTTAACTCAAATTTTTATCAAAATTTGGATAAAAACCTTTTTTGGATCATGCTCACTCCAATGATAAAATGATCTCTTACCCAAATATTTTTTTTTTATGCTTTCAAATAATTTTCCTCCATTTTAATTTCCCTCGTTTTTTCCACCAACATCACCTACAGTATTTATTTCCCTCTCATTTTGTACCTTTTTGCAAACAGATTTCCCTCTCAATTTTGCCTTATTCAAAACAATTACCAGATTTATATCGGAGAGATTATTTCCCTCCTGATCGATTCCATCTCCCTCAAACAACTGATACTAGATAGATGAGGATTCTGAACGCGACCTATTTAGAGAAATAGGAGAATGTGGAAGAGCGGGTAATAAAAGACTTTCTTCCTTGAATGAAGTTTATTCAGACGGAAACAAAGGAGAGCTTGAACGGTTGGTTGAATGGAGTTTGTTCAAATACGGACGAAAGGCTTTTATTACCGGAGAAAGAGCCGTTGGAACGTAGAAAAGAGCTGTTGGAAAATGTGTGGAGAAAAAATAGGGAAATGGGGAGAGGTTTTCTTTGTCCCAGATTTGAGCAAAGAAATGGGTAAAATCGAAAAATGGGAACGGATTTGAGTCATGATTGGAGATAAATTTTTAAGGGTTTTGCCCAAATTTTAAATTTGAATCTTAAAATGGGTCAAGATTGGAGATTCTTTTAAGTAGTAATAATTCACATGGTGTAGGTTCATGGAAAGGCAACTTGAAGGTCTCTGCGTAATTTCAAACCCTGGTTGGATTTTGAAACCCTAACCCTCTTTTTCCTACAACTTGGTAGCAGGTACCTTCGATTATAGTCCAAAAAGTAGAGTTCGATTATTTCTTTGAGTGCAGAAGTAGACTATTAGGGGTGTCTTGGTTAAATAAGTCACTGAGTAATTTTTATTTTTTTTTTGTCTTTATTCAAGTTTTTCGCATTTATTAGATTCGCGTCAAATTTTTGTGGATTATTGGTTTGTCTCGATGATGAATTGGGAAAAAGTAAAAATTTATGGTCCAAACTTAATTTTTTCTAATAATGCCAAAAAAATCAGAGTTTTTCGGCTTTATTCAAAAAAAATTGGCTTGTATCACAATTTTTTTACTTTTCCGATTCCTCTCATCGTGACAAACTAATAATTCACAAAAATTTGACGCAAAACTAAAAAATACCCAAAAAAATGAATAAAGACGGACAAAAAGCTAATTTGCTTATTTAGCTTGAACACCTAAATTACTGAATTTAAGTTCTTACTTACTTAATTTCTCGCTTTCTATTTATTTTTTGTTTTCTATTTTCATATCTCAAAATAAAAAAAGTGATTTTTTGATAGCCCAAGGAGGGTGATGTCTTTGCAGTACTTTGAGCTGAAATCTGAGATGCAAAAATAGAAAACAAAAAATCGAAGGCATTAATTCATCTTATTTTAAAGACTTCTGATCGCACGCATTTATTCGGAACATAAATATATGGGATTTCCGATAAGAGGTCCTTGTTATGGTTTGTAAGAAAAAAATAACAACTTGAGGAGTCGTACTGATCGATTTAAATACAAAACTGAAAACCAATTATAGTGTTTAATTACTGACTAATTAAATTATAATCTGCCTAGCTCATGATACATTGTATGTAGTTCCAGAAACACATTCATGCACAAGTAAAATAATAAACATAAATTTAAGTTTAAGTTTAATTAATTAACACTCATATACTTATATTTTCATGACCCATTACCACATAACCAGGCTGGTTGAAAGATTTATCCAACATTGTTAAATTGGAAAGAAATAAAAGTGACCAAGTCAAGGAAACGAATCTCTTCTGCCGGATGTGTGTGTGTGTGTGTGTGTGAGAGAGAGAGAGAGAGAGAGAGAGAGAGAGAGAGAGAGAGAGAGAGAGAGTGAGTGAGTGGGAATGTTTATCTCAACTTGCCAATTATATTGGTTAATTAATTGAATTGTTTGTCCACTAGAAACGAGCTAGTGTTAGACCTGGTTTGAGAATGGTTTTACCAATTAAGAACCACTTGAATTATTTAACTAACAATTAGTCCAACATGCATATATTATAGTTTTTTTTTTTTTTTATCCTCTGCATATATTATAGTATATGCAATGATTTTCTGTTGAGCTCATCATTATAGTATATTTTGGAAGTGATCTAAAACTGAGCATGCATGACATTCCCCCTCTCTCTCTCTCTCTCTCTCTCTCTCAAGTCTCATTTTAATATTTCGAGTAAGGAAAAAGTATTTCGTCCTAATTAATGTCAAGTTGGAATGCGTAACAAGTTTTAAAGAGGTCCACTTGATCATAAGTTGATATATACGTACCACTAGTAGTAAGTTTAAGAAGCTTGGAATCAAGGACAATCTTACTCCTATATATTATTATTAATTTTATCACCTACTAAAGTATGTATATTATACATATATATTTTCAATTCCCGACTAAAGCCTACATGCACATATCATATGCTCTCATACATCTATTATATTTTTTCTTCATCTTATAACCGGATATCCGGGTCAGCTTAAGTGCACCTCAACTAATTTCAAAGTCCTGAAGTTAACGACCGGAAAAGTTACCGTCAAGTAGTCCCGTCGGCTGGAATGTTTAGCCTCCGAAAAATTCAAATATGAGACCTCATAGAGGATAGAAACACATCCGTTACAGGTTGCGGTGAGATCAAGTTTCGAACTTCAATTTCTTTTGAATAATACGGCTTGTTTACAACATCCACGAAAACCAGTGTCCAGAATCCAGCCCATGGGTTTCTCTCTCTCTCTCTCTCTCTCTCTCTCTCTCTCTCTCCCTATATATAATTATGTACAGTATAATACGGTGAAATATTAGTAGCTGAGAGTTTTATAGTGGTGTCAGCGAAGGGTGCACAAAAGCGATCGATGAACTGAATGTAGTCTCGTTCAGGAAAAGAAAAAAGGAAAAAGAAAAAGAGTACTATTCAGCTAATGGTTCGATCTCAACAGTCTGTTTCCTACAGTACTACATGGGATGAAAGTATTGTATGAAACGGGTGCATATCTCCTCTCCTCTCTCGTGAGGAAACGGATATACACCCATCTCATGTAAATATTCCAAAACAGCATTCGGAATAACCGAGAGGAAAAGATTGGTCCCAAAATGTAATCGATGTGAAATCACGAACTGTCCAAAGCAATTTACGTGAGAGAGGACATTCCTTGTCCCCCAAACGTGCATTGAACGATACCTCAAACATTAACTCAGAAACGCGGATCAAAAAAAAAAATTAACTCAGAAACATTGATCGAGAAACACCGAACAAATTTTCTCCAATAACACAAGGCGGTTTTGCATATTCATTGTTACAGTGTCAAATAGATGGGAGTCATGGGACATATTGGGTCTCCGCTAAGTTTAATTTTTCAAAAAAATTATTGGTCCGTAGATAACGATTAGGTTGTCCAAATCCGTTCATTTGCCACATCTACACTCAATATTTGTTGTTACATAATTGTCTGTGTACATCAATATATTGTTCAATTAATTCTAACAGTATTATGGGTAAAAAAAAGGGAAAATGAAGGCCCAGAACTTATTTTGATAATTAATACCTTTTAAGAACATGCCAAGAACATTTGTTAATGAATAAAATGTCCTTGACGGGTATTAATTATCAAAACACATCCTTGGCCGTCATTTTCCCTAAAAAAAACTTGAAAGCCCGAGTCTTCACTGGGAGATGTGGCTCAAGTAGGCCCATATTTGAGCCCTACTTTCAATATGGGAATTTGGGCCTTCACAATCCTTCATCTTGGAATGTGGCCCGTTAGACCTTTGGGAAAATGACGGCCAAAACGTGTTTTGATAATTAATACTCGTCAATGACATTTTCAGCATTAACAAATATTCTCAGCATGTCCTTAACAGGTATTAATTATCAAAACACATCATTGACCGTCATTTTCCCTAGACCTTTTCAGGTATACAGCCCATTGGAATCGAGGCCTACTCATTCTGGTATTCGTTTCGGATCTTCTGTCTCTTTCAATAGATTAACACATTTTTTTATAGTATTCAGTTGCCATTTCATTTTAGTTTTTGTTTTGTTTTTCAATCATTACAATTTCAACTTAGGGAATTGATTTTAGGCTTTTGTCAAGTGCATATGCTAAGAGCATCCACAGTGGAATAAGCAAAAGTGAATAATCGAATCATGCCACATCAGATTTTGATTATCCATTTAGAGGTTGCTAAAGTTAACAATGTCAAGTCTCACATTGGTTATTTTTTGCTCATAATCAAAACCAATGGAATCATTGCTTCTTTCCATGAGTTTTCTCCAAAATTTCCCCTTTCATTTCACGTAAATCTTTTGAAAAACTAGTTCATATTAAAAACAGTTTTTATAAAAAAAATATTTGTCTTGAAAAAAGAGAGTTAATTAAACAGTTTTTGGAAGAAAAAAAACATTTGGATAAAAAAATAGTTAATGAAAAAAAATGTGTAAAAAAATAGCTTTGTGTAAATTCAATTTTTTTAAAAATAATTTTTACAAAATTGAAGAAACAGTTTTCATAAAAAAAAATTTAAAAATAGTTCATATAAAGACTTTTTTTTTTAAGAAAAAGTTTCTAAAAAGAAAAGTAAGAATAGTTTTTTATAATTATTTTTTGAAAACATTGTTGAGAGATAAGATTTTTGTGTAATGATGGGTGTACTTGATTGATAAAATATGGGGATCACTAAATTTGGTTATTGGCTAAAGGTTGCTAGTTTTGATTATTCAAAAGCCAAAATTTGATGAGTTGCTAAGAGGTTGTTAAGTTTGGTTATTCCAATGTGAGCACTATTTTAAACAAACATTGTTAACTTTAGCAACTTTTTATTTTGCTTATTCCACTGTGGATGCTCTAACAACCATTAAACGCGAACAACTAAATTCCCTTAATGTTAAAAAATTGTACAATTAGTTAATGCATCAAGTATTGTTAGCGCCACAAAAAGATCAGCTTCTCGGCAATCCCAACTGAAGAGAAAGCCGGTGCAGTTTTATCTCGGTCGTCCATCTCAACAATTACTTGTCGAGTATTCTTCTCTACATTATAGCATTAATGCAAGAAGCAGCAAATATGATGTGATTTTGGCTGTAGTGATTTAGAAGAAGCATATACCATCATTCCTTTTTATATGGGTTTGGACAAGATGATTTTGTGATCAACCTTATGTTTGTTTGTACAAACTAGGTGATAGCCAACGTGCTACGCACGAAAAATATATGCTCGGTGGTTTGGAAGTGTACGATTTTGTTCGGGTATATATGCACAAAGCAGGAAAATAGGAAAGTGAGAACGGTAAATATATCATGTATCAACATATTGAAAGGTATCATGACGTTCACATGCCATTCTTACGGGACATATAATCACTCATCACAGATTTGCGATCGAGCCCCGTCTAAAAATCAAACAGTTTAGCTGGTTAAGTTTCTGAACCCATTGGGAATCAACTCCCATCTTCTTGTTTAATCTTCTTTCCTGTGGGCTTCTATTGCCTCGACTACATAATTAAGTGCCTATACTAGAGGAAAGCAACAGTAAAAAGGCGAAAAACGAGTCTTAATAAAAACAAGTCTTAACGCTCAGAGCAACGCGGCAAGATCACTTTAGCCAAAACAAGCTTTTCCAGTCCGAAATCGGATAAATGGGCTTCTAAATCAGCATCAAATAGCACGTTTTGGGGTTTGAGGTCTCCATGTACCATTGAGGATGAGTGCAAGAAGGCCAATCCGCAGCTAATTCCTAGCGCGATCGGGTGGAGCATTGGCCAATTCAGGACGTGTCCGTCTTGGTGGGATGCTTCTTGAAGGAGGGTTGCTATTTTTCCGTTGGGCATGTAGTTGTCAACCAGGAGTCTAAGGTCCGGTGCGCCTGCGTAGTAACCGTGGAGAACGGTTAGGTTCCGGTGCCTTCACTTTTCCTAGGGATTCCGCTTCTTTCCTGAACATGTTTTCGTCGAGGGATCCATCAGGGAGTCCACGAATTGAGAGGACCATTCCATCGTGGTAACAAGCTTTAAAGATCAACTTTGATCACTAAGACGGGGTTGAGATGCAGGAGCTGCAAATGAAAAAAAAATTCTAATTAGCCCAAGAAAAAGGAACGACAACCGAGGAAAGGATTGAGAAGAAACTCAATTTCCAACTACATGCAGATGCAGTAAAAAAAGAGAGGTGCAGATAAAGATTACAATCACAAAATAAAGATTAAAGTTAGACAATTGACGTCGTGCTCTACAAATCTTTACGGTATAAACACCATCTATGATAGAATTAACATCAAAATAACTAATTAGAAAATCCTCCTACCGGTTTTTCTATGTACCTCTCTTCCCATGTAATTCTAGCCCTTAGATTACATGGCAGTTTTGAAACACATAAAGTTTAAGACATGATCTAATGGGTCACAACACATGGGTACACGGGAACAGGGGAGATACGTTACAGAGGAACTGGCATGGAATCCAAGGAGGGTTTTTTCTAAAGCTCCGGGGAATGCTCTAATGGCGGCATAAACATTTCTATTATGTGATGCATTTCTATATCAAATGGTAGTATTGTTGAGTAAAATGTTAAAACACACCAAAAAGGGACTTATCCTTCTGCTTCAAGTCTAGGTTGCCCTTAAACAACAGTACATATTACGTATAATAAGCTACGAAAGCAAAATTTTCAGCTTCGGCAAAAAATCATTTGCATACACGTCTTAGGTGACACAAAGTGATGGTGATATGTACGGGTGCATATTTACCCACACATATACAAATAGCTTGTACAAAAACCGAGACAACAGAACGAGAACAGGGGGAAGGAAGTTATTTGTTACCTCTGACCGCCCAGCCATTTGAAGCTTTTTTCATTCTGTGTGATCTTATGGAACAAATTAGCTCCATCTATCTCCACTATCTCCCTTAGTAGATCATCCTCGATCTTTTCTGCTTGCTGCTTTGAATGATCCTCCACGTGCCCCTCGCTATAAAGAATCAAACTTGAAACCCTTTCCTTCCACGCGGTCCTATTATATTTGTCTTCTTCCATACAACCACTAGCCAATAGCTGATAAACATATACAACTTTCTCCTGACCGGGACGAAAAGCCCGCGCTATGGCTTGCTTTGTTTTAGAAGGGTTCCACTCTGGATCCAATAAGATCACTCTTGATGCTGCAGTTAGATTAATGCCCTCACAACAAGCTGTAATTGAAGCCAACATTACTTTTGCCACCCCTTCCCTCTGCTCAAACTTATCCATTGCAATTCCACGTTCAAATAGTTCCATTTTCCCTTGAAGGACCAAAACTTCTTCCCCTTTCCTCCACCCATAGGAAGATGCAAATAAATTAACAAAAAGATCAATCGGGGAAATATTGTGGCAAAAGATTAAAACCTTCTCTTTCCTCATGATGCATTCAGGCACTAGACTCATTACAAACCTCACCTTGGAACCCAACTTGAGGTCAAACTTGTATTTCTCAAGACCTTCAAGTTCTTGCTTGTTGAAGTATTGACTGGAAGCAGGTGTGGTTTTGAGCAACCAAGGATGTATTGAAACTAGAGTGGCTAGAAACTCCTTTTCCAGTGGAAACCCTTTGTATTTGGCGACTTGATTTAGAAGTTTTTTCAAAAGCTTTTGTTGTTTCGGCGTCAACTTCATAGTGAGCGTGTAACATTGTAACCCTGGAAGATTGACAGAGTTTCCTCCATCATATACATCTATAAAACCACTCGTTAAATTCCTCAACAAATTCAAACCACGCATTCTTTCTTCTCCTACACTTGAATCGATCTTCCTAGCAATTTTAACGATAAATAATCTTCTTGCTCTGTTTTCAAGTGCAGTGCGTGTTTTTCCGCCTTTGTTTGTCGTCCAAAAGTTTCGGTCCAACTTCCTCAGCACATCATCGACAAACCGTGGTCTTGCCAAAGTGAGAGTGTTGAAATACTCTCCAAAATTATTCTGAAACAACGTACCGGAGAGCAAAATTCTCAACCTCGTCTCAACTTTCATAAGAGCCTTCCTCAGCCTAGATTTATTGTTTCTAGGGTTATGCCCCTCATCAAGGATTAGGATCCCAGGACATTGCCGCAACAACTGGCCTAAATACCACCTATGAGAATCTTTTGAATCTTCC
Organism: Rhododendron simsii; assembly: GCA_014282245.1. Taxonomy (NCBI): domain Eukaryota; kingdom Viridiplantae; phylum Streptophyta; class Magnoliopsida; order Ericales; family Ericaceae; genus Rhododendron; species Rhododendron simsii. The sequence continues at coordinate 31,218,950 of CM024961.1, forward strand.
CATGTGAGTGTCATAAAATAGGAATAACTCATTAGAAGAACGCTCGGGTGATCAAGCCACTTTTGAATTTTTTCCATGCAGTCGACAAGATGCAAAGCATTGCGGTCGGGTTTTGGGAATCCAGGTTCAAGAGATATGCCCTTTTTCTTTCTCAAGACTTCACCTCTGTAGGTTTCACCATCGTGGATTTGATAAACTGGAACAGGAACTTCCCACTTAATGGTTTCTTTGGACCAGGTGTAGAGTGCTGTTTTTGGAGCAAGGACCAAAGGGTGTGATCCAGGGAACAACTTCAAGTAGCTCACAAGGAATGCAATGATGAGCATAGTTTTACCTGCCCCAGGAGAGTGAGAGATAACACAACCACCTCTGTTCTTGGTTGTTAGATCCATAAGTGTAGGTACCAAAGAACCGGCACAATGTCGCCAGAGAAATTCAAACGCTCTCATTTGGTGCAGCCGTAATTTCCTTTTGAGATCAGGTATTAAGGCCCAGACATTTTTGTCCCCCGCTGATAAGGGCATGTTTGAGGCAGCAGGAGTGCGGAAAAGATCAGAGAATCCCACATTATCATCCGGATTTGGCTCTGCATTTTCTCCGTCACGCGACCACTTGTTTGGAGTCCAACTTGGAAATCGCCACTGCATATTAAAGGATCAAGGACTAGTGAGGATGAATTGCATAGATGTCACCCTAACACAAAGATAAAATCCAGAGACTAGGCTAAGAAAGTAGGAACCTAAATCCATGTACCAACTTAAAAATAAAGGCTAAAAGCCAACAAAAGACTAGTTCAAGTTGTTATTGGTCAGTTGGATTGTGCTGATACTTTCTATTGGACGCTTCTTGTGTGATTGAAGAAAATGCCCTTTTCAAGCTCAATTTACTGAAAACACCATTTTATCTAGCATAGCAGTTTCTAAATATAGCAGTAGAACCTTTTTATGCCAAGTCCGTGTATTTGACTTACAAAAGTGGGGGAGACGTCCTTTATTTCTGTGTCCACAAAGCCGCACAATTGGCAAACAATGCCAATTTCTTCATTGAGTTTGTATTCATGCGGGCAAACGTGTGCACACTGTATACTTGTATCTTGTGTGACCTCAGCAACATTGGAACCCTGAAAAGCATTGCAGTAGGTAAATCAAGCATTAGATCCCACTCCAGTCACAAGAAAAATGTTCCAATTCAATGGACTTTACACTACCGATATCCTAAAGTTCCCTTCAATTTTGTTTTCAACTATCTGTCATTCAAAACCAGACATCTTATACCCACAAATAACACATTAAAATCCCAAACCCTCCCAACTTCCAGCTTCAACATAGGAGATTCCTTCAACCAAGAAAACAATATAAATAATGCAAACAAGCTGACGACAAAGTTTAGACATCATACCTCACCGTCTTGAAGAAGATAAGTTGATGCCCTGCAAAGTTCCATTTGTTTCCACAGTACTTGAATTTCTGGTTCCTCTTCTCCGTCTGGTGAGGGTGCATTATCTTTGTTCCGTCTGTCTAAGAAATTAGTGGCCCGGAATTCATTCCACTTATCAATAGCTAGTGGATGTTCTTTATTGACTGAGGACTTTATGTTCTCCATACATCTCTTTAACATTTCCCCGCATATACTCACACTCCTCCTTCTATATGTTTCTGCATTGTCAAAACTCTCACGTACTGAAAATGAAGAATAGTCCCGTTTTCTTTGGTATTTCTTATGGGAAGTTTTACCCTTCCAGGCACCTTCAGCATCCAAAAAGTCTAACTCGATAGTACCGGTTCTATGTACATTATGAGTACCATTCATGTGCATATGCCTGGAACCGACCTCACCATCCTCTCTTGAAAACTCTCCCATAATGTGAGTATCAAAAGAACCCTCATCATCGACCATTCCATTAGTTTCATCTTTCACAGGAGAAATAGAAGGTTGGGATTTATGTTTCCTCTCACCTCTAGATAAATTGCCAGGAACATGAGTATCAAGAGAGTCCTCCTTATTGACAATTTCAACAGTTTCCTCATTCACACGACTACTAGAAGGTTGAGGTTTATGTTTCCTTTTACCTCTAGATAAATTGCCAGAAACATGAGTATCAAGAGAATCCTCCTCAATGACAATTTCAACAGTTTCCTCCTTCACACGAGTACTAGAAGGTTGCGATTTAAATTTTCTTTGATGAGCAAGGGGAGGTTGATGTTCTCTTGGTTTAGAATACCCCTCTGTTGAAAAATTTCCAGGAACATGAGTATCAGGAGAGTCCTCCTCATGGACCATTTGATCAGTTTCATCCTTAACAGCAGCAACAGAAGGTTGAGATTTTTGTTTTCCATGAGGAGCAAGGGAAGGTTGATGATCTTTCAGATTAGATGCCATCGATTTCACCTCCCTAGATTTGATCTTTCCTTGGCAACTAAAAAACTCTCTTCTATATGAATCGACCCTGCCATCACCCTCACATTCCTTTCTTCTTGTTTTACATGACCCCAACCAAACCACATCAGCATCCGAGTCTAGCAAATCACCACCACCCAAGTAAAGCTCAGGTTGTACGCATCGACGCTTGGATCGCCGCAAACCCATTAGTTCATAAAGTGTTTCATCTTTGTCCAGGTAACAACCAGTTCGCTTCCCCAAGGTAAATGTGACAATGAAAGGGACTGAAATTCCATTCTGTAACTTGAAATTCACAGCCTTTAATCTGGCTTCTGAACTTGGTGAATGCTTGTCACATTCATCTTCCACAAGCTGATAGACAATTCTAGTTTGGATTGACCTGACATCAACTTCAATTTTCTTCTGCACAGATGCCACGAGGAACCAAGAAACATCATATGAGAATTTCCCTGGAAACAATTTACATTCCTGCAGTGAAGAGCAGTCCTCAGAGATGCACCAACGAAAGTGCTCATTTTGATAGGGGTTCCTTTCAAGCTTTTGAAGGATGAAAATTTGATCAGTTTGCACCGTCACGGTATCTTTCTGAAGTTTTTTCTTCATTACACCAAGAGGGCCTTGTGGAACATAAAAGCTGACATAAACTATGCACGCACATTTGGATTCATGTGGCTTCCTCTCAATAGAACGTATTTTTGCATCTAACCAGACCTACATAAAAAGGGTATAACAATCATAAAAGACAGCACAAACCCTTCTCAAGGCAAGAAACGTATATGGCTAAACAAGCAAGTATTTCTGAAGCAATAACTTGACCAGGAAATCCATGAGACAACAAGTAAAGTAGGTAATAAATAGTCAACTTCGGCCTATGAATCTTATACAATTTCGACACGACTTTGGTAATCACATCATTTGAACATTAGTCTAACGGTCACATTGTGCTTCAAATGAGTACAATTTTGTACCACTCATGCACCAGAATCTATTTTCTGCAAAAGGAACAAGGTATAGAAAGGTCCATATTCTATGATTGCAGCATAATAAATGCTTCAAAAGAATACCAAAACTGGTGGCTAAAACTTACATGTACAGTAAAGAAAGTACTGGAACTAAAGCTTGAACAAGACACTAATAAACTCCTGGAATCCCCTCTAGGAGGAAATTGCCCCTACACAATGATTTGAGTTCGCTAATAAATGCGTATCACGCAATCTATATATAGACAAAGGAATTTAGGGATACATTAAACATTTGGTCATATCCAAAGTTGTAATAAGCCTAAAATGAGTGCGGATTTTACGTATAAATGTCACATACTTGTAAAACCAATTCAACTCACTGAAATCATGATGCGAAGGTTTTGAGGTCAAAGTTAAACATTACTATTTGATTAAGTGCAAGGTTTTAAAGCTCCATATAATAGAAATGGCTACTTACAGGCTCCTGGTTTTAAAGCTCCATTTAATAGAAATGGCTACTTACAGGCTCCTGGTTTTCCTCTTTGCTTGAACTTCCCATAAGTTGACAGGTTGAAAGCACACAAACATCAAGTCCAGGCCTTAAAAAGCAGGTGCAATCTGACAAAGTTGCTTTTCTTGAACTTATTCGAAGGTTTGTGATGGGAACATTTTCTTTAATCACGTGTCCGTCTCCTGCTAAAAGCGTGGTTTTAGCCCCAGCCCTAATTTGTAAGCATTCAACAGTTTTCCACGAACCATGGTAGAACGCCTCGAACGCTGTCATATGCCCATATAAATAACAAAATTCAGAGACCATACGAGAAAAGAGTGCAAATATGTTTCCTATTGATAGGCAATATAGTACAAATATTGCAAGCAAACATCGTGCAACAAAAGTCTTAGTGGCACATGAAAGACATTCTATTCTTAGTGGCACGTGAAAGACATTCTATTCTTCTGCGTCAAATTTTTTGAAAGAATCCAACTGTTTCTTGCACCAAAAGAAGTTCTGTCGTTTTGGGGGTAGGAGCCACAACCTAGTTTCTACATCCTACCATCACTCCTATTGCTCTAATTAAATTCACCCTATCACTCAAGCATACAATAGCAAATTGCCCACAGAAGTTCGAGTTAAAACCTAAGGAAACGTTAAAAGCTCAAAATCTGAATGAAGTGGATTGAACCCGAAGTCACACTAGTTCAACCAGAAATAGCTAATACATTTCTTTCAGCCCAATTAGGATTGCTGATTAGATAGGAAAGACTTCCTTTTAATGAACCGGCCAGTTTGTTGTGAGAACCAATTAAGCTAGAATTAAGAGAAAAAGGTTGAGGTGATTAACTCAATAGCATGAATTCTTATATTGGTGCTTCAAGGTGATAAATAGCGTTTTTGTAGAAATAACTAAAAGCATCACTATGTAGGCTATTCTAACAAATCAAAGTCAGAAAATTGAAAGAGCATTGAGATCTAGCGCTTTTGTTTCTTTTGGTATTACAACCTCAAAACCATAGTTTTAGTTATTCGGTCTCAGAAAAAATTACATTTTTTTCATTTCTTTACCAAAGTCAAGTGAGCTCGGAAATTATTGCATATCAAGTACAGATAATGTCAAGCCTTAATATGACAAATCTACCAAAGGTTCAACCGGGGTATTACTAAAAATTAATATGAGAACCAAAGTTTGAGTAAATCTGTTTAAACTAAAATGTCATCTGGAAAGAACGAAAATACTGGGAGGAAAGGGGAGTCAGGGCGTTCGTTCTTACGGCATGCATCAAAAGGATGTGTGCTTTCATGTATACTCCTTGTCCTCATGACTGCTTAACCAGTGAGATCAGTCTTCCCTGGCACCCACCAAAATATTCCTGTGAGAAGTTGTGTACCTGCAATTCATTTGCCAACCACGCAGCTCTTTAATCAGTGCTCATGCCTGGTAACATTCATGGTCCATCTGCTCTACAAACACACACAAAAAAGAAATCTCAAACAGAAGTTGGAAAACCTGCAATGAAATAGTAAATTTGCCTCGACAATATGGATACCACGTTTGCAAAAGGTCAGTAAAAAGGTCAGTAGCTTAGGCCAAAAAATAGACTGTAACAACCAACATGGTCAACCATGGGGTCCATGACTGGTCCCTGCAAGGAGGCCCATGAAACCTGGGCTAATTCGGCTGACCGCGTCATCGGCTTTAGCATATTCTCAAGCTGCACGCTATTTTCCTAAATGTAATTAGCAAGCAGAAAACCAAATATAAATATGTGGTCCAATGAAATCATTACTGTGTTATTCTTCCTGTAACTCAGACCAGTTGCCAAGATGCCAGAATCACAGCCAAGCCCCTTATGCATCCATATATGGCAGGCAGTCCAGTATGCAGAATCAATTAAATGATCTGAATGATGAAAATAACAAGTTTAAATGTCTTTGAAATTCCCACTAATCTAACAACAGAAATTTATCTCCTGATGATAAGCAGATATATCCCGCCAAAGTGAGCACTCATTCTTTTCCTGTTTCTGTAAATTCACATTGAAATGTACAGATCATTTCCACTTAACAACTTATGATTAACAGTCCAATGTAAAAACTCAAGTACCCATCTTCATGCAACAAAAGAATTTAATCTCAGCACAGAAGTAAAGATGGCGTCGTACAGCAATAAGCCATCCTTTGAGCAAGACAATTGGATTTCACAAAGCATGTAAACTAGTACTTTTAGACAGCTGAGCAACAACTGTAGGCACTAATTCTAATTCAATTCTTCTATCACAAGTCCTATCACTAAAATGTAAACTTTTAATCACCGAGACCAACTCTATTGACCACCACTGCTTCTGGTTATTAAACAACCAAGAACAATCGTGCAAACCCACATACACAATTCAATATCCAAAATTTAATAACCACAAAATCACAAATATATAATAAACCCTACAATTAGGTAGCTGCACCAGTTTCACTAAAATGGAAAAAACTACAGAATTACATAGGTGTTGCTCTATCGCGACGATATATAGGTAAGGTTACAACTACTGTACTATCAAGCTCCACACTCTACAACAAGTGAAGCATAAGAGTCTGCCTGTGACACCCATGCACTCTGACATCGAAAGTATACATAGGTAATCTTGGGGAGACAAATTACAAGAAACCATGTAAGTTACCCCTAATACTTGGACATAAGCATTTTGGGCCATTTAGTTCGGCTACAATAAGTTGCTTGGCTGGTTGTCTATTTGAGACGTCACAGATAATATAAAGGTACACAATTGTCCGGGATCAAGCTAGGAAATGACAGTAAAATACCATGGTGATTCCGGGCTTGGGGCAAATGTGGCCACGAGAGAGAAAAGACGCACGGAACGTCGAGATAACTCAGGTCACTACAGAAAAGATGAAATATCGTGATGACTCTAGTGCTCAACTACTCGCAAGGACACAAGGCCATAAAGGTGGGGGATTGTGACATGCAGTCCCACATCAAAGGTCTGCATGAATGATCTTCGGTATACAAACAAACATGCAAACTACTAGTACTACTAATTTAGACCTAAAGCATTTTAGGCCCCATGCTATTAGGCTCCAACAAGTTACTGTACTACTCTAGTCTCTAATGGTTCACACGAGGCGTCACACTACTTAGCTGGAAAGAATGCAAAAATGTGTTGTATTAGAGCAATGCCACTGACACAACTTTTAAACACAGAACTGTATCCGAAACCCACGTGCATTGAATAGTTCCGAACTCAGTTATGTCCGGAGTCGTGTTTTACAGTTGTGTGCGTAGGCTTTCTCATAAAAAGGGACCAGTCACGATCGTACACGGAACAGTTCCGTAACAGAGTTTTCCAAAACAGGGATACAAAATGCAGTCATTAGCAGAAATTTTCTACGAAAATCGGAGAAAAAGGCGGAGGGATTACGCGTAATTGAAGTAAACTTGTGCCGGAAGTGGGTTGATGATGTCAGATTCAGGCGAGCTGGAGCCAGAAGATTGCGATCAAGCGGTTTTCAGCAAATGCATGAGAGAGAAAGGTGGGGGGAAAAGTGAGAGGGTACGGTTTTGGAGGTGGGGAGGAATTGCCGGCGGATTCTCGGTCTTGTCTTGTCTTTTCTTCTGCATGAAGAATGATGAGAGAGAGCAGAGCAGAGCACTTATTTTTGCAGAGTTCCTTGGGAGTCGCGCGCCAAGTGGAGTGTCAGTGCTCAAAGAAGAACAGTACTCCTTTCCTTCCAAATTCTTGGTCCCGTTTCACCATTTACCATTTGTGTCACTCAAAATTTTCAAAATCGTAAAATGTACATTAAAAATTGTGAAATAACGACAATTATTTAAGTGACACAAAAGGTAAAAATGAACAAGAATTCGGGACAGAGTTGCAGGAGTAGCATGTATCACTCATACTTGTTTTTCTTCTACTTTCTTTCTTCTTTTAATACAGTGCTTAGTAAAAAATGTCCGGATCAGCTTTGATCATGCCAACTTAAGAGGTGTTTTCGGTGGTAAATAAATTTTGAAAAAAAAATTTGTTGCAATCGAGTTGTGTTGTGTTTTTTCTATGGTAAATGAGTTGTTGAGAAATGCCAAATTGTTTCGATGATAATTACTTGTAAACGAGGATGTGAGTGAAAAAGTTATTGAATAAAAAATTGTTGTTGACAAGTTGTTAGTAGTGTAAACAACAAACTAAAATGTGAAAACTTAATTAGTGTGAATGAGATGATAAAAACACCTAAGCTTTTTTCTCAAATTCTCAGTAGAAACACCCCCTAACAAGGTCTTAAACTTAACAACAGAACAAACCCTTTAATGGTTATGAGGAGTGAAATGTTTTGCCTTTACGGAATTTGAGCATGCACCGTCATAAAAGGACGAGCACTTGTTTACTTTCTCATACTCATGTGACCAAACTCATTCGAGTTTTGATCTTACTTGTTTTGCATGTTTGAGAAATTTTTTTTTTTTTTGGTTACAATTTGTAGCTTTAAGAAGCACTTAATTTAAGAGTATTCCCGTAGAATTACTAACGATAATTCAAACATTTATTTAATAACAATGTATATTTTATAAGATAATAATTAATCAAATATCAAAATTATTTTAAATTGTAACGAACTGCTCGAAATTCGTGGTGGTGAGTAATGTTGGACCATTGTCTCAAGAGCACCCAAAAAAAAAAAAACAGTAGTGTGGGTAAAAAAACTTGAAAGCCCGAGTCTTCACTGGGAGATGTGGCCCAAACAGGCCCATAATTGAGCCCAACTTTTAACATGGGAATTTGGCCCTTAACAGTCCTGCATCTAGAAATTTGGCCCATTGGACCTATTTGGGTACACGGCCCGTTAGACTTGAGGCCCACTTGTCTCGGTATTCGTTTCAGATCTTCTGTCTCTTTCAGCTGCTAACATATCGAGAAAATGACGGCCCATGACGTGTTTTGATAATTAATACCTTTTAAAGACATGCTAAGAATATTTGTTAATGAACAAAATGTCTTAACGGATATTAATTATCAAAACATGTCCTTGGCCGTCATTTTCCCTAACATATCTGTACAATTTCAACTTGAGGAATTGAATGATTTTAGGCTTCTGTCAAGGTCTCAAGTGCATATGCTAATAATCATTAAATATGAACAATTAAATTCCCTTAGTGTTAAAACTTGTAGTACTAGTAGTTAACGCATTAAGCATTGCTAACTATAGAGAAGTCGGTGCAGTTCCATCTCGATAATCTCGATAACTAATAGTTGGGTATGCTTCTATAGAAGAAGCAAATATGATATGATTTTGGCTGCCATCATTTAGAATAAGCATATAATTTTAATTTTTTTTATATGGCTTTGGAGGTGATGATTTTGTGTTCAATCTTATGTTTGTACATATATTGCTTTATATTTGTAACCGGACCCTTGATTTTAACACTCTTCTCTCCTACAAATGCAGTCACTTTTCATTTTTAATCATCTGCAATTACAGAATTAATTTTTCATGAGTGAAAAGAAGAATGTATGTTTTTTTTTTTTTTTCCCAAAACGATAACAGGTGATATTATAAATCTAAGAACCAGTACATTAAGAGAAAATTTTATTCCTAAACAAGAGATCAATAAACCAAACATGAGGGGATTCAGTCCAAAGACTACACTCACCGCTCTAAACAAATAGAGCATTGCAAAACACCCATGATAGAAGCCCAACAAATGGGGAGAAATTCCACACAGGGGACACCAAAGAAGAGAACCAAAAAAAAAGAAGAAGAGAAAAACTGGTAATGAAACCGGAGCAGACTTCATCCACCTACCTAGATCTCCCACTCCGGCAACGGGAGGACACCTCCGGCAATTACGATCTACAAGGCACTACCTCCAATAGCAGTCGGACTATACGGAGGAAGAGGCGGATGATGGTGGTTTGGAGAGGAGGAGGATGGGGTGAAGAGGGAACGAGAGAAAATCTTTGAAATTTAAGATCGATAGATGAAAAAACCCCATGAGGGGGAGAAATCTGTCCCCTCTCGTCACTCATTAGGGCATAAAACCTTGGGAGGAGGGGAAGGATGGAGATGAGCGGTGACGGCTTCTTTAGGGTTGGAGAGGGAGAGAGCAAGTCCTACCTGCCTAACAATTAGTTGGGACTTAAGAATGTATGGGTTATCATTCGTCGTTTCACACCTACAAGGACAGAAAAAATGAGTGCATTTGGATTAAAACAAAAGAGAGTGCTAAAATAATGTTTCCTAAAATTATACAGACTGCAGACTCTCGTTCTAAGAGCTGGCCCACGGCTATTACTTTGTAAGTCCTCCAAATTTCAACTGATTTCAAAGTGTGATGTGTTAGTACATGGAAAATACGAATCCCGAAATTACATAATTCGCGTGCGTGAGCATGAACAAGAGAGAGAGCAGAGAGTGAAATGCCATACAAAACAATTATTGACTAATAAAATTTGTGAAAATGAGAACTGAGAGCGGGAGCATATAGTGACGATTGCAAGAGCGGCGAGTTCTACGGGAGGATTATATTGCCTAGGGCGTGAAAGAGGAGGAAAAGAGGAGGACAGATCCTCCTAAGGCCTAAGCAGCAACACCACGGACACAAAACTGAGCATATGTGCTGGTGCTATGCAGGTTTGGACGTGAGGAAACCTCAACATGTTCCCCTTCTACGTGGCCGGACCCGAGTCGGTACGGCCACGTGACATTTCACACAAGAGTCCAATCAACTACACGACTAACAAGAAATAACACAGAATAATCCGGTGAAAGACTTAACATTAACATAAACCAAAGTATCGACGATAACCACCACTTGCGAAAGATATATACTATATAAGAAGCCCCAATATTAAACACAAGTTACCAAATATTAACGAAATCTCCAACATCATTACAAGCTTGAAGTAATGAAGCATTTTGGCCCCATGTTATTAGACTCCAACAAGTTACTTCAAGTAGCAAATAGGAGAGAAATAGAAACGCCAACTTCGCCAAATTGAGAAATAGAAAGTCAAACCGCGAGCACGATCACACACGGAGGAGTTCCCTAACAGAGTTTTCCAAAAACAGGGATACAAAAAGAAAAGTCATTAGCAGAAATTTTTCTACGATAATCGGATAAAGGGCGGAGCGATTACGCTTAGTTGGAGTGTGACTGAAGCGGTTTTTGGCAAATGCATGAGGCAGAAGGAAGGGGGAAAAGTGAGGGATACGGTTTCGGAGGGGGAGGGAGAGGAATCGCCGGCGGATCATGGGTCTGCCTTTTATCTGCATGCGAATGATGGAGATAGCAAAGCAGAGCACTTATTAAGCGGAGGTCCTTGGGTAAATTGGTCCCGTTTAAATTAAAGGTGACTTATTACGAGAGAATGACCTGTTTCGTAAAATAAGAAATAAGTACTTGAAAAATAAGAATTTTAACGAAACGAAACCTTAATGTTACAAAGGAATATGGTATATCCTACGCGAAGGGGTGGTACCTAGATGCTCCCTGTGGTTTTCAGTTTGTTCATGGGTAATTGGGGGGCCAATGGTCTGATTATGGTAAGTTAGACCTCCTGCATGCCTAATCTCTTCACTCAGAAGTATGGCTGCCCTTTAGATGTTCAATAAAGTCTATAACCACACCAACACACATTCAAATACACAGTCACAAGTATTGGGTGCATAAATCGGTGTATACACATTCAGTCACAAGTACTGGGTGCATAAATCGGTGTACACACATTCATAGTCACAAGTAATTGGTGCATAAATCGGTGTGTAAATGGGTGTAATTCTAACGTTTTTGTTAGATGTTTCTGTTCCTCTTCATCATCCACAGAATTTCACAACTACATATTTTGACCCCCAAAAGATCACACATAACACCAAAGATCGTGGAACCACTTCAAATAGAATCTTTCCTGGACCACGTTAATTTTGAAGACAGGGCCAAAAGACGACGAAGTAAAGCTGTTGAATTAACTTTAACTCACATAAATCGAACAACACCGGACACAATCGTGACTGGAGCTACGTCTTAGATTTTGTGTTTTGAAAAATGATTCCCTCCAGACACTAAGAGACTCCTTCCTTTTTTGGCAGTAAAGAGCATCTAACAAGGGAACTTTTCAAGCAGAAGCATAATGAGAGAGACGACTGGAGACTGATAGAGAACGCAATGGGGCCAAAGAGAAGAGCATATGGAGTCAGCATGATCCGAGAGCACATTTTATTTATCAACATTTCTTGTTGCAACAGTTTCACCCTGTTTTCACCTCTTTTATTTACATGAATGAAAGAATCAAATAGAACCTTTGTCGGTGTAAACCATGAACTCCACCAAGGTGGATTGGCAAAAGAACAAAAATCAAAGCTCAATTCCCCAATCTAAAATCCTAAAGAGAATCAGCTTGCCATTCCTATCATCTTCTTCCACTAAAGAGAGAATCAGTACAAACGAATTTCAAGTCCCGCACACCAAATCCAACACACACTCTTATGCCAAAACAGACTGTCAAAAGGAAAAGGCAGAAACTAATCCAACCGCGGTGAATCTTCTTCATTTCAACCGAATGGCGAATACCGGCAGAACCCTCTAAAGAACAGAATCAAAAGTCCAAATCAAGAAACCCAAGATCCTCCAAAGCAAAATTGAAGAATTCTTCTCCCTCTGGCCTCAAGAAATTTAACCCATAATCCACCCCTGGAGGTGCCTGCTCCATGTGTTGCAAACTCCCGAGCAGCTTTGCATCAGGGTTCTGCAATTGGTACGACAAATCCAAAGGCTTTTCGACTTGCAAATTATCATAATCATCTGTTTGCCCTGTTCTGCTCAAGTTCTGGCCAGGCCTGATGTTATAATCTTCGTTGTCTAGAACACCCAAAAGCTCATCCACATCAAACATCTCATCTGCAGAGAAATTTTGCAAGACAGGTCTACAGTCGAGTTGTCCTGATTCGCCACTAATGAGCTTTTCTTCATTCCCATCGAAATCCACTGGTTCCTCCTTCACCTCCTCCTTCACCACTGAATCGATATTTCCCTTAAAATACTCAGAGCCGCTGGAGGAATTCGAAGAGTCTGTACTAGATATAGTTGGCTGTGAAGTAGATTCCTTTGAAGATTCGCTCAAGGACCCACCGTTCACAACATTGAGACGGGCAAGAGGACCATACATAGCCTTTGCAGCTTCATTATAAGCTAAGGCAGCTTCACCTGCAGTTGGGAAAGTACCAAGCCACAACCTATTGCCCCTATTTGGCTCCCTAATTTCGGCAACCCATTTTCCCCATGTCCTCTGCCTAACACCTCTGTAATTGCATTGTGTGTTTTGGGGGCCACCTTTGCCCTTCATACATCCTTTCTTCGATCCCTTGGCCGGAACTTTACGGACTGGCTTGGAATCTCCGTTAGACGTTTGAAGTTTGTCATTGTATTCTTTCCACTTAGCTAGGGTCTCTGCAACAGCATCAGGTCCACCACGTCTACTCCGTGACTTCCTCTTTCTGGGATAATCCATTGGCATAATGTTCAAGTTTGAAGTATTAATGTTCAAGTTTGAAGTATTATTGAGAAGACCCATCGTTGCAATCCTGAGAACAAGAGAACGAATGATTTAATCACCTCTGCCACGAATTGGCTTCCATACTAGCAAAGTAAATTAACTAATAAAAAAGAGCAACTTCCGTAAAGATAACAATTAACACCCTAAAATAGGATTTCATTAATCTGCAATGTAACTCTTAAGCACAACGATATAACAAAACCAATGGATAGCGTTTGATCGTCAACGGGTAGAGCTTTTTGGTTGAACATTCTTAGGAATAAAATTCAGCCAAGAGCCTGCACAACTGCCCCTACACTAATTCCTGAAACTCCACCACATACAAACTTTTCTGGTAGCTAACTGCTGAGGAAACAAGCACCTAACTGAAAATTGATACTAGAGGAACTGATAACCAAAGTTAAAATATTTCAATACCCGCAAAACACTAAACGCCCCAGGAAAACCTTCGGTTGCAAAAGGAGAGGTCAAAAGAAACCAAAACGGGATTTGACCCACATAACCGGTTGAAAACAAGTATTCTGGAGGTCTTAGTTCCCTTGATGACCAAGAAAATGCAAAAACATGATACAAATTTCTCAACTAATATAATATCCTATATTTTCTTGGCGACCAAGCCAACCAAAACTAATGGGCTTTTTAAGGGCTGTTAAATTTGGGGGAGGCACATCTTAAGAGCCCAGAAGAAGAAAGAAACTTATTCACGACTCAGCCGTGAACAAGATCGTTAATGAAAAAGAAACTTTTTCGGGAAGAAGTTTAAGGCTCCGTTCCAGAAACTTTCTTAAAAAATAAGCAGCTTATTTCACATTTTTAAACTAAAAAATAATAAAAATAAATAAATAATTCAATTTTTTTTTTTTGCATCGTACAAAAGATTTCATCAATATTTTTCAAACAAGATCCATGTTGCATATTTTTAGATTTCAATAAAACCATAATTTTTAACTTAAAATTGTCTTCTTAAACAATAAGGATTTTTTTTTTGTTTCATTTGCGGAACGAAACCTAACCCTCCGGACTGTCAAAACACTTTTGAACAATCACGATTGGCTCCGTAAACAACTATTCACAGCATGGCTGTTAAAAAGATTTTCTCGCAGAATAAACCTAGGCACAGAAAGACAACCTCCTGCTTGCTGCAGAATTTCATAGTGAGAAATTTTCTCAATCTCCACTACGGTACGAAGAGTACTAGTACTACCAACTTAATTACAAGGGAGAATAAGGAACCCAAAAGGTTTACTCATTGCTGAGAATGTTGGAAATTGTATTGCACTTCATATTTGGACGAAAACACATATGCCATAATTCCCAGTTTTCTTCGCACCTAAGCAATACCCAAACAAGGTCATCTCAAAAATTCTGTTTTTTCTTCAACATTCTCCCCTCACCAAACAAATCCCAGTTTTCTTCGCCTCCCAGAATCGCATAAATCACTCTAGAACAATCACCCAATACTGGTAAGAAAAACTTCACAAAACCCTGGGTTTTATTTCATAAGATTTTTAAAGGAAAAAAAAAGAAGAAAAGACTCAGACTCATCAATTTTCCTAACAAATCAAAGGCTCCTTCAAAGCAAAAAACAAACACAAAACCAGTATCTTCAGACGATTGACACCATAATCGTCACAAGCACAACACGGACATACGAACCCACACAAACAAGAGAAAGAAGAAGGGGGAAAAAAATCAACCAACCTTTCGATTCCAGACGACATTCGCTAAGAAAAACTATTTTCCCAACCAAATCTCCCTTCCACCAGATTCAAATCTCGCGTATCCTTCACGTAAACCGTAGGATTCTCCAGTAAATAGTACAAAATAATTGCGGGCTGAATCAACAATCTTTAAGATCTCGTCCTCACAGCTTTCTTCTCAACACAGAATCAGAAAATCCTCTTTTACCCACAGCTGCGACCGGTATTTATAGCCTTCTAGTTCTCTAGATATTTCGACGGACAGTAAGACATGGATATTTCTGCGTAACGCGTGACGTGGCGCGATCCTAGTCGCGGGCGTGGCGAATCGGGCACAGCGTGTTCCGGCGCGTGTCACCCTGAACCTTCACGACTCCCTCGCTCAGTGTTCCTTGGTGCCGAAGACTTCCCATTCTAGCCCTCTCGCTTGGGACTTTGCCCGGAAGGTTCGTGTAATCTCGATTGTGCCATTGGGTGGGGATTACGGTCTTATCCCTTGGTGGTTGCTTGATTGGGCTGGAGGGTGCCACGTGTCTGGAGTGACCAATAAGCGTCGTGGAGTGTGCTGGACTTGATAATTTCTGCTCAATTGGGAATTTGAGATTATCCACAAGCTTTTTGAATGAATTAAAATTAATTAATGAATTAACCCATGGTATTCGTGGCTCTGGAAAGCACTCGTTTTGTTTTGCTTTTCGGGTAAGTTATTACTCGAAAGCACTCGTTGTGCGGATCCAGGTGCTACAGCGCATCCCGCACTTCACGTGCTGATCAAACCGTCCGTCTCGACACTACATAGTTTAGATTTTTATACGAACAATTAATAGCTCAGATTTGTTGGAACTCGAATTAAATCTGAACTATTCATGTCTAGATGGAGGGTCCAATCGGCCGTACTACACGGCTATAGTGCGGCCTCCCAATCCTCGTTATGCAAGCATTAATCATGTCTAGGGGTGTATACGAGCCGAGCCGAGCCGAGCCGAGCTTCGGGATGCTCGAGCTCGGCTCGTTTACTTAACGAGCCCAAAAGTCGAGCTCGAGCTCGGCTCGAGCCTTATCGAGCCGAGCCCTTAACGAGCCGAGCTTAGCCATTTACTAAACGAGCCTCTCTTAATCGAGCCGAGCCTTCCTTAACGAGCCGAGCTTTTGTCGAACGAGCCGAGCTCCACTCGGCTCGTTTAGTAAACGAGCCGAATACTCGAGCTCGAGCTCGGCTCGTTTAGTAAACGAGCCGAGCCGAGCCGAGTCTTAACGAGACGAGCCGAGCCGAGCTCGCGAGTAGCTCGGCTCACTTACAGCCCTAATCATGTCCGTACTACAGCCATTCTCAATCCTCGTTGTGCATCATTAATCATGTCCGTATTACAGCCATTTTCAATCCTCGTTGTGCAGCATTAATCATGCCTTAATACCGTATTAATTCGCGCAAATTAAAAGATCATGTACCAAGAACTCGTCAGATTTCCTTCATTTTTCTAACTTAACTTGATCAACAAGAATAATCGTTTCTCACTTTTACTGGATTAATGGTTCGAAGATTAATTATCGGACGAGCCCACCCAAGGGGCGGAGGAACTAAGATACAGATGGTGTCAAGTGACCCACTGAAAGAACTAGTAATTTTCCACATCTATATTTGATAGTACTACCTTGTTGCTAAATTTTACTCCTACTATTTTGACTTCAGAAAATTTTCAAAATTGCCCCAATTTGCTTCGAAATTGCCCTTCAATTTTTTCAAACTCGATTCTTCAATATATATTGGATGTTTCAAACCAATTTACATGCACCTCAATTGATTTTTGGGTATCAAGCACACCTCTACTGGGGGACTTGTCCTCGTAAGACTTTATAGCATCCAGAATATTTGGAAAAATGACGGCCAATGACGTGTTTTGATAATTAATATCGGCCAAGGACATTTTCAATATTAACAAATCTTCTCAGCTTGTCATTGGCCGGCATTAATTATCAAAATATGCCCAGGACCGTCATTTTTCCAAAATATTTCGATCCTAAGACCATCGTAAGAAACAAACCACTTAAGTTTGAGGTTTCAAACAGTATACCAACTCTTTGGGTTCAGCTTTTCCAAATAATTTCGATATCTTTTCTAATGTAGTCTTAAAATTATGATAGTGTCCTATAAAATTACACTAAATTTTCTTATGCAAATATTCATTTAGCTAACTTTTGAATCGGTAAATTTTCCACATATGTTTTCGCTTATAAATGTAATTGCAAGGCATTGCACCTCTAAAAAATTATTTTTTTTTTTAAAGTAAAAGTGATGATGGTGGAAATTCACTATCCTTTTTCTCTGAAATTCTTCTTTACCGGTGCAAATAACATATGGTGAGTGATTTTGCCAATCTTATTTTTGTTAATATCACTCATATTTGTGTCTATATAAGATGATTTATTTTGTGAGAAAAAGAAAAAGAAATTAACAAAAAGAAAAGTAACAAAATCAATTCCCATAACATATGCCCAGTAACGTAAATTTCTAGATCCGCCAACTACCATTCTCATCCCATTTCCTAGATTAGGGAGTAGTAGGAGGTATTCCACTTTTATGGAAAAAATGCTTTTTGAAAAAAAAGACAATTTCAAGCATAAAAATTATGTGTTTACATAAATAATTTTTCTATCAGTATGGATCTTATTTGATAGATTTTATTAAGATCTTTTAAACGTGCAAAAAAAAATGGATTTTTTTTTCATTTTTATTATAATTGAATTTAAAATTACGTTCGTTTGAATTTTTTTTTTTTTTTTTTTAAAGTGAAACACTACCGTAGTAGAACAAAATTTTGCCTTGTCCAAGAAAGTGAGCTGGCAGGAAGAAACCGGAGGGTCCACTGCTTGTGCAGGTACTGGGTTGCATGTGCACCACGCGGTGAGCTCTCCAGAAGGCAGATTATGCGGTAACCATGTTGTTGACGTGTTTGATGACTTTATGGGACTGCTAAAAGTTGTCAACTTGTGACCTTTTTTGGGCCAGCCCTTGGGACTTTGGAATGGCAACGACGCCTCGTTATTTTAAATGACGAAAACCAACCACTTTGTGGATTTGTTGCAAATCGGGAACCACGTGGTACCCCCGTGCAGCACATTTGAATTGTAAAATATTGCAATCGACAACTCAAAATGAAACATTATTTACCTCTTTTTCTCAAATCCATTCGATACTTTTCAATGGAAACCGTCAATTGCATGTTTGGATTGCTCAAATATATTGCACGAGTACCATGTCAGCCACACTCGATTTGCAACCAAAAATTTATCTCAATTGTGACTTGTGAGTTGGACAATGTTTATCCAATGGAACAAAACAAACTACGGGCCCAGGTCAAAGTGGGTGGTCAAAGCAATCGGGATTCGATTTTGCTACAGGGGGACAAGCATAGGAGTGACATGTCACATGTGCGTACTCGCTGACACACTCTTTTTTTTTTCTCTTCATTTTTCTTTATCCGCTGGGTCCTATGAGAGTAGGACACGGGACCTTGTCAAGCGCTTGTCGAGCACATTTATACCATCCATCTCGACAATCGATGGTTTAGATTTAAAGTAAAATCTTGAAGGTGGAAAAGTAGGTTTTTTAATCCGAATCACTGAAGACATTTTTGGATGATCCGGATGCGGTCGGCAAACTGCTTGCCAAACATCTCCCAATCCAATCCATGAGAGCAACTCTAATCCAAGTCTCTAAAGTAATACCCTGCTATGGACACCGACCATGAACATCTGGGCACGCGTGGTCCACTCTGGATCCTACAATAATAGTTTGAGAAGCTCAATAATTATGAAACAATTTATTCGAGTGGGGCCCACAAAAAATGATTCATTTTTTAAAGTATTTATTTTTCGTTTTACGAGACAGATCATTCTCTCATAATACATCACTTTTAATCCAAAAAATGATTACTTATTTAAAAAATAAATATTTATTTTAGTTAGTGGAACATACTCTCAATCCGATACATATAGGTCATTGATCTAATCTTCTATTTTTTTCATCTAGATTATACAAAATTGAGCGGCTTGGATTATCCGTATGGGACCGAAGTGGGCCCCGCGTGCCGGGGTGTGCACAGTCGGTGCACATGATCGGTGTCTTTAAAGATTTTCGTTCAATAAAGACTCAAACTACAGTAATTTGTAAT
This sequence comes from Rhododendron simsii, assembly GCA_014282245.1. Lineage (NCBI taxonomy): Eukaryota > Viridiplantae > Streptophyta > Magnoliopsida > Ericales > Ericaceae > Rhododendron > Rhododendron simsii. The sequence goes on from CM024961.1 coordinate 31,238,240, forward strand.
TAGATAAAGAGAACGGTAATTTTTAACTCAAAAAGTGCATATAAAATAGCTTTACTATTTATTGCAGACTTGTTCGTTAGGGGTTTAGAATCCTTGCGCAGGATCTTCAATAAAACTTCCCTCAAAATTCAAATCGAACAAGGTCTGCAATTTTCAATCCAAAAACTCTATTTTCATCTATATTTGACACAAATCACCACATTATTTCACTTAGGGGTGTGCAAAAAACCAGTAACCCAACTGATCCGAACAGCCCTTGAAGGGTATCGGGCGGGTCCGAACATGTGGTTCGGTCGGGTACGGGTTCATTTTATGTTAAAAATCAGATTTCGGTTTGGGGTGTTGTGTTTCTTACCCGACCCGACCAAAACCGACCAATTCATATAGATTAATTCGGTTTTGGTCAGACCGACCTGACCTGACGTAAAAAATTCTACTCGCGGACAGGTATTCCCACTTGTTCGGTTTGGGGCCAAAAAATGTATTACCCGACATGTCAGGTCGGGGCCGAACCCGCCCCGCCCCGCGCCAACCCGTGCACACCCCTAATTTCACTTGTCCTACAAAAAGTTCAAATCATGAGTTTTTCAACTTTTGATGAAATATATTGAATATGAATCTCATCTTGAAGGTCTTATGAATATCTTTTTATAACAGGAAAATTTCAAAACAACACTTGAATTTTGGACCCGATCTCCCATAAAAATATTTGAACTTCATTTTATTTAATTAGGCATCTGTACTTTACAAAATCCTCAAATTCAGGCATCTAGCCTCATTTTCCGTCCATTTTGGTACGGCATTTGCTGATGTGACGACCTTCTCCCGTTAGGAAGCCCATGGGCACATGACCTGGGTAAATTAGAGGAAAGCGTATCTCTTGTGGACAATAACGGAGAGAGAGAGAGAGAGGATAAGGAGGAGGGACGAAGACCACACCACCACCCCACCGGAAGCTACTCAACCTCCACCTCCAGCGACCACCGAGAATGATAACTCGCCGTACACGTGCTATGATTGAACGGCCTGTGATAACTCTGTGCTACTCCGATCAAGATGGGTCTTGCACCGATCTCTTCGTCTCTTTGTTCCTCCGAGCCGCACAAGACTTAAGGATCCGATTGATTTTACGGAACAAAACCTCAAAAGAATCAAAACTCACCTCTCAATTTCTCAAACAATTGTATGTACGTATGTATGTGTATATGATTCTCTCTTTAGATCTCTAAATCACGTATTTTGCTACGTACTGATTCTTCTTTATGCCAATGCTACTTCTTGGATAAAGTAATTTCTCACAATTTTGGTGTGATCTGGTGGCTTTGGATTGGGTTTGTTGGGGTTTTGTTGTTGAACCGCAAACCATTTTTGAGTACATTGTCTCCATTTAGGTAAAGGGAGGGCAAGGGGTGGGGGAAAATGATTATGTGCAACACACATGCTGAGTCATGTGCCTATGGGCCACTTAGGCTCCGTTCCAGAATGACTTTTAAGAAGGTAATTTCAAGCTAAAAAATAAAAGGCTTAATGAAATCTAAAAGTATGCAATATGGATCTTGTTTGAAAGATCTCGATAAGATCTTTTAGACGGTGCAAAAAAACTTAAAAAAATATTTTTCATTTATATTATTTTTGAGTTTGAAAATATGAAATAAGTACTTTTTTTTAAGAAGGTGTTCTGGAACGGGACCTTAAGGAGAGAAGGTCGCTACGTCAACATATTCCGTTACAAAATTGATCGAATATGAGGACATGTGCCTCAATTTGGGGGTTTTGTAAAGCACAGGAGCCTAATTATAATAAAGTGAAGTTCAAGTGTTTATGAGACATTGAATTTAAAGTTCAGGTGTTATTTTGAAATTTTCCCGATTATAACATGAAAATATAAATGCTATTACTGTTATGGCCACAAAAAATGTGAAAAAAATTATACACATTCATCTCTACTCCAATTTTGGAGTGTGATGACTGATGTCTCTATATATAAATCCAAAATCAATTCTCTATTTTAGGAGAAAATTTTGGGTACCGAAAAGGTATTGCCACTTGATGCCACTTTTTAAACGGGTCAGATTTGAGGGCCTTACGTTTGAAATACTGCTCCTTAAACCCTCAGATTCGACGGTTCTAGCCTTAAACCCTAAACCCCACTCCCTTCGGCAGAGAGAGTCTCTCTCTCTCTCTCTCTCTCTCTCTCTCTCTCTCTCGGATACAGCCAACTGAATCCCCATTCTTCTATTGCTCTCTTCCAACTTCTGTACATTTCCGCCATGTATCGAGTTGGTGCAGCCCTAGCTTCATCTATCAGGTATCTGCTCAACACACAGAAACATTACAAATTAAACATCCTGTATCTATTTGTATGCCCGTATGCAAGGGCTCCCATCGTATAATGACTGATATCCGCTGCCACAATTACTCAGGTCCTCTGCTTCCAAGAAATTGGTTTGACTTCTTCCCAGAACTCGAGTATTTGCTCTTTGTATCGGATTAGATTAGATATGAGTTGATTGAATCTATTCAGCTTTTCTACTTGAAGATTTGATTTTTGATGGTGCCTGAGGTTGATGATTGGGTATGGTGATTTTTGATTGATTTGGAAGGTACAAAGTAGAGTTTTACACAACAGAAATTATGTGGCTAAAGATATCATTTTTGGCACTGGGGCTCGAGCGGCTATTCTACAGGGTGTTAATGAGCTTGCAGAGGCTGTTAAGTTCACCATGGGTCAAAGGTAATTAGACGCGCCTCTTTTTCTTTACGTAGTTGCAGTATCCCTTTGGTTCACAACTGAGGGTGAAGGCACCGTAACTTATTTATACAAATATGTAAATTGACATTGTTGTGAATTCACTTTATATGTCTATTCACATCCATCATAATATGTCAAGAAACATGCAATAAAAATATTAAACTTGTGGGAAAGAAATTTAATGTCAAATTGGGTAACATTCCTCTCCGTCAGTGGAAAAAATTACAAGGGAATTTATTAGAAAATTTAGAGAGAGAGAGAGAGAGAGAGAGAGAGAGAGAGAGAGAGAGAGAGTGTGTTTTAAACCCTGGAGCGAGGGTCAAGCACCTATCATGGCACACGCCTTAACCACTCAGCCTGTCAACCAACTTACACCTTGTGTAGACTTTTCTTATTTTTGTATTTAACGTCTTCTGTGTAAACGCCCTCGCACATAATCCCTTGGTACTTGTACCAACTAGCTTGTCAACCAACGAGTTTATGCATGTTTGTTGTTTGTTACATTGAACCAGGCCAGTATGTTAATATGGTGAAGCTGGAATTGTGGATCCTCTCAAAGTAATCAGAACAGCCTTAGTAGATGCTGCCAGGTGAAGATCATAATATTATTGTATGTTTCTTTGATCCTTCAATATGCGTAAACCAAAATTGGGGTTGCTTTGCAGTCTCTTTGTTACTGACAACCACAAAAACGACTGTTGTTGGCCTTCAAGGAGAGAAAAACCCACTTGCAAATCGCATGACGAATATGGACTACTTGCTTCATGGCGCTTCCTCAAGGTGCATGATTTTGCTTTCACCACATCTCCATCTAGCCAAACTCTCCTACCCTCCAATTTTCAGCCGTCGGATCTCTGATTCCCTTCACCATCAGACCCACAATGAACTTCTTGATCACCTTCTCCGAAAATCCACAACTATTCAACAATGTCAACAGCTCCACACCCAAATCATCCTCACTGGGGCCCACACGTCCTCATTCTTGGCTGCCAGACTTGTGGCTACCTATACTCGTTTTGGGCTTCTTTTCGATGCCCAAAAAGCATTTGAATCTGCCCAAGTTGATTGCTTTTCAAGCTTGCTTTTGTGGAACTCAATCTTGAGAGCTAATGTGACATGTGGGGAACATGAGGAGGCCCTTAGGGTTTATCTTCGGATGCGAAAACTTGGGGTTGGGGCTGATGGGTTTAGTTTCCCTTTGGTTATGAGGGCTTTTGGGCTGATTGGGGATTCTAGATTGTGCAGGAATGTTCATAGTCATGTTTTCCAGATGGGTTCTCAATATAATCTCCATGTTGTGAACGAGTTGTTGGTCATGTATGGCAAGGTTGGGAAGATGGAAGATGCTCGCCGAGTGTTTGATAGAATGGCTGAAAGAACCCACGTTTCCTGGAACTGTATGGTTTCAGGATTCGCAACGAATTTTGATTGTGATGGTGCTATTGAGATGTTTTGTAAGATGGAATCCGAAGGTTTGGAGCCAAACCTCGTAACGTGGACTTCGTTGTTATCTAGCTATGCCAGGTGTGGGCGTCATGAAGCAACGTTGCATTTTTATGGTGAAATGAGAAAAATGAGAATTGGCTGTACGGCTGAAGCACTTGCTGTGGTCATATCTGTTTGTGCTGATTCAGGTTCACTTCACAAGGGTGAGGTAATCCACGGATATGTGATAAAAGGTGGTTTTGAGAATTACTTGTTTGTGTATAACTCGCTTATATGCATGTACGGGAGAAATGGTGCTGTTAGAGATGCAAAAAATTTGTTTTCAGAAATGGACGTGAAGAATATAGTGAGTTGGAATGCTTTGATATCCTCCTATGCAGAATCTGGATTGTGTGATGAGGCTTATGCTGTATTTTCACAGATGGAAAATTCAGACGTGTGTCCAATGGTGAGTCCTAATGTTATAAGTTGGAGTGCTGTTGTTGGTGGGTTCGCTTCTAAGGGCCACGGGAAGGAGTCTCTTGAACTCTTTCGTCGCATGCAAACAGCTAAAGTATTGGCCAACTCCATTACTATTTCTAGCATTCTGTCCGTTTGTGCAGAATACTCCGCACTTGGTCTTGGCAGGGAAATCCATGGCTATACAATTAAAGCAATCATGGATGGGAATATTTTGGTGGGAAATGGGTTGATTAATATGTACACTAAATGCGGTAGTCTCGATAAAGCACTTTTGGTGTTTGAAGAAATTGATGGTAGAGATTTGGTTTCATGGAACTTAATGATTGCAGGGTATGGAATGCATGGACTTGGTAACTATGCTTTAGAAACTTTTGAGCAGATGATGAAAGCCGGATATAACCCAGATGGGGTCACTTTTGTTGTTGTTCTTTCTGCATGTAGCCATGCCGGGCTTGTTTCTGAGGGTCGCAAGATTTTCAAGCAAATGGAATCAAAGTTTAGGATTGAACCCCAGGTGGAGCACTATTCCTGTATTGTTGACCTCCTTGGGCGTGCGGGGTTTTTACAAGAAGCTAGCGAAATGGTCAGAAGCATGCCGATTGAGCCCAATTCTTATGTCTGGGGAGCTCTAATGAACTCATGTAGGATGCATAAAAACACAGACATTGCGCAAGAAACAGCTTCACGGATTTTTAGTCTTGACTCAGACACCACTGGAAGTTACACGCTGCTGTCTAATATTTATGCTTCTACTGGAAGATGGGATGATTCTGCGAGGGTGAGAATTTCAGCAAAGGCTAAGGGTTTAAAGAAAATCCCTGGCCAGAGTTGGATTGAGGTGCAGAAGAAGGTACATATATTCTCGGCAGGGAATAATAATACACTGGAAACAGGGACGGAGGAAGTTTACAATATACTAAAGGATTTGGGGCTGCAGATGGAGATTGAAGGCTCTTCACCCGACAATAGTTCTGTGCTACAGGATGTTTAGGAAGAACTATATGCGAACTAGAGTTGGAAAGAATCTCTAAATTTATGGTGATTGTCATAACTCAACAATGTTCGCCAAGATGACATGGTTTTATTTCCTGCCAAGGTAACAGGTAAGCAACTTGACTCTCTTTTTGTTATGCTGCCAAAGAAAATGCATGCTACTGAAAGAATGCCTAGGAAACTGATTCCCCTCCATCAAACTCAGAGCAATTGAGATTGGTTTGTTGGACAATCAGTCAAGTGCTTAATCCCTTTCATCAGCTGAAACAACGGTGGGGGAAAATCAACCTCAATTCGAGTGGTCAATCATCCCAAAAGCTTCAACCAAATGGGTTAGCTCAGGTTTTTTTCTTTTGCTTGGAAAAAAGAAAGATTTTATTGAACTAAATAAAGGACATGAGAGGGAGAGAAAAGAAGCAATAAGTTAGCTCAGTTGCACTTGCACCTATGCACAATGTTTGGTTGGTTCTCCCGGGTTTCCTTTTTTAGTGTGCTTGTACCAGGGTGCTTGATGTCATGGTTTTGGGCTCGATTATGTATAGTGCATGTATGTTATGGCTTTCTTGCATAGTTGACTGTTCAGCCTAATGTAATTCACATGATATTCTTAATCATCCAACTGATTTAGGGAAAAATATCGTTCATAGAGATCCGTGTCAAACTACTTTCGGTGAATTTCAAGAGGGTATGTTGCCATGGAATGAGTGGAGATTTCGTGAGTATGAAACACTTAGGTTGAATTTTCTGTTAGAGCTTCTTGGTCCAATTCTCCATTTCTTCCTCCATTTCTCCATTTGAGAGGATTTAAATATATTTTTATACTCATAAAGTGGATTTGGAGGAATTCATTATTCACATCAACTCCAACCCACACATCTCTATTTTCATCTCTAAATGTTTCCCTCCAATATTAATTGGTTGATTTTCACTTTTTTGAAATTCAAATAAATATATTTGATATTAGTCTCATTTTAAAGATATCGTCATTATCTTTCCCACGACACCAACTTTATAAATAGTGAATGTATATATTAAAAGTCATAGACAATTTATCAAAATACAACAAAATGTATGAAGGACATGCTTGATGTTTAAATTTCGAGTCAAATGCTCATGGTGACAAAAATGAAATTTGAAAAGGTGAATAATTTTGATACTCCATATTTTGGAGTATGGAATCTTATCCTCCCAAATGGAGGATTGGTTTTACATTTTCCTCCAAATTTTGGAGAAATGGAGCATGCATTGGAGATGCCCTTATCAGATGAGTGATCGATGAGTGCTTTCACGGACAGCCAAGCATTTAAGTGGCGGCTACTGAATTACTCCATGTGATCTGCTTCTTAGACAAGTGGATGAGTGTCATTGTCCTTTGTTGGCTTCAGTTCATGTCAAGTCTTGAAGGTCTAAGGGCTGTTACCTGGACAGGGATATCTCCTAGCATTAAGGTGCTTGATGATTCCAGTGTGAGCTTGAGCTGCAGCACTAGAGTGAGAAGCTGTCTCCTCACTCAGCTGAAAGGTCTGATCTTAATCACATATGTGTTGTCGTAGCGTCCTCGTTACCCTTGAGTCCTTGACAGCAATATTGGCTGATAAAGAAGGATAAAATTTGTGCCTTATTTACAGTTGTCAAATGAATAGAGAGAGAAATGAATTGAAAATCCATGACTCACTAGGAAAAAATAAAAGATTTGAGAAAAAAAAGGATGAAATTTCATTAGTTCAAGGAAACCAAAGATCGCCAAAAAAAAAAACAAGCACAAGGAAACCACTTTGTGGACCATGTGCTCCATTTGGGATACCCCAAACAGCACACTATTAAATCTAGTATTTCACGTGCTTGGACAGGAAAAATAGAGGCCTTCTTCAAGTCTATTTTGGATAATTGCATCATCATGCTACTATTACATGGACTTCATTGTATGGTTCCAAAACTGGAGTAACATTTCCTGGAAAATGAAGGTCTCTTTGGCTGTTGCCTATGAAACACCGACACTTCTAGAGGTCGAAGTATCGCAGTGTCGGACACGGAGACACGCCACGTGGCGTGTCCCATAATTTAATCTAAATTTTTTACGGGGACACGGCTGGGGACACCGTAGGGGCCAAATTATAATTTTTTTTAAATTTTGGGGGCCAAACTATAATTTTTTTTAAAGTTTTGGGGCTAAATTGTAATTTTTTTATATTTCTAGCTGTCAAACTAAAATTATTTATTTATATAAATAAAAAAATACACACGTGGCGTGTCCCATGCCGTGTTCGTGTCCACATTTTTTAGAATTCCCGTGTCCGTATCCGTGCATCATATGCTGTTACTGTGAAAGAGGAGTCATCTCCAGAAAGGAAAATAAGGTGATTGCATTCCAGTGTGAGCTAGTCCGTGCATCATAGGCTGTTACTGTGAAAGAGGAGTCATCTCCAGAAAGGAAAATAAGGTGATTGCATTCCATTGTGAGCTAGAGCTACAACGCTAGAGTGAAGAGTTGTCTTACTCTTCTCTCCACCTCACATTTGTGTGGGGGGCACACAGACAAGGACACGTGGTGTCCCAACCTCCCCCTGTCTCCACTACACATTTGTTGGGACACAATTCCATAAAAATGTGTGGTGGAGAGAGGGTTTGGGACACCACATTTCCTTGCCCGAAAAATAAGGTGATTGCATTCCATTGTGAGCTAGAGCTGCAACGCTAGAGTGAGGAGTTGTCTTACTCTTCTCTCCACCGCACATTTGTGTGGGGGGCACACAGACAAGGACACGTGGTGTCCCAACCTCCCCCTCTCTCCACTACACATTTGTTGGGACACAATTCCACAAAAATGTGTGGTGGAGAGAGGGTTTGGGGCACCACATTTCCTTGCCCGGAGGCGTTGAATAATCTCTCCCAAAGATGGGTTGTTCCTTTATACTCATTTATTTAACCCAAACCAAACCAAACCAAACCGAGTCTTATGTCCCAATCAATTGGGGTTGGCTACAAGGGCCATTTGTTCACTCAAATTGAGCTCTGTCAAGGGCCATTTGTTCACTCAAACCCATTAGACTCATATTTTTGCGCTCAACATCTAATGTAAATTTAGGTCTTCCCCTTCCCGTAGCGTTGAAGCAGGCGGGGTCGTCACCGCATTTGCTATCACAACAAAAGGGGTTCTCCACGCTGCTTTTGGAGGGAGTGGTCGAGGTTGAAGGACTCGAACGGAAAGCCTCCGGGAATGATAGGAGTTTTACCTCAGAACACGGTGACATTCATCGATAATCAGGACACAGAGTCGCAGAATATTTGGCCATTCCCAACTGATTATTTCGCCTATCTCTCGCCGTAGCAAGGTGATTAATTTGTTATTTCTTTTCGCTTAAGCAAGAAAAATGGAACATTATTATCATCCTTTTGATTTTGGACATGTTTTTCTTGTTCTCTTTTCCAGAAACATGATATGAGGTTGGGTGAGGAAAGTCCCAAATTAATTTGCCCTAATTTTTTGAAAATCTCCAAATCTGATTCAGTTAGATCGTGCATTCTTGGATGTGCTTGCCATAGTGCCAGTTCACGACCTGTAGCTTCAGAATTTTAAGTATACAATTTCCTGATAGTAAGTTCTCTCCATTGCCTTTTGTATAGAGTACTACTTTCAGCCGTAAAGGGTTAAGCCATGGTCAATACGTAGATCTGATAATGAGATTGTTGGCTGTTGTTCATTTGTCAGAAATAAAACTAAGCTGTACTGAATTTGTTATTTCTAGTTCTGAGCTATCTTTTTCTGTTTGAGGTATGAGGGAATGGATTCTGTGCTGAATGTGATGTATCACTGTTTATTTATTTCTGTACAAAGATCTATCAGCATGCACCCAAGAAGCAGATGAATTACCCAGCAATGGCTCAACTGCTTTCAAACACCCTATACTGCTTTCAAACACCCTATACTGCAAACGCTTCTTTTCTTATTACGCTTTTAATGTTCTTGGTGTCTTCACATACAATGTTGTTCCTCGTAGATCTCATTGACACTGAGAATTCCACTGTTTGATTCTACTACAAACTTTGACTTTCCAACATTCATTGAAGGTTAGCCTTGGCACTTGAATTCATCACTGTCTCAATGTGATCTTTTTATTTCTTCTTGCTTCAGCAAAAAAAAAAAAAACGGATTAACAAATTAGCATTATCATCTTTCTTATTATGTTATTGTGTACCATTTTCAGATGCTATATCTGTACTTGTTGGTTTGCCGGTGCTGGTTTTGTTTCTACAACTGGTGCTACAACTATAGAGGTTTATGGTGATGGTAATGAGACTCATAACTGATATCTCTAGGTTTTGAAATTGGGGTGGCATTTCTCTTAATTGAAATGGGATGTGCCCTCAACCGAACCTTAGACTTGATCGCCTCATTTAGGAGATTCTTTAGTTGTTTTAGAATATTGCCAAGAGCCTGTTGTAACAATACTACGCTAGTTCATATTTATTGGGAATTTGAACGTAATTTGACATTTGCTTGTGTACATCTAGCCACCCGTTGTAATATTTTTTTTTTGGAATTTCAATGTATGGCTTAATATGATGATATGCTCAGCTTTGTACACTCCTTTTAAATGATAATTGGAATGAGAATTGTCTAGCGTGGACTCATATATACTTTTGTTGTTTCTGATGTTTGTTGTTGCTGCTGTTAGTTTGAGACGCAAGGCGTTGGGCTGGGCCATAAAGCAAGGAATCCTATCGAAAAATTTCGAAACAAACAAGGAGTGGCAGCTACTCATCTCTGGAGTCATTAGTCTTTTTTATAAATTCATCACTGAAAACAAACGAGGAGTGGCAGCTACTCATCTCCGGAGTCATACAGCTCAACTTTCTTAGTCCTCTTTTTTTTTTTGCTAGTGTGATCGGTGTGCGTTTACAATGTAATTTGACGTACCTAAGAGAGAGTTTATCAGCACATGTAAACTACCTTTATAGCCATTTTAGATCACCAAAAGGGAGAAAAGTACTCTGCAACAACATTGGTAAACAAGGAGGCAAACTTCCTCCAGCTACAGTTCCAAGGTAAAAGAATGTGTAATTGTAAATAAGATATCCAATTATTTATTGTATTCTCTCCCTCTCTCTCTCTTTATTAATATTTTAATAAAGAATATGTAAAATAGATTGTATTGGTGTAATGTTAGAAAAATATGAGTAGGTAAAAAAAAAAAAATGCACTGTTCAAGAGGTTTTTTAGCAAATGATTGATAAACTTGCTCTAAAAGAGGTCTAAAGACTCAAAAGCAGGACTTATTTTTTTGCTAGTGATCGGCTTTGCTTGATTGGATATCAATTTTTTTTTTTAAAATTTCGTATGTATATGACAGCGCAACATCACTATTAATTTAATTTCTAGATTTTTTTTATAGCTAAGCATAGATAGAATTAACTCAGATAATAAACTACTTATAAATGGGGTTTAAAATCATCTTGTAGAGAACCAGAAGATGATTTTGGATTATGAATTTTCATGTTTGCTATTGACTTTTTTGTTTTTATTACCAGCGATTGCTATAGGCTTTGTTCCTGGAAAAATCACAGTATCTAGTAGAACAACATAACGATCCAGCTACAACAAAGAAACCAGTCCGGGTCTGATCTCTTACCGACCCGGTTTATCTATCGAAAAAGGAACAAAGAACTATTAATCCCAATGTGGGTTAAAAATGAAGAACAACGGAAAAAATGGTGACGCCATGATCATATATATCAGATGGCAAGGGGGGAATCCAGTCTTCAGGCAGTGCCTCTCTCTCTCTCTCTGTTGAAGATTATGATTCTAACATACAGGAAAATCCGCCGGAGGTGGTTCTAGTGATTGTAATTCCCCGACTCCGTTGTCGACGATGAACACCATGGCCAGACCCCAGCCTGTGTGAACGTCCAAGTGACAATGCAAAAGCCAAGTACCTGTTTTATCCAAAACAAAATATTTGAACATTAATTAGATGCTGACCAATTGAGATATATCAACCGTAAGGCATGAAATTATCTGTCGAAACTTTTTGTCTGGCATTTCATTTGTACAATTTATCGTGCCTCGAGATTGTGTTTTCAAAATTCTCATTTTATTGTGCGGTTAGAAATGCATTAAAGATACATCATTTATTCGGAAGGATATAATTGGTACTCCCTTCGTTCCTTTTTAAATGTTCCATACGAAAGTTCGTGCATTTTCAAACTCAAAAAAAAATTGTTATATATTAAATTACCCAATGAATACTTTAATCTGGTGTAAAAAGATAAAAAATAATGATATATAAAAATACATGTTTTTGGAGTTTGAAAATGCATGAATTTTCGTAAGAAACATCTAAATTGGGACGGATGGAATATCATTTTTTATATTTGTACTTTTATTTTTTGGAGTTTCTAAAAAATTCATAAAAATCGTTTTGCCAACTAGCTTGTATTAGAAGATTTTCAAAGCTTGAAATATTATGAAGAGATTCTTTCTCAAAGAAAAAGTTATCACAGGGAAATGACTGGTGCCTCTGTTTTCCAAACGAGAAATGCTACGTACATTGCACCAAACCATAACACCATCTATTACAGTTTTTGTGGGATTCATTTCATGTCCTATAAAATTTAAAAAAATATTCATAAATTTTAAAATAATATTTTATGGAGCTCTGTAATAAATTAGATTTAATGAATGTCAGTAAATATTATTTTTGGATTTGTAGCAGTTTCGCCCTTATGAATCCAGAAAATATTTAGCGATATTTGTTGGAGCTGTTTTTTTACAGAGCTCCATATATATTATTTTAAAATTTACAGGCATTTTACTATATTTTTGTGGGACCAGTGGTGGACTCCACAAAAAATGAAAAAAAATGTAGTGGATAGTGTAGTAGTTTGGTTTAGTGTATCTAGACTTATCCTTTCCAAAACAGTTTTGTGAAAAGAAATTCTTTCCACCAGTGGTCGAAAACCCACTTTTCCACCACCACCTTTTTCAGTTCTACCTGGTATTTATTATTGATATGAACCGTTTATCTTGTAAACTCCATATAATAGTGTATCTATTAAAAAAATAAACTTGATCGGATATCAATAGGAGTATTAAAAATTGAATTTTACTTTGTAAAATGGATAGTTTATCTTCATTATTATTGACAGATATTGAATCGTCCATTTATAAACTATAATTTAAATTTTGATATATCTATTCACTTCCGATCAAGCACCAACCGAAACATGCTTTCGAAAACAGTTTTTTTAGTAAGGATTTTCACGCTCCTTTTTTCTGTTTTGATAATTGCACCTTTTTTTTTTAAGGTGAAAACCGTTTTCCTTTTTTTTTTTTTTAATAGCCTTTTTGCCATATTCTTTACCTGGATTATCAGCAACAAACCGAATAACAGCCCAGCCACCAACCGGCAAGCTGACCGTATTCCTCATCGGCGGATCAACAAGGTTAAACTTGGCCGTATCCCTCTTCCGGTTGAAGTTCCCGAACCCCTCCGCGACGATGTAGAAATCATACCCGTGGAGATGAACCGGGTGGTTTTCGGCAGTGAATATGCTTGTCCCCTGAAAAACCACCTCCACTTGCGAACCGTACTTGAGTTTGTACACCTTGGTCGCTCTCACCGGACTCCACAGAGCCTGGCTCACGTTCCCGGTGTAATCGAATATCACCGGGGGAGATGCCGGGAAATCGGTGGTGAATACTCCGGGGATGCCCTGCTGGTGGGCCTGGAGGAGGGAGAAGCTGGAGGGGAGCACGAAGGATATGTTGTTCATGCTCGCGGCGAATCGGGTGCCGTTCGGGCCTTGGCAGTTCCTGCTTGTAGAATACAATTCTGTTAGTAAGTTTTCAAATACGGAGTAAGAGAGAAGCTTATTCACAGAGGAACATGAATAGCAAATTATGGAGGTGCCAAATCACGGTCGTTCGTTTCGGGGATCGGATCAATGGTCCGGATTTTAAACAAATTTTTCCAAGAAAGAGTTAACAAACTGTTCCTGAAGTTAATCTTCCCCAAAAAAGTTTGTTCAAAATCTGGATCGTCCAATATACTTTGGACAGGCGCAATGGTGCTCCGTTTAACACTTTTTCATAGAAAACTCCCCTTTTTTCCATACCTTGCTCGAGCACCTGGTGGGCAATTAAGAAGTCCCAATCCGACCGTAATAAACAAGCTCTCATCAATCTCCATCGGCACCGCAGCTTTGCTAGGACTTCGAAGGCTAGTCGTAAACTTAGTAGCCGTTGCCGTATCATTGAAAACCGGCAAAGTCGCGTTAATCGGCTTGATCGGGCCGCCACCCTTGGCCGGACACGGTGCCGTTTTATACTCCAGCACGGCGGTGGTCGTGGTGTTGTCAAACGGTGCGCCTTGGGCGCTGGCATAGGCTTGCGCAGCGATGTAGTACCTGGCCGGTGGCTGGTCGGCGGTGATGATGACGTCGGTGGTTTGGCCGGGGCCTAGCATGATTGTGTCGGTGGTGAAGGGCTTGAGGTAGGAGGCGTCGGCTCCGACCACTGTGAGCTTGTGGTTGGCGACAGTGAAGAAGAGCTGCTGGTTTAGGGCCGAGTTGATTATGCGGAGGAGGTTGGTTTCGCCGGAGCCGATTGGGACGATTACTGTGTCTGCATGGAAATGATATGATCTGGTCAGTTTCTTGAAATCTTGAGTTCTTTTTTCCCCTTTGGTTTACTACTATTTTGGCCAATTGAAACACTAGATTAGGCAAGGCCCAAGTTCAAGTCGCCAAATTTAACTGTGGTGAATCTTATTCATTAATGCACTACTGATCTTGAGAAAGTGTATTCTACGTGGTGTCTGCTTGGCACTCCCGAGCCGTCTGATGCACTTTTGGACGGCTTAGATTAAAACATTTTCTCTCCTCTCACCCCTCTTTTTTTCTCTCTCCAAATTTGAATTATCCAAAATTGCATTGGATGTGCCGAGCACGCACCATGTGGTACCCTCCCGGCATTGAAAAAATTCTCACTGGTCTTATTTGACGTTACTGGAAGAATAGAGTGTCACATGACATTCTCTCGTGTACTTTATATTCTAATGTACACATCGGCGAATAGAACACCTTTTTGTTAATGTACACATCGGCAAATAGAACACCTTTTCCTCCAAATATTGTATACACCAGTGGGGGTTAGCGAAGAAATTAATAAGTTAGTCCACAGGAGTCCAGAAACTATTAATAGTATTGAACCCCAAACGTCTGTAACGAGGCTCAAATATTGGTCTCCCATACGGCAGATTTCTGTTTAGCGGCTTTAGCCTCTAGTTGGTAGAGAGTTGGTTTCAAAAATTGAGTTGCCAAACGTTTTAAACCTTGGCCTTGGGTTAATGAAGGTTTGCCTGATCGTTAACTTCAGGGCCTTAGAATTATTTGAGGTGTGCACAAGCTAACCCGAACATCCGGTTGTAAAAAAAAAGAAGAAAAAGAAGAAGAAGCATACCTTGGCTGGAACAGTTGTAAAAATCTCCAGGCTGACCATTGATAGTGTAAGCATCAGAAATGTTAGGAGCCCCCCCTGTTCTTGTTGCTTCGGCAATCACATCCATGGGATTTGCATCCCACCATTCCCCTGCATCATCATTTTCACATTTTCATATAAAAGACCCATTTACAGATTAATTTTCTGGTAATCGAGTCTTCTCGGCTGAGATTATGAAGAGTTGAGTAAGTACCGAGGAGAAGGGGTGTTTCACGGGTAGGCTTGGGGAATGGGTAGGAAGAACCTTCCTTTGGGTGAATGATGATAGCACCATAGACGGTGGCTCTGAGCCACGAGCTGTGGGCATGCCACCATAGCGTTCCTTCTTGGCCTGTAATTGTAAACCTGTATGTGTAGCTCGCTCCTGGTCTGATCGGGCATTGAGTCACAAATTCTGGCCCGTCGGCCCAGGCTGTTCTAATCTGCCTAATGCCATGCCTGCAGAAAGAATTGTATTCATTTGTTTTTTACTTGTAAAAAAGTATGTTTTAGACGAGTTCTTTACTGTACTGCGTTACTATGCATGCAAATATACCAGTGAATGGTGACATTGTATCGAGCTCTATTGACGACGTTGACCTCTAGCGTGTCTCCATCGTTCACTTCCAGCGTTGGTCCCGGGAATTGCCCGTTAACCGTGATGGAGTTGTGGGTTTTGCACAACCTCTTCACTTTCGTTGCTTGAACCTGTTCCATTAATAATTAGTAGGCATTCATTTGTGGTTGAACTTATTGCCGTATTTGTTGACATCAAAAACCGAAATGAGTACTTGAAAAATGCTAGTAATTTTTTTCATCTTCTCGTACGAAATTTTCGGCATACTGCAATAAAGCAGAAACTGTGCCTCACAAGTTTGAGAGAGAGAGAGAGAGAGAGAGAGAGAGAGAGAGAGGACATACAACAAAGTCATAAGAGTGAGTTTTTGCATTAGCAAACAAGGGCACTGAATTGGCAAAGAGGAGCAAAAGGCCTAGGAAGAACAGAGTGAAGCTAGGCTTGGCAATGATGGTACTGTTGAAAGCTGCTTCCATCTTTGCTTTGCTTTGTGTTTTCTTTTTCTTTTTTCTGTTTTCGTGGCTGAGTACTTGGCCTTTTCCCTTGTGTTTTCGTGAGTGAGTTACAGATGGTGGGTTTGAAGGTTGATTATATAGGTGGAGAAGAGGAGAGAGGGTTGTTCTGAGGTTGGCAGATTAGGTTTTGATTCAAACAGTAATTTTGATTAATGGTCAGATCAGTGGGCAAATCTTAGTTCAACCCTGTACGAGAGAGTTGGTGCACCCACTGGCCTATCACAAGTGCATAATTTCCTCAATGCTTGTTTCACAAGTCTTCTCCCATATCTTGGGGTTTGAATATTTTTCTAAGTACTAATTAATTAAGCATCAGTCTTTTTATAATCCAACTACACAGTCAAAAATTCATGCTTTTAAACCCCCTGTCTAGAGAGCTGGTCAAAATACTACAAATTTTTATCTCTGTAGGGTAAGAAAGTATGTATGTTGTAGCTACTTTTTTGTCATTTTTGTAATACCAACTACTGATGAACTACTCGCATACCAAGGGCAGTGACATTAGTCAAAATCTTGATTTTTATTTTCGCGTAGCGCGGCATAGCTAGGTACATATATAAATGCATCTCAAAACTACTCTCCAATTCTTATAATACAGATATCTAGCTAAGTGAGTACCCAAATACGTGTAACATGGTATACCATCGGTCCATCACCACCCATGACATATCAAATCTCACGGATGATCACTAATTAGCTCTAGACAATGTTTTTAAAAGCAAAGGTTGTGTCTATTATAATTAATGATGGGTTTGAAGAGGAATAGAATCGATAGATCAATCTTTGTTCTAGATCTTGTCGAATTTAACCTTCGATGAAGGTAAGGAGTCAATCATCACATCGACTAAATCACATGGTGTAATAGGATTTTAATCCCAAGTAGCTGGTTTGTTGATCTAACTAGGTCAGAGACTTAGGGATTTGTTCATTCGTTAGTGGTTAATTTGTTCGCCGATCTAGGTCAGAGACTTAGGAATTTGCTCGTTCGTTCAAAAACTTTCAAAATTGAGGCACCCGTTCTGATAAAATTGGTCTATTATAAATTGGTCGATGTGTGCGTAAGGTTATGAAATAAACTTTTTGACCTTGAATATTTCTTGCTGGGGTGGGGAACAGAAATGCCGGAATCCAAAGCTGATACTTTGATACAGAGGAAAAGCTGGCTTTGCATCTTCTTGTCGTTGCCATAATGGAAACCCTTTTGAGATGCAATGATGTGGCGACATGGCACAAACAAAACAAATTATGATCTCGAGGTTTAATTAAGGACTGCTTTTCCAAACTCACATGTTTCGGATTAATTATGGTTTAGTGAACTTTAGACACCCAAAAACCTGTGTTTAACTTCCCTTTCTATCGACTTGATAATAAGCCGGAGTTGGATTAATTTTGACATATTTTTGTTATCATTAGAGTTTTTTTTTTATTAATTTTCGGTATTTTAACCAAGTTTTTGGTTAAGATATTTAGTTCTTGGATTCCTCTGAACGATAGGAATCAAACAAGTAAAAATATGTGAATCGAAGTTATAAAGTTCTTACAAATACAAAAATAAAGATACAGTCGGTGTATTTTTTGACTATTATATATAATGACAATTTTGAACTTTTGATGTTTAGATTTTTTCGTCTCTTAAGGCTCCCTTTGTTTCGATGTAAAATGTTTTACAATGTAAAATATTTTTTTAGAAAATAAACTTAAAACTTACAGAAATCGACAAAATAGTGTAGAGAGAGAGAGAGAGAGAGAGAGAGAGAGAGAGAGAGAGAGAGAGAGAGAGAGAGGGGAGGGGAGGGTTTAAATGATGGAGAGATTTGAAAATATTAGAATTGAACGTGGGTCATGACTGACGATCGATGAAACTGAACAATGAAAATTACAGTAGAAGGCAGTGAGTTCATTTCGGAAGATAACTTACGAAAGATTTAAGGGTAAGTTACTTTCATCCAATTAATGAAAAATATTTACATGTAACATATTTTTCTCATTTTTTACACAACTAAACACCGAAAAATAGGAAAATATTTTACGCCCAAACAAACAGAACCTTAAATTTCTCCAAATCGAAGAAAGAAAAGTTGATGTAAACCTAATAAAAAATTTTAAAATGATAATAGTTCAAAACCAACATATAGTACAAATTAAGTTTTAATTGCATTTTGTTTCAGAATGTGCGCGCCAACAAATTCAGGGAGTGGACCAGGCAGGGTAATCAGTTGACTGTACATCGTGTACAAAGCATTGTGGACAGAAGAGAAAAAGAAGAGGAAATTAAGAAACTTTCCATTCTACATTTTCCTCAACTTTCTCTACCTTTTCCTCCTCCTTCTTCTTCTTTTTTTTTTCTTTTTCTTTCTTTCTTTCCTCAATTTCAAAACAGTCCCCTATGAAAGAAAGTCATCTTTCACTGGGTGCTCCCTAAGTAATTTTTTAATTTTTTTTCAAGACATTATGGAGTCTAATTAGCAACAAGTCAGAGCTACTGGACAATTAGGTGCAAGGGCTGCCCACGAAAAATTAAAAATCAGGACAGTATTTTTAGAGAATCTGACTTTTATTTTGAATAAAAAGGGTATTCTGCAGGGGTCTGATTTCTTCTATCTTGAAAACTGTGCTTCCTGAACCTTCGTGCTGAGAAATTTTTGGCCGTTGGATAAATCATGTGCCTCTGTGCCGAAAAACCTCTTGGCACTTAAAGATCCTGTCTAATTGTGGCTTGAGACGTTGCATGAGCAAGAAAATGGAGATCGAAACGCGGGACATGAATTGATTAAATCAATTTAAAAGTATGCAACAAGAAAATGATTACCGTGAAACGCTGGGACAATGAGATTGTCAAACAACTTCAAAATTGGCATTAAGAAGGAGTAGAATTAAGAGAAAGATAGTAATTAATTAACGCGTGGAGAAGTTTTAAGTGGTTGAACTGTAAGATGGACCTTATACAACGTTGTTAGCATTGAGAGAAAAACAAATGCTGGGATTGGGGAAACAATTAAACAGTAGTTTAATTACTTGCATCTTGACGAATCTCATAGCAGGCTTAACAACAAGACAAATTTACTGACTGCGAGAATCTAATTACTTGC
Source organism: Rhododendron simsii (assembly GCA_014282245.1). Taxonomy (NCBI): domain Eukaryota; kingdom Viridiplantae; phylum Streptophyta; class Magnoliopsida; order Ericales; family Ericaceae; genus Rhododendron; species Rhododendron simsii. Next base: position 31,257,552 of record CM024961.1, read on the forward strand.
GAATCGAGCTCGGGGTTAAGTCCCTAACTTGGTGGCTCCCACTCAACCAGCCCTTTTGGGCTAAACCTTTCAATTGAAGCATATATACACACATTTAGGATCCAATGAGGGATCCCATACGGCTTTACCGTGCGGGATTCCCCTTTTCCGATCGAATTGCGACGATCCGAGCCTCTCAATGTGTTCAGAACGTGAATTTAAGAATACCCGCTAGAAATCAGCAAAAAAAAAATGATTGGAAAGAGCTTGATCCGAGTAGTTTTTTACTGAACCGTTCAATAAAAAACTGTTCGCATCAAGCCCTTCCCGATCATTTTTTTGGCTGATTTCTCGCGGGTACTCTTAAAATAACAGGGTTTTTTTTACCAAATCGAACCAAAATTATTAAGATTATGAGTAGCTATATATATACACGAATAATTATGAATAATATTCAAAATCAGATATATACAAAATAAAAATTTTAAAATTCAAACTCTCAGGGAGCTGGGCCGGCCCCGGCCTCAACATAGCTCCACCCCTGTATGCATATAGAAGAGAGATGGGTCAAGGTACTTTTAGGCTTTAGACTGTTGAATCAGCAACAAATTACGCAAAGCTAGCTAGAACTTAAACTTGCCAAAGTTAGTGAGTCATTTTTTACTGGCATTTCCAAGTTCTTGGAAATTAAACCGTTAAGAATTATAGACAACTAAAAAAATTGATTGAACACCCAAAGGTTACCCCCATTGCCGTGTTCTCTCTATCGATCCTTTTCTTATTCAGCCTTCATTTTCACAGTTAGTTATAAGTTGGTAGGAAACTTGACAAGAATCGTTTTGTTTGCATCAATCCAAATCACACGCAGGAGTCAGGACCAGAGTTCAAAATCAAAGGCTCTAAAAGTCTAATTAATGGTTTCGTGAACTTCACATATTCGAGCTAGATAGCAACTACTGCTCATTGGACGTCCCTAGCTGTCTGAATCCAGCAGCTAGCTAGAGGGTTTTTGCGAGAATTAAAGGGCTATGCATGATTTCTGGGGGTTAAAGTTTGGGCAAGCTGAGCTTTCATGTCAAGAATTAATGGTGCTTAATTGGAGCAATTAAGCACCATTAGAGGTGGTTAGGGTTTTTTTTAGCTTTTCTTTTCTTTTCCTGGCCGTTTGGCCGGTGGTTCTCCGGCTGGTTTCCAGTCCGGCTTGTATTGGTCTAGTTGTTCTAGGTCCAGTGGATGTTGGTGGTGGGTAAAAATTTTAGTTTAGCGTCGGTGGGGTTGCTTGGCCGGAATTTTTGTCTACGTTTGGGTTTCGTTGCGTGTCTGTGTTGTGCCGGCAGTTTGGTCACGCGATTGGACTACAGATGGAGTTTTCGGTGTTCATCCAGATTTCATATGTGCTTTCTCGGGTTTGAGCTGGGATCCGTTTGGGTTTCTCTACTACCTGGACATAGATTGGTTCCTAATCTAGGCGTTTCGTCGGTCTTGCTTTGACAAGGGGTGCCTGTGTCGATGTTTTGGTAGTTTTGGTTCATTCCTGTATCTGCTGATGAAATCTGTATTGCCTTTGGTCTTTTTAATATGAAATGAAATTGACATTATTCAAAAAAAAAAAAAAATGGAGCAATTGGGTTGGGCTGCAGAAGGGCAAAACAGTAATTTCACGGTCGGGCCGGGATTTCCAAGAAGTACGTACGTATACGTATTCGGAAAACTCATGATGGATTGGAAATAAGTTAAGTACTGTCGAAGCTCAACGGTTTGTTTGTTCGGATCGTTTGCTAAACCTATTTCAATTTCAAAAGTTCGTCGATTCGTTAAATTTTTTCTTCTCTGTTCAAAAAAGGTTATATTTTCTTTCCTATGGTCAGTTCTTATTTGGTTTAAGATTGGATGACGGTTTCAATCCACATAGTATTTCTAAGTATTCGGTCAAATTTCATCGCCAAGGCTTAAAATTCAAAATGTTTCTTTTCTCGAGAAGTTTCATTTTTTTTTTTTTTGCATCTACATTCCTGAGGTTAATTTTTTTTCTTAATTACCTTTACTGAATCGATCAAGTTGTATACATGCTGAAGACTTCTTTCAAGATTAATTACTTCTTTTCGCATGTCTCCTGACTCAGCTAGTTTGTTTCAGAATCTTTCTGATACGTTTTCACCTTTTGTTCAAAATATTTTACATTGAATGACAGAGCGAAACGAAAAGCAAATTTATAAACGATGTTCTCCTACTCGATTACTTTTGAAATACTCTAACAATAAGTTTTTTTTTTTTGCTTTTCATAATTTCCTTCTTTTAAGCAGATCAATCAAATCGAATTAAAGTTTCACCTTATCATACGTAATTATGGTGAGGCAATATATATATTATCCCATGTGCTTGCATGGTGAATATTTAGTAATACCTTGATAATCAAGTGATTCCTTCCAAGGCCCGATGGGACGCATGAAATCATGCTCTCTTGGAGGTACATAGCACGGGAACATTCAGTCATAAGTAGTACTCAGGGAAGTTACAACTCGCTCTCATTTCGTTGCCTTCACAAGGAAGGAAATGAGAAGAAGGAAATCCTTTTCTAGCTTGGAAATTATTAATTAGTAGTAGCAATGATGAACAGCACATGCACGCCCTTTTCGTGGGGGATTAATTGGTTGTGTCGTATACTTGGAATCAGGCTTTGTCTGCGGTCCACATTTGGACGGCTGAGATGCGGTTTGAGTGACTGTTACCGTTGGATAGTGTTTTTAATGGTTGAGATTAAAACAAAAAATTTTCGGAAAAAAGTTAAATACAAAGATGAACGGCTATAATGCAACTTTAGGGACTATCTGCAGTACGTCCAACTGCAGATAATCCGTGTCCTATACTTGACGCGTTTCCGCTAAGTTTTTTTTTTTTTTTTGTTGAAAAAAGCGCGGGTCATTCTTTTTTTCTGGTAAATGTACTCTTCCATATAAGCCCCGAACAAGAAAACATCATGGTCGAAACAGGACTTAAAAAACTATCTTAGCCAACTCCCTTAAAGGAGCCACCAAGCAGAAGCGTGGGTCATTTTACTATATTTTTCACACAAGTTTTGGTATTTTTACCTAACTTGATTATTACAATTTTTTTTCTCAAACCTTATTCACTATTGGAAACGCCCCATAATTATTAGCGTTTAATGGATTATTGGGATGTAGATTGACTTACTTTGATTCAAATGGACCATGTTCTTAGTTGATGTAGATTGAGCTCAGTTTTCAAGAAGAGCTCAGCACTAGTGGAGAATTTTAGGCAGCTATTTTTTTTCCCTTGGACACGCAAACTTTTTGCATACAAAAAACAGTGCGATTTTCCAGTTACGCGTAATCCAACATCATTAGATGTCGATTCGTTTGGATACAGATACACCTGTAAGCGCGGTTACCAAACCATAACAAGTCCGCGTCAATTACTAATCATAAAGACCTTTAGAACTTCATCTTATACAATAGAAGAATATCTCATGATCACAATCAGATTATTATAAGATGAGCCGATAATATCTTAATCTTGATACGAAAAAGTAAAGAAAAGATGGAGTAGTAATAATACCAGAATGCTAAGATCAAGCATCACATGTTAGAGGGTGAACCGGTTCCCTCTAGTATCGGCGATCCACACATCCAATCCACCAGCAGCAGCAAAGATCAATGTTAGAGATTCATCCGGAGGGTTAAGCAGCCATGTCATTCCATTCCTTTGCACATTAATTCTCTCTTCTTCTTCTTTTTTTTTTGTCAAGGGGAAGTTCATAAATATTAAATCAGAACGAGGACAAGGATCAGAAGTGCTAAGAGAAGGTTAGAAATCGAACTACAGAATTACAGCAAAGGAAAACCTAAGCTAGTCCAGAAGCTGCCTAATGTTTAGGCAGTCCCGAATCAAAAACTCCCTAATTTATAAAGGAGCTTGAGTAAGAACAATGAGATTATCATTTTGTTCGATACCCACTCTGGCTAGGTGGTCCACGTATTGATTTGCTTCACTGCACATTAATTCTCGGCGCTCATCCTCACAACAATATATACTGGAGTACTTGTGATACTATCGAGTATTTGTTCCTGTGAAAAATAAGCATTTGTACCTAGTACTACATAAAGTACAACCTGGTACCAGATCAGTTGTACTAGCATGTACACTAAGCAGGCACAAACCCATTGTACATTCGGGCTGCCTCCCACGTTGGTAGTTTAGATTGTTGTGTGCTGGTGTATAAAGGTCCTTTACCACTTACCTAGTCGGCAATTGCCTAGATAAGTTAGTGTGTGAAATTACTCTTCTATCATTTCTCAAAAAAATAAATAAATAAACCCCTTGTACATTCATTGCTTTGTCTTCTCTTACTAATGATGGTAAGACCCTCTAAATAGTATTGCGTATTCCGCCGTCACTCGTAATAGAGGATGTAAGCGCTAGTACTTGCATGAACACATAAAAGAACACTCAAATGGCAAACCTACTCTGTTTTGTACTTTCCTAGCTAGTATTTCTTTGCACCACTGCCGACAAAGTTTTCTCATGGAAAGTACAAAATTTTGGCAAACCTATTACTCCACAGTCCACATGAATACGTGCACAAATGATATATACATAAAATTAGATGCAAAATCACTTATTCTACCACTCAGGTAGGTTCCCCATTGAAAAACTGTGGGACTTGCTATCTTGCTCCTTGTATTCGGGGCCTGAGACACTTATTCCACCACTCAGGTATCCAAATTAGTTTATGCGTATTTTGATTAATTTGAGAGAGTAAATGTGACACTTCGCATTCCGGTGGCCTGCGGTACTGCAAGATGGCAGACTCCATCTTTATACAATATTGTCTCCTTTAGACGCCTAAAGCCCATAGACTTCCCAGTGAGGTCACCTATCCTTGGATTGCTCCAGGATGAGCATGCTTAACTGTGAAGTTCCTATGCGTTTTGCCGCAAATTCGAATGTAATATCCTTCTAGGAGATATGAGTTACCCCCGTGTTACCCCGCTTTCCGATGGCCGGTGGTACTGCAGAATGGCAGGCTCCGTCCGGACGGGAGGGGGCAAATCATGGTTTATAAGAAAAGATCCCTTCTACTTGTACAAGGCCTTTTAAAGCCGTGAGGGCGGGCCAAAGCGTATAGAAACTTCACAGTTAAACGTGCTCATCTTGGAAATTAGACATTTATCTTCCTTGTTTCATTCTTAGTTGGATGGTTTTGGTGTTTCCTTTGTCATCTGTAGATGCCGTATGGCTTCTTTGAAATGTTATGAGTTTAAATCTACCTTAATTAGTATCCCCGCGCAAGTGGGTGTCGGGCTTACTGTAACTACCCGCTCCATCTTTGTACAATATTGTCTGCTTTAGACGCCTAAAGCCCATAGACTTCCCAGTGGGTCCTTCACAGTTAAACTCTGTATGGACTGACCTGAAAAAACTTGATAGCATTTGAAAAAAAAATGAACCTCAAATCTTAGAAGGAAGCAAATTTCCAAGTTCGAGAACTTGACCATTAGGCCAACCCATTCAGGTTACGGTTTAGACGTTGAGTATTTCTTCCACAGCAACCCAATAGGTTTTCGATCATCTGATGTCCTTGTTCTGAAAATGTCATGCTTTGTGGAAGCTACCGAAAATCATATTTTTCACTGCAAATAGAGTAAAACGATGACCATCGTTTGAACTCCTCTCTCTTTGTTTTTGTGATTTTTGTACATTTTTGTGACACTACATGCTAGCCTATTCGGTGAAGCTGATTTCTCGAATGGACCCCATCAAATATCTATTCGAGAAGCCAGCACTCACCCATAAGCTAGCACGTTGGTTGCTTCTACTGGCTGAGTTCGATCTCCAGCATGTCACGAGGAAGTCAGTAAAAGGCCGCGCCGTGGCAGAATTCTTGGCAGACCACCCAGTTGAGGGGCCAGAGGATGTGGATTTCAACTTCCCAGACGAGGATGTACTGACCGTAACTGAAGAAGTATGGACGCTGTATTTCGACGGGGCTAATCAGAAAGGGTTCGGAATCGGGGTGTTGCTGATCACGCCCGCCGGCGCTCATATTCCGCTCGCGTTCAAACTGAATTTCGATGTTACTAACAATCAAGCCGAGTATGAGGCCTGCATCGTCGGGATGGAGGCAGCAATTGCACTGGGGGTTGAGAAGCTCGAGGTTATCGGAGATTCAAACTTGGTGGTGTCCCAAGCCAACGGAGATTGGAGGGTTCGCGAGGAAAAGCTGAAGCCTTATCACCAAGACTTGGAGGAACTGATTCCTCGCTTCAATAAGGTGACTTTCACCCACGTCCCTCGCTTGAGGAATCAGTTCGCCGATGCCTTGGCGACATTGGCTTCAATGATCGAACTCCCGACAGGGGTCAAAATGCGGCCAATTGTGATCGAACAAAGGGACCTGCCCGCTTATGAATACATCAACGCCATCGATGATGTCGATGATGGCCTACCCTGGTACCATGACATCTGGAATGTTGTGGAGCGCGGGGAGTTTCCCGCCGGGGCTACTAGGAAGGATCGGATCGCCTTGCAACGTTTGGCTGCTCAGTACATCATCTGCGGGGGAAAGCTGTATCGAAGGTCTCACTGCGGAATGCACAAGCTGTGTGTGAATGGTGCCGAAGCAACACGGATAATGGAAGAGACTCACGAAGGAGTCTGCGGTCCTCACATGAGCGGCGTCATGCTCGCAAGGAAAATCCTCAGGCAGGGTTATTATTGGTCTACCATGGAGTCTCAATGCATTGACTATGTGCGACGTTGCTACAAGTGTCAAATCCATGCTAATCTACAGCATGTTCCTCTAACTGAACTTTTTGGTATGACCTCGCCGTGGCCTTTCTCTGTATGGGGAATAGATGTTATCGGGATGATCAGCCCCTCTGCTTCAAATGGCCACAAGTTCATATTGGTAGCCATTGACTACTTCACCAAGTGGGTCGAGGCTGAGTCTTACAAGACCTTGACAACCGTTCAAGTTGCACAGTTCATTCGAAAGAACATCATCTACCGGTACGGCGTGCCTCAGGCTTTCGTTTCGGACAATGGAAGCCACTTCAAGGGCAGGGTTTTGGAGCTATTTGAAGAATTTGGGATTAAGATCCATCATTCAACGACCTATCGGCCGCAGACGAATGGGGCTGTCGAGGCTGCAAATAAGAACGTCGAAATGATCATCAAGAAGACTGCCGAGTCTGCAAGGGATTGGCACGAACTGCTACCGTTGGCCCTCTGGGGGTACCGCACTTTGATCCGCACTTCCACAGGCGCAACTCCGTTCTCTTTAGTCTATGGAATGGAAGCTGTACTCCCCATCGAGCTTGAGATTCCGTCTCTGAGAGTCATGGCTGAAAGTGGTCTCGAGGAAGCTGAATGGTTAAGTGGGAGGTTTGTCGAGCTCATGTTGTTTGATGAGAGGAGGCTCAGTGCTTTGTATCATGTTCAAGGGTATCAGCGTTGAATCGCCCGGGCATTCAATAAGAAAGTGAAGTCGAGAGGTCTGGTCGAAGGGGATATGGTCACAAAGGAGATCCGAGCTCCAGTGTTCGATCCTCGTGGGAAGTTCCGGCCAAAGCACTCTGGGCCGTACATCATCAAAACCATCCTATCTGGGGGTGCTGCCAAGCTCATCGACCTCGACGGCAATGAATTCAGTACATTGGTCAACCTGGATCAGCTCAAGAGCTACTATCCCTGAGAGATGCTCGTTGGATCGAAAACCACAAGAGTGGGCGATTCCAAGCAAAAGTTAGAGCAGCCTGCTAGACCGAAAACCTAAGGAGGCGGTCTAGGCAAAAATAAATAGGCAAAATCAAAAAGCTCGCTAGACCGAAAACCTGTTAAGGCGGTTCTAGGCAAAAGTTAAAGCGTAAAAGGAGAGGTAAAATACACGAGCGAACCCTTGCCTAAACTACGTTCTGACCTGATTCCCTGCAAAGGGATACGTAGGCAGTCTCACAATGAAACCCGGTCATATCCTATCAAGCTGATCCACAGGTCTGACATTTTGGGTTTGTACCAAAGCTGAGATGGTTCAAGGATCCAAAAGACGGGCTGAAGTTGCGTTGGAGAATTCAAAAGGGAGGAACCCTTTATCTTTCAACTTTATTTTGCAAAATTACTACGTCTAATATACAAGCTGAGCATAAAAGCCTTAAAAGAAATGAAGCATGAAAAACAGAACAAAATGCTTGAGAAGCCTAACGGCTCACAGCTTATTCTAAGTACAGCAAAGTGGTTTGGAGTCATCCCATGTTTGTTCTTGCATGCACATCTGCTCTCAGCCACTGTCTATAGCGATTCTTTAGCCGAGGATTGAAATCTGGCATCTCTGCCTGGAGAGTTCTCTGGCCCCAGCGCCTCTGATAACCGCCCAGTGTCTGAGCATTAAAGTTGGGAAGACGGAAACCCCCGGTACTGATTCGGGTATTCTCCTGTGAAGCGCCCAGTTGGCGAAGGATCCGCCAGGGATATAAAACGTGAAGCATGTCAGCCCCGCGATGACCACCCTGTCAAAGCCGTCAGAATGGATGGTCATGTCTGGAAGGTCTAGCCAAGGACACCTCCAAGCAATTTCATCGGGCTGCATCTCCTGCATGAATTCGTACCAACCCTCCACATTCAAGTCAGGGTACCGCATTTCCCTCTGATGAACCCGTTTTGGAAACAGATTCCAGCCCGCTGCCGGTGGATGCAATAGACTCAGCTTGTCCGACAACCACAGCTGCATGAGTGATAAAACAAGTAAGGAGTCAGATAAAGCCTGAGCGAAAAGACAAGTAAGGAACTAGGAAGCAGCCTAAGCCAAGTGTCGAGGTAAAACGAGAACGTGCGAGAAAACCAGAAAAAGGTGAGCTGAGTGAGTTTACCTGAAGCAAGAGCGGGCTCCCACTAAAAACAGCTGATTGGCCTGTACTCACTAAATCCAAACCCAGGAGTGTTTCAGCCAGGACCAAGGGAATCACATTCTTTCGGTCCCCCATTTGAGCGGCCACGCTCACCAAGGAAGGGCTGACCCGCCCGTCAGCAGGAACGAGCAAATAAGCCGCAAGCAGGCAGATAACCAAGGCGAAGCGCCGGCGTGCTTGAACTTCGTCGCTGCCCGGGCTATTCAAGTCGACATCTAGGCTGTACATTTCAACCAGCCGGATAACGTTCACCTGGCCACCTTCAAGGATTGTGTTCGCCAGACCCCGGGAAATGCCAAGCGAGCTGGCCAGCAGTTTTGGCATGCTCACTTGATAGGGAGGAACGACGAGCGTCGGGGACGCGTAAGTGCGGAGGTACGCCTGAAATTCCTCCACGGTCGGGCACATCTCATCATCACCAAAGCGGAAGACATGGACGTCCGGATCCCAGAATCTCAGGGTGGCCCACAGCAGCGCCGGGCGGATCGGCACATGTCGAAGAAAGCGGAAAGAAGAAAGCCCGTGGTATTGGAAGTTGAGCCAATCAACACCCAAAAAGGACACTAGCCAAGGCTTGAGCAGTGTTGGGAGGGGATTATCCATGGGCAAAACTATGTATATGCTAGAAAAGAAAAGGGGAGTAATTGATGCTGTGAATGCCCTGAAAGGGGCACTCCAGCTTTATAAGCTTTCAAATGACCGTTGTAAATTGCATGGAGAATGAAGCTAGTCAACTAGCCTCCAAGGGAACATTATACCAAGTACTCTGCCTCCCCTGAACTCTCAGAAACCGTGGGGAAGCCGTGTGAGGGTGAAAACAAAACTCCCCTGAAAAAGGACAGTTGGTCAGTCAAGTGGATCTGGCTCTCAGAACCCTGGCGTACGCCAACCTAATCCTGGCGTACACACATCATTCCCTCACCTGGCGTACGGGTCCCTAACCATGGCGTACGGTAGGTTTGTGCATCAGAAAACCAGTTTCCAGCAGCAACTGCCGTCGTATGGTCGTTTTCAATTCCAAGGCTCGCTTCGGCCATTTCATGATTCCTACAAGTTCCAAACATCAGTTGGTACTGCTACAAAGCGTCGGATCCTAAAAGCCGCACTCGTCGAAGATTTTGGACTCCCGAAGGCCCGTGTCAAGCCAAAATCGAGGATACGAAGGGTCGAATTTCGTTTTGTAGGATTTTCCAAGTTTTGTTACGCCGTATATGTCACATAGGACTTGTATGACTACACGGGGGTGTCGGTTTCAGTCCGGGACCATATCGAGTCATCTTTTGCGTCTTATGTCCATTTTGCGACATTTTTAGCTTTTTTTCGGTATTTTTCCTCGTATCGGGATATTTCTACCGGTTTCAATGGTTTGTACAGGTCGTTATACGTCTATATTAGTTTATTCAAAGTGTCAGTTTCTTCTGTTTTGAAAAATACGGAACTTGGTCTATTAAACACCAATTTTCCCGTATCCTCCGCGTGTCTGGGGTATATCTCGTATCCTGGGGCTTTTCTATACCTTTTTCTTCGAGCTAGATCCATTTTTGTGCGTGTGCAAGTGTCTGTGTCAATTCAGAACCATCATCAATGCATGTTAGATATTAGGGGATGGTTTGTTCAAATCCAATAACTAAAGAAATCAACAAACAGAAAACGCAGATATTATTTCTACCATGTCTACCATGTCAAAACCCTAAAAAGCCAAAGGGTGGAAATGTATCAAGCAGCACATCGGCCCGAGCAAACTCAAAAGTATCAAGGCACACTCGCCCAAAAGTCAAAAGGCACGCAGGCCTTATATCCAAAACGGCAAAGTATCAAAGTATCAGTGTATCAAAGGCAAAAACAGCAAAATAGACTAAGGCTCAGTGATAACCCTCAGTCGTCAAAAAGGTCCTCGTCGTCCTCCTCCTCCTCGCTCTCTACCAGCTCGCGCGGGTCTATCCGGAACAGAGGATCGCCTGCGGAGTCAGAACCACTGCTGAGGGACGTGCTCTCCTCCTCTTCTTCTGCTTCCTCTTCTTCTCTCCTCTTCTTTTGCAACGGTCCCTCAGCAGGCCGCTTCTCCGCAGACCTCTTCCTCAGCTCTCGGCGAAATGGGAGATCCTCACTAGCAGCCGCAATGTGTACTCCTCTCTGAGTGCTCGCTGCTGGTCGGGATGAGCTCGGTGCTATCTTCTTCTGAGGCGGTGGCCTCACGCTCTTCCTCCTAGGAGCCGCCCTAGCCTGCCCCTGCATTGCATTTAGCTTGTTAACATTTGTGTACATATTGCATATATATATTGAAATGTGAAAGCAGGACATTATTCTATCAAAGCTTTAAAGTCGTACCTGAGGCCGCACAGTAGGAGCTGGAGCTGGAGGTGGATAGTGCAGCCGCAACTGGGCGCCACTGTGAAACTCCTTCTCCATGGCCTTCATCAGGCGCACTGCCTCTCGCACCCACTCCATCGGGGCCTGTGTTACAATAAGTGGTCAAGTCAGTTTGCAAGACAAGTATACATGTTAAAGTCGAAACAAGGGAAGTACAAAGGATGCTATAGTATCGTACCGGTCCTGTGATCTCCTCGGGTTCTCTCCTAGCAGGCTCGAACTGAACAGTGGCCTCCTCTCCCTGAGCGTCCCGCACGGCCAGTGTCCAAGAAAGTCGAGGGAGGCCCGTCGCTCTAGCAGGCTCACTCCTTTCCCTCGAGCGGGCAGTCCTGCCTTGCCCGCGCCTCTCCTCTCCAGCTGCTCTAGCCTCAGCCTCTACAGCTCCGTGCTCGACTACCCCAAGCGGTCCCGCCAAGTACTGCCTCTGATAGACAGCATAGTCACGCTCGGGCCTCAAGAAAGCGGTAAGGCCTGCCGGGACGGTGAAGCGCTGCAGCTCAGCCAGCGTGTACTGGTCCGTGTGTGAAGCGCGAGGCGGAAGTGGGCCCGGCACCACAAACTCTGAAACCTCAAGTGACTGCCGTGTCACTCGATCCCCCAAGTACCACTGCCACCCAAAGATCGACTCCAACAGCACGCGGCTCGCGGCTACCACCCTGCTCCGGGAAAGGTACTCCGGCTCAGCCTCCGCGGTCCTCCAAGGGTCCCACTCCACCTGCAAACATTCAACAATCAGGCAACAAACGGTCGATCAGCGACAGCATTGAAGCAATTCAAAGGCAAAAGTAGGCAATAAAAGGTTGTGTTCTACCTGGGTGCTCGACAGCTCGTCAAGGTACGCCCGGAAGGCCTGGAGGCTACCTCTTGCTGCCTTCTTGCTCGGTACTGTGGCCCCCATATCAGAGCACGGGGGGCATCTTCAAGTTCGGGCATGAGTTCTCCGGGGGGTACATCTTCAGCACCTCATATGCCCATAGCTGCAAGTTCAAACAATCAAAGCATCAGTACAGTAGGCACAATTCAAAAGAAAGGAAAGTACTCAGAAAAGTAAAGGTTACGAGTCTCTTTTCTTACCTCCCACACCCTCCAAAGGCCAGCAATCGCTTTCTTCCGCCGAGAGAACTCCCCCATGAAGCTATAGCACATCCCCAGAGCAGCGCCTCCCCAATCGTACCTGGCCGCCGTGCGCAAGTCAAACAGGGCGGCAAGTAGGCTAAGTGCACCGTGGACCTCTTGTTAGGGTACAGCGACGCCCCAAACAGGTACAACAAGTAGGCCCTCGCCATCTGCTCTTCCTCCTGCTCCGAGTGCGGGACCCTGTCCTTCAAATGCCAGTGGAACTGGTCGTGGGAGAACGTCTCTGAAATACCCACGGGCACAAAACCCAAGAACCACTTCAGCGCCTCTGGATCTCTGTGGATTCCCGTGTCAAATGGGATAGGCTCTCCTCCTACCCTCAAACCCGTCAGAGCAGCAAAGTCCGCCGGAGTCACAGTCATCTCCCCGATCGGAAGGTGGAAGGTGTTGGAGGCGTCCCACCACCTCTCAGCCAGCGCCGTGAGCAGGGCATGATCGCTGAGCGTGGCCGTCTGTGTAAGAATGAACGGTCTGAACCCCGCAGCGTCAATCAAGGACCTAACCCGCTCGGGCAGTCGTCTGTATAGCTCAAGGGAACTAGCAGAACCGCCGTGCCCCCTTGTACCACCTCGCGTCCTCTGCACACCACAAAAGCGAAATGAACAAGAATTTCCGTTAGCATGCATACTATAACAAGCAGTCGAATCAAGGAAAGGTTTAAGTAAAAGCCATCAAGCCAGGATAAAAAGGGCATCCAACATTCTATGGTCAATTCAAGGTCCGTGTTTACCATAAAGTCGAAGCAAGTTATTTCAAAAGCATGATATTTTATGTCCGTAAGGTATCCTACTCAGTCGAATCAAAGGCATTGGCATTCTATCAATCGAATCCAAAGTTCCGAAATATCAACAAGTCGAGGCAACCTACAGTCGATTCAAGCTCGTTATCACGCAGTGCTGTCAGAGTTCTAGCACGTCTACAGTCGAGTTCAAGTATTTTCTACCCCAAAGTTCTATCTACCAAGTCAAGCTATCAGGCATGCATATGTCACCATGCTATCCAACGTCATGCACAAATAAGCTACGTACAAGCACAATAATAAAAGAGTACGAGGAAATCAAAAGCGAAGTTCAGTGGGATACCTGCGCCCAGTCCACCGACAAGTGCCACTCCGGGTCTCTCAGCACGAGCTCTGTGTCGTAATCATCGCGGCGGGGGATGTAGCTCTCAAACCCGGACGGTATAAACAGGTGTGGCTCCAGGGGAACATAGGCCCCTGCCTCGAACGCCGCACGGCCTGCAGCCCGCATAGCCTCTGCCCATGCCACCGCCCGCTCAGAGCTAGGCCACCCTCCCCCTGGGCCTGCTCGGCCACCCTGTCTCCTGTACAAAAGTGTCCTCCGCCACCTTGGCCCTCTCAGCCTCAGTTCTCAAGCGCTCCTCCTCCTGAGCCTGCGCGATCTGTCTCAGTCTCTCCTCCCGGGCTGATATCACCGTCTCCACTACCGTTGGATTCTCGCGCAACAGCCGGTCAAGCATCTCATCTGTAACAAACTCCGCGAAGTCCCCGCGCGTAATGGGAACGTGCGCCGAGGACCCCCCGCTGGTCTGAACTCTGCGGGCCCTGTGGGTGCCACAATGGGAGCGTCCTCCTCCGCCACAATATCCTTGCCCCGTGCCGGATCCCTTCTCAGCGCATCCGGCCGATCATCACAGCCACCAACATCACCACCGCTGCCACCGCCTTCAACCGAGCCCAGGCCCGTAACAACCAAGCCCTCTACTCCACTTTGGAAGTCCATCCGTCGCACCCGTGGACCCCCTGTGTCACCCGAGATTGGCGTACGGTCAGTCGACCCTGGCGTACGCCGCCTGTCGCCGTCAACCACCTCTGCTGCATGGCTACCATCGCCGCCCCCGATGCCCCGGTCCGCTGCACCAGTGCTCGACGAGGCTCTTGCCAGCGATTGATCGTCGATTTGCTCACCCAAGGTTCCGATTTCAACTCGAGTTTGCCTCTTTTCTTCTCCGGCACCACCATTGCCGCCGCCTTCACCGGAGTCGGCCATGGATGCAGCAGATTGAGTGGATAGGGGGAAAGAATGAAGGATGGAGTTAGGGTTTCGAAGAGCTTTGAGAGTTTTGGGAGTGTTGGACTTCAAAAACCGCAGAATGGCGGTTCCGTTCGTGATTCTGTAAACTTATACGACATGGGGACCGACTGGGCCGGGTCTGGGCTTGGATCTGGACCGGGCCGAAGAAGATTCCTGGCGTACGCCAGGATGTTTATACCGTACACCACGTTGTTATTGGGCCGTGGGCCCAAACACCATGGATCAGGTTTTTCCTCCTCAAATGGGGACTCGAATGGTCCAATGCTTATTTGTACCTCTGGTGGGCTTACCCCCAAGCAGGGTCCTGTCCAATTTCAATTCAACGACGGTCCACCCGTCCAATTTCAAATCAACGACGGCCACCCGTCCAATTTAAATCAACGACGGTCCGCCCGTCCAATTTCAATTCAACGACGGTCCGCCCGTCCAATTTCAATTCAACGACGGTCCGCCCGTCCAATTTCAATTCAACGACGGTCCGCCCGTCCAATTTCAAATCAACGACGGTCCGTCCGCCCAATTCTGCCTTCCGCAAGCAGCAATCTTTCTCAAATAATCTGTCTGGTGAATTCACCGATCAGGTTCTTTAAGGTTCATGTCTTCTTTATCTTGCTCAGGTTAGTCAGGAGTAGGGTGTCTAGACAACCTTTGACGTTACTTGTCTCCACTCAACCAAATGGTGCTCCAAGTGCCGTCAAAGGGGGGCTTCTGTAGACACCCCATTCTGGACTGTCCAGATTAGTCCTTTTACTTTCTTTGTGACCCGATGATGATAAACGGTCGAGAACAGTTCAAAGTCGATGGAAGGATTTGAGCTTTGAGCATTGAACTCTCTCCCTTCAAGCCCACCTTCAAGCCCACTTCAAGCCCTTCAAATCCAAAGCCAAATAAGCCTCAGCAAAACCATACCTTGCTTACGCCACCTCCTCCTTGGCGTGGCCAGGAATTTGCCACGTGTCGGACATCGACCGTTGACTGAGTTTGACCTGGCACACGGTAGATCGCAGGTGGCGTACGCATGGTCAAGACCAGTCAAATCACCGTTTTTATGTCACGCGACCGAGACTTTTGCGGCTCCAAAGTACAGGGAACAGTGCCCCTGATGATTATATTCTTCTGGCTCGTCCCCCACTCTCTCCTACACCTAGTCCCATGCATTTAATGCATGGGAAGCTCTTCACTCAACCCAACCAGCCCAAACCAGCCCAACCTCAGGATTAGCCCTGGTTTCAGCTCCTCTCTCCACCATAAATACCCCCCCTGCATTCATTTGCAAGGGGTTAACCACATTAACTCTCCAAGTCCACTCCCTCTCTTCTCTCTTGTTCTTGCTCTCCCATTGTAAGAGTGAGAGATAGAAGAGCCTCACACCCCCCCTCTCTACTGATCAGTTGCTATACAGCCTCCATCTTCGACCTCCAAAGCTCACTACCATCCTTCCTCTCTCTTGCACCAAAGGTATACCACCTTTGTGCTGCTTTCTGTTTTCAGCCCCTGAGGGGAACCAGAGGGGTTCTGGCTGGTAACTGATACTAGTCCAGGTCCCTTCCTGGTAAAATAAATCAATCGAAAAGGACAATACATGGCGCACGCCAGCTTAAGCAGGCCGTACGCCACCTTTGGCTGTATGTGCACAGCTAGCGTGGGGATCATGAGCTGTCCATTTGTTGCTCATTTCCTTTATGTCATCACCTTCTAGCATGCTAATAATCAGTTTATTGCTTTTTGTACAGTAGAGTTATTTAAACGTAGCTTTCAATACCTGGCCCTTTTGCTTTATGAGGCCTCTGGGGTATTTCTGGTCATGTTCCAGAGCCCAGATGATGTAAAGCCAGACCCTGGTCAGCGTGCAAGCCTTGCGTACGGCACCCGGTGGGTGGCGTGCGGCATGTTTGACAACAAGCCAGTGCGTGGCCCTTACATCACAGTTCCATTTTGGCCCCTTATTCCTCCCCACTCTGTTTATGGGGTTTTTTGCTGTTTTCATGGCTCTTAGCCATCTCTTATGTCTGTCTGCCTGTAACATGTACATAACTATATTATCAACTGCGTGGTTTGTCCTGGGTGTGCACTGGTCCATTCCAGAGCCCAGAGGATCGGGAGCAAGAGCCGCAAGAAATCAGTAGGGTAGTGTACGCCAGCCTTAAGGTGGTGTGCGCAGGGTTGTTGGCGTACAGTGGTTTTGCCATTGAGTGCCAGCGTGTCACCTGCTCACGCACCCGACGGGCAGCGTACATCATCCTGTTGAACTTCAGGCAGTGCTTGTTCTCAATCTATGTTCTTACATTTAAATCCAGTTCAAGCAAGCAAACTAGCATCCACAAACATTTTTGTCATGCAAATGCAATGTGTTACAGTTTTAATCCCTATTAATGTTCCCCCGCCCTAACTGGCCAAAAATGATCAAATGAGAGAAAAATGCAAATGTTTTAATAAAATGCCCGAGTAGAGACTGATCTCCGGATTGGGTGAGAGGGGTGCCATAAAACCCTCAAGGTTTCCTCTCTTTTCTGATTTGGGAAGAGATAATGCCAAAAATATTTTTGTTAATATTAAAACTGTTTTGGTTTTAGAGGAAAAAGAAGAGAAAAGGACCAACTAGATTATAAGGAATAGTAAATTTCTCTCTCTTGTCTCAGAGCATCCTCACGTGGCTCAATAAAACCTTTGACAAATTATATTTAGCTAGCTAAATATTACAAAATCCCACAAAATCAGCCTCAACAAAGCAATTTCATATTTGACATTTGTTACAGTGACCAGTCTAATTAGATTGATCTCTATTCACTCGCTTCTTCTTATTTTATTATTTCTCCCTCTCTCTCTCTCCTCTCTTAGGATGGATTGAATATTTCATTGGAATGAGTTTGAATTTTTAATTGAGTAGTGAGTGAGACTAAATAGCCTAATTTTGTATACTTATATAAAAATGACTAGCTACTTCTCAAAAGTGATTTTTGAGGTTAAATTTGGTTCAAAATTTATTGAGTCTGATTAGGATGCTCTCACATGATACACTTCCCTTCTTCATTATTTTTCTTTCCTTTCCTTTCCCTAGCTTTCCACAATTTTCAAATAAGGTGTGGCGTAAAAAATTAAAAAAATTATTCAATATTCTCGGTATACCGGAAGTACCAAATAATTACCCGTAAAATTTACTCCAAATAGTAGTAGCAGACCACCAATTTTTCTCATCTTTAGGCCTCTTAAGATGAGAAGAGTACTTACCCATGCATAATTATTCAATATTCTCGGTATACCGGAAGTACTCTTCTCATCTTAGGCCTCTCAGCTACTCCATTTCGCAGCACATTCCAACCCTTGTCGTCTCTCCACCACAAACACCTCCAAAGCGCCCACCGAGTTCACAACCCTCTGCTCCAAAGGCCGCCTCAAAACAGGCACTCGAGGCCGTCCGACCAGAAATATGGTCAGACCCACGTCTCTTCTTCTCTCTCCTCCTCAAATCATGCATTCAAACCCAATCACTTTCCCTCACCCAGCAGCTCCATTCGTTGATCGTCACGTCTGGTTGTGCCATGGACAAGTCTGTCACCAACTATCTCCTCAACGCTTACGCCAAAATAGGAGACCTGAGATTTGCCGTTAAGCTGTTTGATGTAATGCCCAGGAGGAACGTCATGTCCTGCAACATTTTGATAGGTGGGTTTGTGCAGAATGGTGATTTGGAGAGTGCGCGCCAGGTGTTTGATGAAATGCCCGATCAGAATGTCGTGACGTGGAATGTGATGGTTATGGGTCTCACCCAGTTCAAGTTTAACGAAGAGGGGTTGAGTTTGTTTTCCCAAATGCGTAGTTTGGGGTTTATGCCAGACGTGTTCACTCTTGGGAGTGTGTTTAAAGGCTGTGCTGGTTTGAAAGATTTGAGTTCGGGTAGGCAGGTTCATGGGTAAGTGGTGAAATGCGGGTTGGAGTTGAATTCGGTTGTTGGGAATTCTTTGGCTCACATGTACATGAAGTCTGGAAGTTTGGGAGAAGGAGAGAAAGTGATCAAGGCAATGCCTATAACGAATGTGGTTGCTTACAACACTCTGATCGTGGGAAGAGCTCAAAACGGATTTTCTGAGGGAGCTTTGGACCAATACAATAAGTTGAAAATGGCAGGTTTTACGCCTGGCAAGATTACGTTTGTGAGTGTAATCAGTTCGTGTTCGGAGTTGGCAACACTTGGCCAAGGACAACAGATTCATGCGGAGGCTGTTAAAACTGGCTATAGCAGGGTTGCGAGTGTAATTAGTTCACTAGTTAGTATGTACTCCAGATGTGGGTGTTTGAACGATTCTGTAAATGCCTCCTCAGAAAGTGAAGAAGCTGATGTTGTCGTGTGGAGCTCAATGATTGCTGCTTATGGGTTTCATGGGAAGGGAAAGGAAGCCATCGAGTTGTTCAATAGGATGGATCAAGAAGGGTTGGAGGCAAATGATTTGTTCGGTTCACTGTTTAGTTTTAGTTTTAGTTTTGTTTTCAATCATTACCCTATTTCTTTCTCCAATCATTACCCTATTTTTTCAATTATTACTTTCTCATCTCTCTCTATTTCTCTACAATCATTACTCCTATCTTCAATCATTACTCTATTTCTCTCTCTATCCATTATCAAAACTAAACTAAACTAAACTCTCAACCAAACACAACCAAATGTTACTTTTTTAAGTTTGCTTTATGCTTGTAGTCACTGTGGATTGAAAGATAAAGGAATTGAAATCTTTGAGATGATGGTAGAGAAATACAAATTGGATCCTCGACTAGAACATTACACTTGTGTGGTTGATCTCCTGGGCGATCCGGACGTTTGGAGGAAGCAGAATCTTTCGTAAGAACTATGCCTGTAAAGGCAGATACCATTATGGAAGACTTTATTATCCGCCTGTAAAATCCATAAAAATGCCGATATGGCAAAAAGGATGGCTGAAGAAGTTCTTAGGCTTGATCCACATGATTCAGCTTCGTACGTGCTTTTGTCTAGTACTCAGGCCTCAGCTAAAAGATGGAAGGATGTTTCAGAAGTGAGGAAAGCGATGAGAGACCGAAGGGTGAAGAAGGAACCAGGTATCAGCTGGTTTGAGGTGAAGAACCAAGTTCACCAATTTTGTATTGGCGATGAATCCCATCCACAGTTGATGGAGATTGATTTATACTTGAAAGAATTGACTTGGGAAATGAAGCTAAGGGGCTATGTGCCTGATACTGGCTCTGTTTTGCACGACATGGATGCCGAGGAAAAGGAATACAACTTGGCACACCACACGAAAAGTTGGCCATTGCGTTTGCTCTAATGAACACCCAGAGGGTTTTCCAATCCGGGTGATGAAGAATTTGCGTGTTTGTGGTGACTGCCATGAGGCAATCAAGCATATATCGGAGATTAAAAACCGGGAAATTGTTCTTAGAGATGCTAGTAGGTTTCACCATTTCAAAATTGGGACATGTTCTTGTGGCGATTACTGGTAGGGAAAGGTCACTCTGGTTTTTCAACTTGTTTACTATTATATGTTTAATTTCTTCTTCTTCAGAAAGACAATTTTTTGGGAAATGATTTCGCACTCATTTTGTAGCTACTCAAACTCCTCTTCTGACAGTATGTACCGGTATTGACCAAATCAGGTACCCTACACCTCTAATTCTGTTTCGGCTCAAATGTCGGCCGGTAACGGCCATACCTGTAAATCTTGGTCCATATAGGATGGTACCGGCCAAATACCAGACAGTACCAAATTATGTATAAATTTATCATTTTCTTTCAATACCGGACGGTAGCGGTCAATACTAGACGATACGGGCCGAATACTGCCAGTCAATACTGGACGGTACCGGACTATTCTTATATTTATTTATCTTTTTCATAAATGAATATATTATACATGTGGGTAATTTATATTATTTGCAATAAATCTGAAACAGTAGCTGGTATCTTACCAGTACCGATATGTACCATTACTACCGTACTAATAAGAAAATCGTTATCCCAACCGGTACGGTATTCAGAACCTTGGTGTAGCCACTCAAACTCCTTGTGTGAATCCCTTTCAAAAGACATTACAAGTTGAAAGTCTACTGAGAGGCTAAAAGTAAATGAGAATATTCCTGTTTCGAAAGGAAGATTAGTAAACACCCACATGTAAGGCCGTCCAAAGGTTAAAACTTCATATTATATAATAAGATTGGGTGGTGTGTAGCATTACAGTTTATCTTTTACTTTTTGATAATTTAGGTTTTCGGATTAGTTTATGCACATCTCGATTAATTTTATGGATAATTCCAACATTCACTAGCAGGGGCCTAATTAAAACTAGAACAAAGTCCTACGTGGTAGGTAGTAAAAATAAATAATAAATGAGGAGTATCTTGTAAACAACAAGGGCTGGCACAATAGATATGCTGCTCTGTTACAGGAAATGATACCTGGTTTTTAAGTAGCTACCTCTTCCCTTATCCTCCTCATACCAATTCTGAAAAGACAAAAAAAAAAAAAAAAAAGTTGGTAGTGTTGCAAGTAAACAAGCATTACTCAACTTTAAGAATAAATTTACTTTATTGACTAGGTAGCCATTTCCCATCACACAAGCTAGCTGCACTTGCCCTTCAAAAAAAAGAGAGAGAGAGAAAAAGCAAGCTGCACTTTTGATCTCTACAATTGCATCTTCCTATTTCAAACCTCTTTCTGATGTATTTGCCATGTATTCCGCACTGTAGATCTCACAAACAAGTACCGAGAATATTATTTGCACTTCTGGTAATAAAACAAGGTATTGAATCTCAAGTAGTTAGAACTTGCCATTCAAACTGATACTGCAGCTAGAGAAACGGATCAGAACAACATACTGTATAGAGAAACTAAACGTTCTACCGCTCATTATTGACACAACGAGAGCTATTCACAAGAAAAAAGTACCAATAGGATGACAGTCACAACATCATTAGTGATACTTCACAGGACATCAATAAACCGAAAATTACAAACTTAATGGTGTTGCTTCAAATCTTTATATGTAGATTGTTGTTTAAAAGAATAAAAGCGAAGCCCAAACCAGCTCTTCATGTGATGAGCATTGATGGAAACTGGCTGAATCAACAGAACCTTGTTCATCTGTTGCAGGTATGAGAATGCCAAATCTTCCGATCTCCAGACACTCCTCCATGACAGAAGAGGAAGAAAAGTGTAAATAGCTTTTGAAAGTACTGAAGATCATCACCAATTTGGCAGTTTTGCCATAACATCCACAGCTATATCAAGCGAAGTGTTCAAGAGCTTCCGGAAAATTAATATTGCTACCTGGACAGTGATTCAGTAAAAAACCATTTGAAATCAAGTTGCTGGGATTCCTTGAAGTAAGTCGATTTGACCTATTTACTTGAATTTGATTTAACATGTGTAGATTTTGTTGAAAGAGTTGTTGTCCTACCAGATGGCAGAGTTTGCTCTCTATAGAAGATACAAATCTCAATTCAATAAGTTACTGAGCATCATTTACCGGGACTTTTTAAGTGCACTTAAAAACAAACCGGGTGGGCCCAAAATGGCAGCGTGTGTCTCGAAACACCCTGGACAAGATCAACACCGTCAGATATGCTAATTTTAACCCCGCTAAGCAGTCTGCCAAGTTTCATTAAGATCCGTGGAAGATCCACCGTCAGATCGTCAGGCCGCTTTCGCCTGACTGCCCCTAACTTCGCCCGAAAGTGCGATATGTACTCCGGAACCTTAGATATAAAATCGGCACCGCCAGATATGCTTATTTTATTTTCCTAAAGCAGCCTGCCAAGTCTAGTCACTTTCCATGATCGTTTCACCGTTGAAGTTCTGCGTAGCCCTAGCTGACCACTGGTAAATGACCGTTTTAATCGCCTAATGACAATGGAAGGAGAAGGAATACTTAGTACCTTTGGAAATGTGCAAATATTCTTCTGACCAATCAACTTTTAACACGAAGGTTACCACAGAGGCACAATGTTGTGGAGCAGGAATAATAAACACATATGTGCATCCATAAATTGAAAAGATACTCTTTGAGTATTTGCACTCCATTTTCCTGACAAAACATCTATATTATAAAGTATGCTATATTTAATAGACAGAACATCAAATTAATATTTTATCTCGCATTTACCTTTAACGTTAACTTCTTCAAATCGGATGGTACACGTCGCAAGATAAATTCCGCCTTCGCGTCCTTCACCAAGAGCTCCATTGAGCCAGTAGAGTCTTTCACAACCATCTTTACATTATACCTACAATGTATTACAAATAAATTGTAGATATAAGTGACTTTAAAAAAACCCATAAAATGCATGACTGAGTTGAAATACTGTTATTTTAAGAATACCTGACTGTTGTTTCCACATCTTCTCCACATTGACTACAAACAAACCAACCGTACTGATTTTCAACTTCCCTAAAGCACGTCTTGCATTTATAAATCCATAAGTGTTCTTCGTATATTTTCTCAATGCGGCCGAGTATGCGATAATGTTGAACCTATGGGGAAAAAAATCAGAAATGCCAACTGTAAATATATAGTGAAAAGTAAATATTAACCATTTTCAATTATGAAATGGGACACACATCTCAACTCTTTCAGCCACTGAAATCATATTAATATCACTCTCACGTTTTATCATGTAAATGGGACACACTAAACTCGATTGGTACATATCATTATTCACTAAATGCATACCATTTTTTTCTTTATCTATTTTGTGAGCACTCTCATGTAGGCAGCTTATTCCTCCATCTACACATATAAACAAAAGAAAGCCTGTATTGTTAGTATACTTAAAAGCGCGGTATAGACTACGGTCAAGTTTTGCAAATTTAGTATTTGTAATTAGAAGTCTTACCAATTGGTGGATCAATTTCCATGTTTGATCTTCAACAGATGCATGAGCATCCTCATGCGTATCGACTACGCTCACTGGTACCATTTCATTGTCACGATTTATCATGTAAACGGGACACAAAAAACTCAACTGCAAATCACTATTATTATAAATGGATACCATTTTTTCCTTTATCTTCTTCATGAGCACTCTCATCTATATATATAAATGAAAGAAAGTTGGAATTGTTAGTAGAGTAAAAAACGCAGTTTAGAAGTCTTACCATTTGGTGGTTCAATTTGCATGTTTTGCTCTTCAATTGGGTCAATTTGCGTATTAATTTCAATCGCATTATTCATCCTGCAAATGGGACACCAAAAAAATGAAGATGGGTAACTACGTTGGTAAAAAAAAAGATTGACATAACTGTGATCAAAAGTTTTTAAAAGTATATTGATAAAAGGAATATGGATGCCTTTCACTTGCGTGCACCAATTTGCTAGGATTTCAGTATGAAGTCTATGTACCTTAAAAAAAAATGCAAATTGAATAATCGAAAATGCAAAAAAGCCAATGGCCCTATTCTTCCTAAATAACTATCGTGATTTAAAAGATAAACTGATTTATTTTTCCTTAAAAATACTTTGTTATTTAAAAATGTTTTGCTCTTCAATTGGGTCAATTTGCGTATTAATTTCAATCGCATTATTCATCCTGCAAATGGGACACCAAAAAAATGAAGATGGGTAACTACGTTGGTAAAAAAAAAGATTGACATAACTGTGATCAAAAGTTTTTAAAAGTATATTGATAAAAGGAATATGGATGCCTTTCACTTGCGTGCACCAATTTGCTAGGATTTCAGTATGAAGTCTATGTACCTTAAAAAAAAATGCAAATTGAATAATCGAAAATGCAAAAAAGCCAATGGCCCTATTCTTCCTAAATAACTATCGTGATTTAAAAGATAAACTGATTTATTTTTCCTTAAAAATACTTTGTTATTTAAAAAAAATATTCAAACATTTTGCTCTTGTTTCTAAATGTAAAGACGCCCCTAAAGAATTGATTCGAACCCACCTTGAGTAATATTTGAACCAAAAGAAAATGGGTATAACTAACCCAATATGAGTAAAATTTGTTCAAGGAAAAGATCGAACTTGCATGAGAACTGAAAAAAATCCTTTGATATTTGATCCCTTACATGAGAACTGAAAAAAATCGCTCAAGAAATCGAACTTACCTCACTATCGGAAATAGTCGTTCAGAAGTGGAAAAAGTGAAAAAACGTATGCCTGTGAAAAAAATCGTTTGCTGATTTCCACGTATGCTAGTGTAAAAATAATCGTTTGTTGGAAAATCGTTCAAGCAGCAGGTTGTTTACCAATCATTCACTCAGAAGTTGTTTGTGAAAAAAAAAATTAAAGCAATACGTGATTGGCATCTAGAATTTTAAATCTTATGTGACTGGGATTAAGGAATGCCGAGATTTGAAATCAATCTGTTTCCTTTAATTACTCATGACCGAAATCAATCAGTCAATTAAGTTCTATAATTGTTTCATTAATACGTGATTGGCATCTAGAAGTTTAAATCTTATGTGACTGGGATTAAGGAATGCCGAGATTTGAAATCAATCTGTTTCCTTTAATTAGTCATGACCGAAATCAATCAATCAATTAATTAAGTCCTATAATTGTTCCATTCCCATGCTTTCATTTGTTCTTTTTACTGATTTAAACAAAAAAAAGTTTGACAGCCACCCTAATTTTTGGCTAGCTAATTGGATTGATTTCTAAATATACCATTCAATCCTCCAGTGATTTCGGATAGCTGATTTCGGGTATACTTTCCAAATATACCATTCCAAATACTCACAATCTATGTTCTTCAATGTTTGAATCCCTTGCATGAGAACTGAAAAAAATCGTTTAAGAAACTCCCAATTTTCGCCAAAAGAAACGCAATATGAGGAAAAATCGTTCAAGAAAAAAAATCAACATATTTTTCCCATAAAACCTAATCTAATAATTTAAACATATTTTTCGGCTAGGTTAATAGAAATTTAAATCAAATCTTAAATCTTATGTGATAATTCCACCCTCCCAAAATCTCGGCATCTAGCAATACGTGATTGAGATTATAAAGGAATCATTCTATACATGAATGGGAATGCCGAGATTTGAAATAGGTAGTTGCTGTATAGCATTAGGATTAGACGTAAATAGGTAGTTGCTGTATAAATTTTTTTATCTTTATTACCTTTATAGATAATGAATTTTTTCAAAATTAAGGAAAGTTTCCTTTCATCCTTCACTCTTTCCATCCTTTCCAAATATATCGTTAGCCCTCCTACACATAGATCTCAGCCATCGAAAAAATGTGTACCGATCCTAGGGTTCAAAATATAGGAGAAAAAATAGGGGATTTGAAAACCACTCTCCCATATTATATAGATATTATACATTTATTATATGGGGATAACGTCAATTGGAGTGAACAATTTTTTTGAAGCTGTGTAGTGATTTCCAATATAGTCGTAATAAAAAGCCAAATTTTACAACTGCTTTTACTATAACATGAATTAACCGGGAGTGCGTGGCGTGCCCAACCCCTTGTAGTCCATCAAATTACTGATTTAAATGCACAAAGAGGGCTGATTAATAAGACAAAGGGGATGTTTATCAAAAAAATAAGACAAAGGGGATGAATTTAATTCACTCACAAAGAGGGCTGATCAGTAACAGTATGGCAAAGCAGCAAGACTTTTTCATGCGCTTAATTAGCCCATAATCAAGCAAAAAACGAGCAGTATGCGAGCAAAAATAGGAACAGATAGGGTGGGGAGAATGGTCGCAGCTCTTACAGTCAACGAATGGAAGAGATAGATAAATCGTTTATGGTCGACGGCAGCTTCGTCGCCGGCGGCGTCAGAGTCGTTATCGGTAGTTCAATCGGTGGAGAAGAGACTAGACTGGTAGCAGCTCTCCAATTCCTTCGTAGAAGACAAGCGGGTACGGGTATTTGGGGATGGGGATTAAAAAACCAAACCCGCTCCATACCCGAGCAAGTATTCTTTAAACTTCACCATACCCGCTCCTATTGGAGGAAATTTTGGGTAAACCCCGCCTCCAAATAAGCGGGGCGGGTATCCATTGGGTACGGGGATATTGCCATCCCTAAATGGTTTTGCATGTTGTTTAATTTCCAGGTGGTTGTGACTTGGAATGGCTTTTCCTCATTAGTTTGTAGTGAGGGTATGTGGACTTTGAAGATTAAAGAGAGAAGGATACTTTTGTAATTCATCAGAATAAGGACAAAATTGAAGTGCCTTTGGATAAAGTTGGAGTGACCTGTTGGTGCAAAAATTAGAACCTTCAAAATCTGCAGCCTTCTGAAACTTGAACAAACTAATGGAAACCGCTTCGAGTCACGTTACGTCGTCGCTTTCCGAAAACAGTATTCGCCCCCACCAATTGGTGTGCACCGGGTTACAGCGAATCTGTTCTGAGGATAAAACGAAGCCCGATCAATGATCTTCTGCCTGCGTCCGCACAAACGAAGAACAGACAGAATACCGAGCCTAAGAGAATCAATTGAACCAAGGACTGTTAATTCCGTTTATGCAGAATAACGGAATAACAGCATAGAAAATAACGAGACAGTAAGAGGGAGAGTTTCTGGATATTTTTTGGTATATCGAATGACTTAACCACTGGCCTATTTATAGACTTATAGGCACCTTTATGTGAAAGGTTGTGTCTTTTGTAAACACACATTAGAAAGGGTATGTCTTTTGAAGACAATTAATCAATAGAAAAGATCATGCCTTTTCGTAGGCACCCTTTCAAGAAAATAATTAATTAGGAAGGGTCATGCCTCTTAGAGGCACCCCCATGTATCACATCCTTCCTAACAATCACACCACATTCTAATAGTCACACCCTAAGTGAATAGGTGTTATAACTATTCACGTAAAGTCATACCCCATGTGAAAAGGTGTCACATCTTTTTACAAATAACCTCCCGCACCTTTTATTTTGAAAAACCTCCAACATGCCCAAATGCAAATCCCAAGTAAAAGTATCTAACTCAATATCAATTACTAATTAGTGGAGAAACGGCTTAGGCACCTATACTAATTCCAGATGTGATGTGTCCTAACAGCTTTTCTTCTTCACTATCAATCATGTTCATTACACTACATTTTCCTCTTTTTTTTTTTTTTGTTTTTTAACTAGAAAATGATGAATCTGGACAAAAAGACTTGACTTGTGTTATTAGTTCAAACAAAATAAGGCAATCAAAATATTCTGTTTCCCATTGGAAAGTGGGGACTTTTTCTACACGGCAATAGTTGTTAAGGGCTATGGGAAATTTAAAACGACCACCGCACCTGTGGTTCTGTTTCCCATTGGAAAGTGGGGACTTTTTCTACACGGCAATAGTTGTTAACGGCTATGGGAAATTTAAAACGACCACCGCACCTGTGGTTCTGTTTCCCATTGGAAAGTGGGGACTTTTTCTACACGGCAATAGTTGTTAAGGGCTATGGGAAATTTAAAACGACCACCGCACCTGTGGTTCTGTTTCCCATTGGAAAGTGGGGACTTTTTCTACACGGCAATAGTTGTTAACGGCTATGGGAAATTTAAAACGACCACCGCACCTGTGGTGCGGTGACGTCACCGCCGCATGGCTAAATGGGCCTCACAAAAATACAGAAAAATATTCATAAATTTTAAAATAATATTTTATGGGGTTCTGTAAAAAATCAACTCTAATGGATATCGGTATATATGCTTTTTGAATTTAGAGGAGCGAAAACTGCGAAACTGAGCAGTTTCGCTCTTACAAATTCAAAAAACATACCTACCGATATCCGTTGGAGCTGATTTTTTACAGGGCTTCATAAAATATTATTTTAAAATTTATGAATATTTTTCTGTATTTTTTGAGACCCGGAATGGGCCCCAATAGCCGTGCCGTGGACCGGTCACCGCATCCCATGCCGTGGACCTAGCATTTCTGAATTTAAAAACCGCGGTGCACGGCTGCTGAAAAAGTGTGTGGTCTGTATAAAAGTGTCAGCATCTCAGCAGGTTTTAAGTCTAGGGCTGCTGAAAAAGTGCGTGGCCTGTATAAAAGTGTCAGCATCGGTCGACCAAATATCATCTTGACTATATAACACCTGCACTCTATTAAAGCACAGTTGTATCAGTAGTAGCAGCAAATGCAGCATTAACATTTCCTATCTCCACATGGGTATGGCAATGTTAAAACAATTCTTCCCTTTCATGCATGTTGTTTTCTGTTGTGCTTGCATTTTGGTTGTCCGAGTGTATCCGGCTCTATGCATGGCGGGAACGAGACCGACCGTCAGGCCTTGCTTGCGTTCAAGGCTGCAATAACGGGCGATTCCTTTGGAGCTCTGAACTCATGGAATGAATCCATCCACTTTTGTGAATGGGTTGGTGTAACATGCGGCCGTCGACACGAGAGAGTTGTTGTGTTGAAGCTAAACCATCAGAAATTGGAAGGGTCCATTTCACGTCACATTGGAAATTTGAGTTTTCTTAGGGAACTATGGTTGCATAACAATAGCTTCAGTCAAACAATACCTCCGGAACTTGGCCGCTTGCGAAGACTGCAAAAAATATCGCTGCTCGGTAATTTACTTACGGGTGAAATTCCAGTCAATATATCTCGTTGCTCTAACCTTGTTGCCTTTGAAATTTCTAGCAATAAATTGGCAGGGAAAATTCCTCCAGAGCTCGGTTCCCTAACCAAGCTCGAGGGGTTGCATATTGGAAGAAACAGTCTGACGGAGGATTACCTCCGACTATTGGTAATCTATCATCTCTTATAACTTTGTATGCACCTGAAAATAATATTACGGGGAATGTACCGCATACTCTTGGTCGGTTGAATAAACTAGAACAACTTGTTATACGGATGAACAAGTTGGTTGGTACCATTCCTTCGTCAATCTTTAATCTCTCTAGAATGACTCATATTCGTTTGTCAAATAACCAATTCCAAGGGAGCCTTCCCTCGGACCTAGGAATCACTCTTCCTAATCTCCGACACCTGGAAGTTGGTCTAAACCCATTTACCGGATCTATTCCTATTTCCCTATCTAATGCCACCAAACTATACGAGATTGCCCTCACACAAAATGACTTTACTGGAAAAGTTCCACATTTGGAGAAGTTGCGTGATCTTAAGCGGTTTGGGATCGACTGTAATCATCTCGGTACGGGGGAAGCGGACGACTTGAGCTTTCTCAGCTCTTTGACCAATGCCACCAAGTTGTCTATTGTGTATCTGGGCGAGAATAATTTTGGAGGTGTGTTGCCCGAATCAATTAGCAATTTGTCAGCTAATCTAGTTACCCTAAGCTTTTTCGACAATAACATATTTGGAACCATTCCTACCGGGATAGGGAATCTTATCAGTTTACAGACTCTTGACATGTCGATGAACAATCTGAGCGGTGACATTCTTGGTAATATCGTGAAGCTTCAAAACCTGCATATTTTGGTTCTCGGGAGGAACAAATTCTGCGGGGAGATCCCATCATCTATTTCAAATTTAACTTTGTTAAGTTTCTTAACTTTAGCAGAAAATAACCTGAATGGCAGTATCCCTTCAAGCATGGGGAAATTGAAATCTTTGGAGCAGCTATATCTTTTTGACGACGGTCTCAGTGGTGTCATACCCAAAGAAGTTGTCAGTCTCTCATCATTGTTGAGTCTAGACCTTTCGCATAACGATTTAAGTGGTTCCATTCCAATTTCCATTGGAACTTTGAGAAATCTACAAATACTTGATGTTTCTCAGAACATGCTGGTCGGTAGTATTCCAAGTTCTCTCGGTAGTTGTGTAAAATTGGCATTTCTAAATTTGGAAGGCAACAAATTCTGGGGAATTCTCCCTTCAACTTTGGCTACTTTGAGAGGTATGGAGGTGTTGGATCTCTCTCGCAATAATTTCTCAGGAAAAATCCCAGACTACTTAATTACCTTTTCCTTTTTACAGAAATTAAACCTCTCGTTCAATGATTTTGAGGATGTCGTACCAGAGGGAGGTGTATTCAAGAATGCAACTGCCATTTCTGTTAAGGGAAACAACAAGCTCTGTGGGGGCATACCTGAATTACAGTTGCCCAATTGTAACTCCAAAGGGTCAAGAAGGAAACCATTTAATCGGACCATGATAATAGTAATTCCCATATCTTTTGGGCTTGTAGGACTAGTGATGGTGTTTTGTTTCCTTTATCTTTGTCGGTTTAGAAAAACAAGAGAACCAACCTTCTCGAAATTTTTAGGGATCCCACTTCTCCAATTGTCCTACCAAAGTCTGCTTAAAGCTACTGATGGCTTTTCTCCTGCTAATCTGATTGGTGTGGGGAGTTTTGGTTCAGTATATAAAGGAATTCTCGATGAAGGTCGAAAATTTGTTGCAGTAAAAGTACTAAACCTACAATTCCATGGTGCTTCCAAGAGCTTTATTTCGGAGTGTAAGGCCTTAAAGAGCATCAAACATCGAAATCTTCTAAAGGTAGTCACGGCATGTTCAAGTGTCGATTATCAAGGCAACGATTTCAAAGCACTTGTGTATGAGTTCATGGTCAATGGGAGCCTAGAGAAGTGGTTGCATCCAACTGAGATTGAAGATGATTCTCACGAGGGATCAAGGAGTTTAAGCCTTCTACAAAGGTTAAACATTGCAGTTGATGTCGCATCTGCACTTGATTATCTTCACCACCATTGCTCAAACCCAATACTTCATTGTGACTTGAAACCGAGCAACATTCTCCTAGATGATGAAATGAATGGACATGTAGGTGACTTTGGGTTAGCAAGATTCCTTCAAGGAGCTACCTATAGCTCTTCTGCAAATCAGTCAAGTTCAATTGGCTTAAGAGGGTCTGTTGGTTATGCGGCTCCAGGTAAATATTCCTCTTAGCCTCTTGTTTTCATTTTTCATTACCCCTGTCGCCTTCTAGCTTACAAGAATTCCTGTGTCTTCGTTTCTGCAATTCCTAAGTTACTCGAGTTTGACATAATTAATGTGACAAAATTGCAAGGATGTAGCAACATCTAAATATCTTAGTGTTCTATCTGGCACCAAGAGTAAATTTAAACATGTGTCACTAACTGTTGCTTGTCTCCTTTCACTATATTCATGAGAGTAAGAGAAAAAAGATAACAGAAAAAAAAAAAAAAAAAAAAAAGAAATCTTGTTCTACTAACAGTCGGTTCAAATTATCTAGTTGCTAGTAGTACTAGTACCAATACTCTAAAATGAGAATCTACCTCGTTATGTAGCCAAGTGCCTACGTAGTACAAGGCTTGGATGGTTTTAAGCCCTGTGGGGAGTTGATTAATGCTGTAAACATAGCTACCAGTTGAAAATGTGGCATCGGAAAAAAATCTATTTATTATTTTTCTGTTAGTCTTTCTTTCAGCTAAATATCACAACGTAGAGAGTTGTCATTTTCTCAAACATGTCAATTTGTCCAACTGAGATTACACTTCATTCTAATTTGTGTTGGAATAATTCTATGTCATCTTTCTCATTCCTTCATGTGGTGCCTGAATTGCAGAGTATGGCTTGGGAAATGAGCTGTCAACTTGTGGTGATGTTTATAGTTATGGCATTCTCGTACTAGAGATGTTTACAGGGAAGAGACCTACTGACGGCATGTTTGGTGAAAGCCTAACCCTCCACAACTTTGTTAAGATGTCTCTTCCTGAAGGATTAGCGGACATTGTCGATCCAACAATATTTCAACAAAGAGAAATATTGGAGGAGGCAAGCTCAAGTACCAGCAACACTCGGAGTCAGAGCTCTCCTGGAAGTCAAAAAATTCAAGAATGCTTGATTTCACTACTTAAGGTTGGAATCGCCTGTTCAGAAGAACTGCCAACAGATCGATTGGACATCAAGGACGTTGTTCCTCAGTTACATGCAATCCGTAGCACTCTTCTTAAAACCAGAGTTCATTGAGGCAATAAACTAGTATTGTTGGTCATCGCGAGAAGGTATGACCCCTTCAATTCTTAGTGACTTGAAAAAGAACACTCATTAAGATATAGAACCACTGCTTTTTCGGCTATTTCTTTCAACTTGTTCTTAGTGTCTTGTTATTTCTTTCAACTTGTTTTCATCATATTCATACCCCATCCAATAGTATAGTGATCTTAATTATTTCTTTTTCTTGTTCTAGGTACCTAAGGTCGAATTGGTCTTGAAGACTTGTTGATGCTGCATATTCCTTGCCATATTACTGATACTACCGTATGCTTTAATTTCTGTTTTTGGCTTCTTTACATTTCATTATGTCTCAATCTACAACTATCCTGATAAGTGTATTCAAATAAGGCCATGCCTTGCAATGGTTATCCTGTCTTAAACTTCCGAATTCTGTAGTTGGCTCGTACCTTTTAGCCTCTGTGGCTCTAGTCTACAGAATTTCGTCTTAATGTGAACCCTGCGGTTAGTCTTTCTGTTATGTGGCTTGCGGAACAAAGGGGAAACATTTTAGAGTAAACTCTAGGCTCCGTTTCTTTGAGCGTAAAATGTTTTGTAAAATATTTTACCTATTTTTCTTTATTTGGTTGTGTAAAAAATAAGGAAAATATTTTACATGTAAAACATTTTCCATGAATTGGATGAAAATGACTTACCTTCAAATCTTCCGTAAGTTAATTTTCGGAATGAATCCGCTACCTTATACGGCAATTCTCACTGCTCAATTTCCTCTGTTGTTAATCCTGACACACGTTCAATTCCAATATTCTCAGATCTCTCCACTGTTTAAGACCCCTCTCCCTCCACTTAGAAAGTAAAGTATTTTCGTGCATAATTTGTTTTGAATTTTTGTGCACCATATTAAAGATCTTGTGAAATACTTTAATTTGGTGTTAAGAAACTCAAAAAATTGATGGGAATAATAAATGTCTAGAAGTGAGGAGCATGTACTTTCTAAAAAAACGTTGAGGCGTATGTGTTGTACACTTGTAGAAAATAAAGAAAAGCTTACAAGGTTTCCTCTCTTTTCTGATTTGGGAAGAGATAATGCCAAAAATATTTTTGTTAATATTAAAACTGTTTTGGTTTTAGAGGAAAAAGAAGAGAAAAGGACCAACTAGATTATAAGGAATAGTAAATTTCTCTCTCTTGTCTCAGAGCATCCTCACGTGGCTCAATAAAACCTTTGACAAATTATATTTAGCTAGCTAAATATTACAAAATCCCACAAAATCAGCCTCAACAAAGCAATTTCATATTTGACATTTGTTACAGTGACCAGTCTAATTAGATTGATCTCTATTCACTCGCTTCTTCTTATTTTATTATTTCTCCCTCTCTCTCTCTCCTCTCTTAGGATGGATTGAATATTTCATTGGAATGAGTTTGAATTTTTAATTGAGTAGTGAGTGAGACTAAATAGCCTAATTTTGTATACTTATATAAAAATGACTAGCTACTTCTCAAAAGTGATTTTTGAGGTTAAATTTGGTTCAAAATTTATTGAGTCTGATTAGGATGCTCTCACATGATACACTTCCCTTCTTCATTATTTTTCTTTCCTTTCCTTTCCCTAGCTTTCCACAATTTTCAAATAAGGTGTGGCGTAAAAATTAAAAAATTATTCAATATTCTCGGTATACCGGAAGTACCAAATAATTACCCGTAAAATTTACTCCAAATAGTAGTAGCAGACCACCAATTTTTCTCATCTTTAGGCCTCTTAAGATGAGAAGAGTACTTACCCATGCATAATTATTCAATATTCTCGGTATACCGGAAGTACTCTTCTCATCTTAGGCCTCTCAGCTACTCCATTTCGCAGCACATTCCAACCCTTGTCGTCTCTCCACCACAAACACCTCCAAAGCGCCCACCGAGTTCACAACCCTCTGCTCCAAAGGCCGCCTCAAAACAGGCACTCGAGGCCGTCCGACCAGAAATATGGTCAGACCCACGTCTCTTCTTCTCTCTCCTCCTCAAATCATGCATTCAAACCCAATCACTTTCCCTCACCCAGCAGCTCCATTCGTTGATCGTCACGTCTGGTTGTGCCATGGACAAGTCTGTCACCAACTATCTCCTCAACGCTTACGCCAAAATAGGAGACCTGAGATTTGCCGTTAAGCTGTTTGATGTAATGCCCAGGAGGAACGTCATGTCCTGCAACATTTTGATAGGTGGGTTTGTGCAGAATGGTGATTTGGAGAGTGCGCGCCAGGTGTTTGATGAAATGCCCGATCAGAATGTCGTGACGTGGAATGTGATGGTTATGGGTCTCACCCAGTTCAAGTTTAACGAAGAGGGGTTGAGTTTGTTTTCCCAAATGCGTAGTTTGGGGTTTATGCCAGACGTGTTCACTCTTGGGAGTGTGTTTAAAGGCTGTGCTGGTTTGAAAGATTTGAGTTCGGGTAGGCAGGTTCATGGGTAAGTGGTGAAATGCGGGTTGGAGTTGAATTCGGTTGTTGGGAATTCTTTGGCTCACATGTACATGAAGTCTGGAAGTTTGGGAGAAGGAGAGAAAGTGATCAAGGCAATGCCTATAACGAATGTGGTTGCTTACAACACTCTGATCGTGGGAAGAGCTCAAAACGGATTTTCTGAGGGAGCTTTGGACCAATACAATAAGTTGAAAATGGCAGGTTTTACGCCTGGCAAGATTACGTTTGTGAGTGTAATCAGTTCGTGTTCGGAGTTGGCAACACTTGGCCAAGGACAACAGATTCATGCGGAGGCTGTTAAAACTGGCTATAGCAGGGTTGCGAGTGTAATTAGTTCACTAGTTAGTATGTACTCCAGATGTGGGTGTTTGAACGATTCTGTAAATGCCTCCTCAGAAAGTGAAGAAGCTGATGTTGTCGTGTGGAGCTCAATGATTGCTGCTTATGGGTTTCATGGGAAGGGAAAGGAAGCCATCGAGTTGTTCAATAGGATGGATCAAGAAGGGTTGGAGGCAAATGATTTGTTCGGTTCACTGTTTAGTTTTAGTTTTAGTTTTGTTTTCAATCATTACCCTATTTCTTTCTCCAATCATTACCCTATTTTTTCAATTATTACTTTCTCATCTCTCTCTATTTCTCTACAATCATTACTCCTATCTTCAATCATTACTCTATTTCTCTCTCTATCCATTATCAAAACTAAACTAAACTAAACTCTCAACCAAACACAACCAAATGTTACTTTTTTAAGTTTGCTTTATGCTTGTAGTCACTGTGGATTGAAAGATAAAGGAATTGAAATCTTTGAGATGATGGTAGAGAAATACAAATTGGATCCTCGACTAGAACATTACACTTGTGTGGTTGATCTCCTGGGCGATCCGGACGTTTGGAGGAAGCAGAATCTTTCGTAAGAACTATGCCTGTAAAGGCAGATACCATTATGGAAGACTTTATTATCCGCCTGTAAAATCCATAAAAATGCCGATATGGCAAAAAGGATGGCTGAAGAAGTTCTTAGGCTTGATCCACATGATTCAGCTTCGTACGTGCTTTTGTCTAGTACTCAGGCCTCAGCTAAAAGATGGAAGGATGTTTCAGAAGTGAGGAAAGCGATGAGAGACCGAAGGGTGAAGAAGGAACCAGGTATCAGCTGGTTTGAGGTGAAGAACCAAGTTCACCAATTTTGTATTGGCGATGAATCCCATCCACAGTTGATGGAGATTGATTTATACTTGAAAGAATTGACTTGGGAAATGAAGCTAAGGGGCTATGTGCCTGATACTGGCTCTGTTTTGCACGACATGGATGCCGAGGAAAAGGAATACAACTTGGCACACCACACGAAAAGTTGGCCATTGCGTTTGCTCTAATGAACACCCAGAGGGTTTTCCAATCCGGGTGATGAAGAATTTGCGTGTTTGTGGTGACTGCCATGAGGCAATCAAGCATATATCGGAGATTAAAAACCGGGAAATTGTTCTTAGAGATGCTAGTAGGTTTCACCATTTCAAAATTGGGACATGTTCTTGTGGCGATTACTGGTAGGGAAAGGTCACTCTGGTTTTTCAACTTGTTTACTATTATATGTTTAATTTCTTCTTCTTCAGAAAGACAATTTTTTGGGAAATGATTTCGCACTCATTTTGTAGCTACTCAAACTCCTCTTCTGACAGTATGTACCGGTATTGACCAAATCAGGTACCCTACACCTCTAATTCTGTTTCGGCTCAAATGTCGGCCGGTAACGGCCATACCTGTAAATCTTGGTCCATATAGGATGGTACCGGCCAAATACCAGACAGTACCAAATTATGTATAAATTTATCATTTTCTTTCAATACCGGACGGTAGCGGTCAATACTAGACGATACGGGCCGAATACTGCCAGTCAATACTGGACGGTACCGGACTATTCTTAATTTATTTATCTTTTTCATAAATGAATATATATACATGTGGGTAATTTATATTATTTGCAATAAATCTGAAACAGTAGCTGGTATCTTACCAGTACCGATATGTACCATTACTACCGTACTAATAAGAAAATCGTTATCCCAACCGGTACGGTATTCAGAACCTTGGTGTAGCCACTCAAACTCCTTGTGTGAATCCCTTTCAAAAGACATTACAAGTTGAAAGTCTACTGAGAGGCTAAAAGTAAATGAGAATATTCCTGTTTCGAAAGGAAGATTAGTAAACACCCACATGTAAGGCCGTCCAAAGGTTAAAACTTCATATTATATAATAAGATTGGGTGGTGTGTAGCATTACAGTTTATCTTTTACTTTTTGATAATTTAGGTTTTCGGATTAGTTTATGCACATCTCGATTAATTTTATGGATAATTCCAACATTCACTAGCAGGGGCCTAATTAAAACTAGAACAAAGTCCTACGTGGTAGGTAGTAAAAATAAATAATAAATGAGGAGTATCTTGTAAACAACAAGGGCTGGCACAATAGATATGCTGCTCTGTTACAGGAAATGATACCTGGTTTTTAAGTAGCTACCTCTTCCCTTATCCTCCTCATACCAATTCTGAAAAGACAAAAAAAAAAAAAAAAAAGTTGGTAGTGTTGCAAGTAAACAAGCATTACTCAACTTTAAGAATAAATTTACTTTATTGACTAGGTAGCCATTTCCCATCACACAAGCTAGCTGCACTTGCCCTTCAAAAAAAAGAGAGAGAGAGAAAAAGCAAGCTGCACTTTTGATCTCTACAATTGCATCTTCCTATTTCAAACCTCTTTCTGATGTATTTGCCATGTATTCCGCACTGTAGATCTCACAAACAAGTACCGAGAGTATTATTTGCACTTCTGGTAATAAAACAAGGTATTGAATCTCAAGTAGTTAGAACTTGCCATTCAAACTGATACTGCAGCTAGAGAAACGGATCAGAACAACATACTGTATAGAGAAACTAAACGTTCTACCGCTCATTATTGACACAACGAGAGCTATTCACAAGAAAAAAGTACAAAAAGGACGACAGTCACAACATCATTAGTGATACTTCACAGGACATCAATAAACCGAAAATTACAAACTTAATGGTGTTGCTTCAAATCTTTATATGCAGATTGTTGTTTAAAAGAATAAAAGCGAAGCCCAAACCAGCTCTTCATGTGATGAGCATTGATGGAAACCGGCTGAATCAACAGAACCTTGTTCATCTGTTGCAGGTTTGAGAATGCCAAATCTTCCGATCTCCAGACACTCCTCCATGACAGAAGAGGAAGAAAAGTGTAAATAGCTTTTGAAAGTACTGAAGATCATCACCGATTTGGCGGTTTTGCCATAACATCCACAGCTATATTAAGCGAAGTGTTCAAGAGCTTCCGGAAAATTAATATTGCTACCTGGACAGTGATTCTGTAAAAAACCATTTAAAATCAAGTTGCTGGGATTCCTTGAAGTAAGTCGATTTGGCCTATTTACTTGAATTTGATTTAACATGTGTAGATTTTGTTGAAAGAGTTGTGCTACCAGATGGCAGGGTTTGCTCTCTATAGAAGATACGAATCTCCATTCAATAAGCTACTGAGCATCATTTACCGGGACTTTTTAAGTGCACTTAAAAAACAAACCGGGTGGGCCCAAAAAGGCAGCGTATGTCTCGAAACACCCCGGACAAGATCAACACCGTCAGATATGCTTATTTTGACCCCGCTAAGCAGTCTGCCAAGTTTCATTAAGATCCGTGGAAGATCCACCGTCAGATCGTCAGGCCGCTTTAGCTTGCCTACCCCTAACTTCGCCCGAAAGTGCGATATGTACTCCGGAACGTTAGATATAAAATCGGCACCGCTAGATATGCTTATTTTATTTTCCTAAAGCAGCCTGCCAAGTCTCGTCACTTTCCATGATCGTTTCACCGTTGAAGTTCCGCGTAGCCCTAGCTGACCACTGGTAAATGACCGTTTTAATCGCCTAAAATCTTTTAGGGGTCAAACCTTTACGGAAACTTACCAAGCTTCATTTTATGGTATTCTAAGACTTCCTGGAAGTTTTTGTGCCAATCTGACCTCGTTTGGTATTTTTACCTAGTCCGGCTTTTCCAAACATACCGGTACGCGGTTCTCGGACTTTTCCTTCGATTTAACCCGATCCCACCGTACCAAAATTCTTTCTATCCATTGTGAGGTTCCCTGTAAAATCTTAGGTCAATCTGAGTTCGTTTGACCGTTCGATCGTATTTGACGCTTAGAGTGGCAGGGAAATTGAGGCCTGCGCTTTTCAGCCAAACCGCACATCGTCTTGGAAAACGGACGCCGCCATGACGTCCAGAATGCCTCAAACCTTTTGAACACCGGCCTACTTTTAGGGATGGCAATTTCGGCCGATCCGATCTGATCCGATCCGTTCTCCGCCCCAAATGGATAGGGGATTTGGGGATTATTTGGGATTAACGATTTACCAAAAAAAAAGAAAAAGTCTTACATTCACCCAACTATATACTTCACCCATACCAATTTATTTGTCCACTTTTTTATTTTGGCTTGTCTCAAAATGTTAATTTGCAGAGTTTGAAATATTAAAAAATTGGTCTAAGATCCACTATAGCATGTTTGTAACGCACAAAGTCCACCTCTCAAGTTTGTAACCCGCTAGGTCCACTCAGACAAGGTCCTTGTTTGACTTAGACAAATATATATATATATATATATATTTATTTATTTATTCTTTTTCATTTTTTGTATTGCCAAACGGGTGAAAGTGGACGCACATTTGTCCTGGTCCTCTTAGTCTGCGTCCATTTTTTACCAAGTACACGGGACGTGACACTTTTTTATTAAACGATCATTTTTTTGGTATAAACAACACCATAGTGGTCCAAAACTTTAATTTAAAAATTGCTCATGCAGCTCTTTGGTCCATTTCGGAGTCTTCAAGGCCTTGTGGCCCTACTGCCTCGTGGAAATGTCTTGATAGGTACTCATATGATTCCAAACTAGATAGAAATTAATTGTCCAAGAAAAGATCGTAATACGTACTAATTTTATACGTACCCAACCTCTCAGACCGCTGGCTTAATTCGTTGCACAATCATGGCAAACGGTCTTGCTATTATGCTCTATATTGCCCTTTTGTGGTGCTGCTTCGGCAACACCCCTGCCTCTTGCTCGGGAAATGAAACAGATAGATTGGCATTGATTTCCTTCAAGGGTTCTATTGATCAAGACCCATTTGGGGCCATGAGTTCCTGGAATGATTCCGTGCACTACTGTGACTGGAAAGGCATTGCGTGCGGTCGACGGCATCGAGACAGAGTGACAGAGCTGAACCTAAGGTCCCAACGTCTGGTGGGATCACTCTCACCTCATATCGGAAACCTCTCCTTCCTCCGAAGTATTGACCTTCAAAATAATAGCCTCTATGGTCCAATCCCGCCGGAGATTGGTCGTTTGCTTCGACTTCGAAAAATACTGCTCACCAACAATTCGCTTGATGGTCGAATATCGACCAACCTGTCTAGCTGTTCAAATCTTCAATACCTCAGCTTTAGGCACAACCGCCTCATGGGGAGCATCCCAGCTGAGCTAGGCTCTTTGGCAAAGCTCAAAGATTTGGGTTTGGCCGGGAACAAAATTTCGGGAACTATCCCTCCTTGGCTTGGAAACCTCTCCTCTCTTTCCAGGATTCTTTTGTATGACTGCAATTTACATGGAGAAATCCCAGATGAAATTTCGAGGCCTCGAGGATTGACGTTTGTCTCATTTTACTTGAACAACCTGTCGGGGAAGGTTCCTCCTGGCCTTTTCAACTCTTCCACCATACAGTACTTGGAACTAGGCACTACCAACCTTGGTGGAAGCATTCCCTCTGATATAGGCTCAACCCTCAGTAATCTCAGGGGAATTAATTTGTCTTGGAATTCATTTACTGGAACGATTCCTAATTCATTGGTGAACGCTTCGGGGCTTGAAGAGATAGAATTTGAGGCTAACGAATTCACAGGACCAATACCAAAAGATCTTGGAAAGCTTATGCATCTTTACTGGTTTGAAACCGAGAGTAATGGGTTAGATGGCGACCTCAGTTTTATTTCGTCTCTAACGAATTGCACCACTTTGGAAGTTATTTATAGTGGTGACAACTTTCTCAGAGGCTCATTACCAGAGTCCATTGGCAATCTCTCGGTTACATCGATAGATTTGTCGTACAACCAATTGCAAGGCAGCATACCTCCAGGTATTGGGGACCTTGTAAATCTCACTTCCCTTGTGATGTATGATAATCATCTGAGTGGCCCTATACCTGCTACCATTGGCAAACTTCATAAGTTGCAAGAACTCAATTTAGGGGCCAACAATTTTACAGAATTACCAGCGTCACTTGGTAACTTATCTTTGCTGAATCTTCTCCGTTTGCAGCAAAATAATATATATGGTAGCATACCCTCGAGTATTGGAAATTGTCGTAACTTGTTGTATGTAAATATTTCTTACAACAATCTCAGTGGTTCCATACCTCCTGAAATTATGAGCCTCTCTTCCATTTCAATATCCCTCAGTTTAGCCCACAATGGACTAACTGGTGCTCTTCCATCGGAAGTTGGGTCTTTGAACCATCTTACGGAGTTAGACTTGTCAGATAATAAATTATCAGGACCTATACCAAACTCTCTAGAAAATTGTTTGAGCTTGGAACAACTTGTTCTGGGAGGTAATTCGTTTGACGGTGAGATACCTACAATTTTGAAAGAGCTAAGGGGTTTAAGGGTGTTGGACCTTTCACGTAATAACTTATCAGGGCCTATCCCAAGTTATCTAGGCGATCTTCGGCTAGAAAAGCTGAATTTGTCTTTCAACCACCTACGCGGAGAAGTTCCAATGGAAGGGGTGTTTCGCAATGGAAGTTCAATTTCAGTGGTCGGAAATAGTGATCTTTGTGGAGGTATTCCGGACTTCAACCTTCCCTCTTGCTCTTCCTCCAAACCCCCCCAAAAAAAGCTCTCTAACAAAATGAAAGTGATCCTCTCTATCGTCGTCGTCACAGTCTTTTTAATTTCATCGGCTTGCTTCTTCATACTCTTTCGTCGGCGACGTGCCTTGAGAGAGAAGGCTTCTCACACGCCATCATTCAAGCACCAACTGTTGAAGGTTTCCTACACAGATCTTCTCAAAGCCACTGATGGATTTTCAGAGAATAATCTAATTGGTGTTGGGAACTATGGTTCTGTTTACAGAGGAACTCTTAGCCAAAGCGGGACAATAGTGGCTGTGAAAGTGCTCAATCTCCAGACCAAAGGAGCTTCTAAGAGCTTCATGTTAGAATGCAAAGCACTAAGATCAATAAGGCACAGAAATCTCTTAAAAGTTGTGAGTGCTTGTTCCAGTATCGATTACAATGGAAATGAATTTAAGGCTTTGGTATGTGAGTTTATGGCCAATGGAAGCTTGGAAAAATGGCTGCACCATGATGGAGTAGAAAATGATGGGCAAGTACAAGAATCTAGAAACCTAACGATGATTCAGAGACTGAACATTGCGATAGATGTTGCTTCTGCATTGGAGTATCTTCACTGCCATTGTGACTCGACAATTATTCATGGGGATCTGAAGCCGAGCAATGTTCTTTTGGATGATGAGATGGCAGCCCATGTTTCTGACTTTGGGTTGGCGAAAATTATCTCAACTGTTTCAAGTGACATGGACCAACATCAGAGTGAGTCAACTGTAGTGAGGGGAACGATAGGTTATGTTGCTCCAGGTATGAGTTCTTTGTATACTTATAACCAATCTAGGCCTTTTGAAATGATGATGCTACGATGTGTTTTTTTGAGTTACCATCGAATTGCCTGGAAATATTGTCAAGTCGATTTCGTGTTTGAAATTAGTAAGTATAGTTGAGCTTGAAGTGAGTTATGAGCCGAATTGAACTTCTTCTCCATAAGATCGAGAGTCATAGAATTTTTTTTGTCATGGTTATGTTCCTTGTGCGATGTTTTTAGGCATTGCATGACCTAGTTTCAGTGAGAAAAGTCCATCACTTCAACTGGTAGCTCATTGTTTTTGTGAGAATTCCAGACTCTATTGTCCTAACATGTCTCAAGTGTGTTCTATAATGTCCTCAGAGTGTCAAAGAGAACAAAACTGTTTTAAAAAATCATCACTCTGTGTCTGCGAGTTCATGTTTGGAAACTTATAAAATTGATCGATGCTACTATGGTTGATCCAAATCCAATCAAAAGTGCACAAAAATATAAGGAATACGAACTATTGAAGTTATAGGTTCACTACTATTCTCGTTTGCAATTCTTTCACTAATCAAGTTTAAGGATCGCTTTAAGTTGTTCAACATCACTTGACTCAATTTGCAGAGTATGGCCTAGGAAACAATGCTTCAAAACAGGCAGATGCATATAGCTATGGGATTCTTCTCTTGGAGATGTTTACTGGTAAAAAACCAACTGACAGTTTATTCAAGGATGGTATGAGTCTTCATCACTTCGTTAAGAGTGCTTTGCCTGACCAAGTGATGGAGATAGTGGATTCACGCGGTCTATTTGAGGACAATCCAAGCACTGGCATTGAGGACACCTTGGTTTCTGTCCTAAGAATTGGAGTTGCATGTTCTACAGAATCGCCCAGAGATCGAATGCAGATGCAAGATGTTGTTAATGAATTGCGCAAGATAAAAGGTGTTTATGAAAATTGTGGGTTGACCCAAGACTAAGAGATTGTTCAACCACGAACACGAAGGCAAAAAGTTTGTCCCTAATACTCCGCTTTGAGATATGTGTATCCATGCTAAAACATCTTAGTAGGCCTTCTGAAAATTTCGGAGTTCCTTTTTTGTTTCTGCAGGAATTACCCTATTTCTTTGCGAAGGATTGGTCACTGGATGTTGTTTCTACCTGTTGGATGGGAGATGAGATCCTTCATTATCTTCATAGTTTACTATTCAATAACTTCTTATTCTGGTGCGTAATGTTTGTTCATGTAGGATCTTTAAGATTATGTGACTTCTGTTCCTCATCTTACTATCATCTTTATGTTTGCTATTTACACTTTGCTGAATAATTTATTATAAATCATACTTCGGGCTCTTGTGTGCTTTATGAAAATAAAACCAATCTTGTTCGTTTGTTTTCTTTTCTGCCTGTTTGGCAATTGTGAAAGAGAAAGTAAAAGGATGGAAAAGTTCATTTTTTGGAGCAGCTTCTCTCTGATCCTCTGATGGACGGGATAATCCTGTGTGGGCCGTGCGGTGGCTCACTATGGGTCCCATTTGGAGGTTGCGCAAACAAGATAGCGAGAGTGAAAATAATAGAGATTAAATTCTTTACACCAATGGTGTAAACAAAAAATTTATCCAAATTGATTGCGTTGCGTCATGTCTAAACAGTGGTTCTAAATAGCATAACATGGACACATGATGCAAGGCAATCGATTTGAAGCAAAATTTTGTTTTCACCAATGGTGTGTAAAGAATTTAATCTCAAAATAATAACCACTCGTGAA
Source organism: Rhododendron simsii (assembly GCA_014282245.1). Lineage (NCBI taxonomy): Eukaryota > Viridiplantae > Streptophyta > Magnoliopsida > Ericales > Ericaceae > Rhododendron > Rhododendron simsii. The sequence continues at coordinate 31,301,810 of CM024961.1, forward strand.
TGTGAGAGAGTTTGGTTTCTTGGGATTTTGGTATGGCAATATTACTAACATGCCCTCCACCAAATCAGTTTTTACATAGCTGACTTGTTGGTTTTCTGACTTTATACTAGAGATCGGGGTACATGCAATGCATGTGCAAATCCTAGTGTTGTGCTCGTTCGATGCACGGGACAATAAAAAGGTTCATGATGTGTCTTTTCTATTTTCATACATAGATCTTGCAATTGTTATAGATTCTCGTATATTCGAATTAGTTGGTTGTTGCTTACATCTCACCAATCTCAGTTTTCTTTTACATGCATTCTGTGTAACTGCCTTATAAAACCCCAATTTACAGCCAAAAACACAAATTAAGACCTAAAATTGAACTTCCTCCTTACTTACACTGTTACACATACCACAATCTAAGATCTGAAACATGATTTCGGCAGATCCATAATTTTTGTTTTCTTGGTATATGCAATTGATTTTGGTAGTGATTTATTAGTTCCGCAGGAAATTTTGTAAAAGGGGACGAGCATTAGCCTTCTAAGATGCTAATTCGGATGTAATCCGCTTAACGGTCACTTAATGTGTAATTATGATGATGGATATAATCTTTTTCCTTTCTTATATGCAATTATTTGAGATGTAGCTTTTACATAGTTCTTCAGTTTTTTAGAGATGATATTATTGGATTGATATCCAAATGATTTTAATCATTAGACAGTAATCTTTAAGAAAAAATTAAATAGTCATTCTACGTTTCATCCAAACGTAGTTTTCCATCCTGGGTATTTTGAAAACCTAAGCTTCCATCCTGAAATTTAAAAAAACCCAAAAGTACCCTCAGGAGATATATACTATCCTTAATTATAGGAAATCCATAAATGTCAAGCCCTGCTTTTTAAACATATTTTAGAAGGATAAAAAAAATACCAAATAATCCATAAAGGATTTCACCAAAAGTCCAACCTCCTTCCTCAGTTGGTCCCGCTCATTTGTAACTCCGTCCAGTAACCCTTGCAATTTGTCCACCTGTTTCTTCATTGCTACCAACTCCACATTAGAATTTTTATATTTTGTTGCCAACTTAAAATTCGTCTCGCTAATTTGGACACTCTATTCAAGCAGTTTTTCATATGCCTCCTTTAACTCATGGAAAGTCCGCACTTCATCTTCTTCCTCCTCCTCACTATCATTTGAGGATTCAGACTCACTATCATGTGACTGTGATTGCAGCAGAAGAAAATATGTTCTTGCTATGCTCATTGAGATGTTTGGTTGTCTAAAAAACCGTCATAATGTGTTACAAACTGAATCATTATTTGGAATTTTGGTGAATTAGGAAACTCAAGGATCGCAATTCAGTTGTTCCCCAAAATTATTCCAGTCAACCAAACACAACCTAGGAGTTCAGATATGTGACATTTTCTTGGAGCATCATTTCAGTTGCCAAATTGCTTCTGTTCTTTTTTTCTTTTTTTTTTTTTTTGGGTCAAGCGGAAATATACTAATTGCTTTTGTGGTTTTTTGGGCCTAGCTACATTCTGCCCTGGATCCAAAGTAGTGGGACTTAGCCTTTCAAAAACCAACCATAAGCGGCTAAGCCCATCCCAATGGCCCAAACTTCAGTGTCCATCGGAATTTTACAAAGGAACAGAGTTCCGTTAATGCCAAAACTGCTTTGTTAATTCCATAATTGTTGTGAATGAAACTTGTACCATGTGCAAGGAGGGCTCTAAATGAGCGGAACCTTCTTTAACGAGCTAAGTTTTTGTCGAACGAGGAGTTCGGTTTGTGCTTGGCTCGTTTACTAAACAAATTAAGTTGAGTTGAGCCTCAACGAGCCGAGTAGCTCACGTAAACGAGCTGAGCTCGAGCGTTAACGATCCGAGCCGAGGTCACGAACTGCTCAGTTCATTTACAACTGTATATGCAAATACAAGCCTTTTATAAACTACATTTTTGGAACTAACAATTTTTACATTATCATTTTCCCGCAGAAAAAAACGTCGTACTACACAACAAAATCCATGTCTCCATTCTTGGACTTTCTTGGTACAAACCGTACAATAGACCTGAGGACACGGATAATTCCAAACAGATCATGCACATATCCTTAACGGGGTGTTTGGGCTGAATTAACTCAAATCAATTGACAAATAATTGTGTGCGGGCGTGCCAGAAAAGAAATAACTTCAAAGAAGAAATTACTCTTTTCAAAATGATTTGAAACCACTAATTTCAATCAGGCAATTGTGTTATCCGTTCGATTACCTCAACTAAGAGGATTTTTCCTTAAGGTATCAACCAAATAAAAGATTGACGCGCTTCGAAATCAGAAAAGATGATTGAACACAAACAAACCTGAATCTAATCAAAGGTAAGTTTGTATACAAACACTCTTAAGATTCTATCAAGAATAATAAAGAAATGCAAGCACACTGAATTTAATCAAAAGCGAACTTGCAAACAACTATTCTTTGGTAAGAAAAGAGCTTAAAGGAAATAAGAAAACTTGAATTTAATCGAAAGTAGTCTTACATGCAAATAAGCCTTCAACTTACAAAAAAACCCTACTCTAAACTAAAACTAATCTAAGATAGATCTCTGAGCAATCATTTTGTATGAATTGTCAGATGATATGGATTTTTTGTGTCCTTTTCTCTTCAATTGCTTCTTCTATTTATAGACGCTGAACTTGCCTTCGACCCCCACGTCTTCGATTGATATCCACGTTGGCCACATAAAACGGTTGAGGGGGGTCTTCGAATGGTTGCCCTGATATTTCCAGAATTCCTTCTTCCCCTGCTTGCTTCGATCATGGTGTTCATGGCCACTTCCTGGATCGTGGTTCCTATTTTCAAGCAACGTGAATCAATGCAACGTGTTTGCTTTCCAAAATGATTCCCTGCAATTGCATCTAATTTCCGTTATAAAACAAGGCAGTGAGGACACCGTTCGATGATCGTAAAGTCCAATTTAATAGTTAGATCTAATAACCTCCCAAATCATCGTTTAATTACTACTCAAACGACACCGTTGGTCATAAAACAGTGTCCTTTCTAACTCCCGCAATCTTCTGTAATTGGTACTCGACTGGGACAGGTTTTATGCAACCACCGTACCGTTCGGGGCCACGTGGAATTTTTTCATTGGGTAGCACTTTTTAGGATGTAAACACACCCCCCGCATTAACATTTTATTTATGCTAAATAAATGTTAATGGCACACGTTCTCTGCCCATATCCCTTCAACTTCGGATGCACGAAGCTTGACAGGATTTCATTCCCATGCACGTCTATTGAGCTTCCCAAAGATAGCTACAATAATTTCCCTATAAATGGCAGTTAATGATAGGGTTTAACGAATTACATTACCCCTCATAAACCCCTTCGAATTTGAGTTTTCCCTTATTAAGTTTATGGACTCTCTTCCAGAAATCAATCTTATCTTGGACAATCTCGATTGCCAAACTCCTTCTCCTCACATGTCTCCTCCAAACTCTCCTCGAATGTTAGCAAGCAAAATCCTTTCGGATCGAACATTCCATACCCCCAACCCATCCACCACAGGTTGGGACTCCTCTTTAACCCGTTCGAATTCACTCGATGGGTCCAACTGGGGCTCATGGGAAGAAAACCCTACTAATACCAACACTGGCACCATTCTGGTCCGGTTCGATCAGCCTGATCCCACACCTCATAAATTCCATCACTTTCGAACCCTTTTTGCGAGTCAATTCCTACCCCTGAGTGGTAACGACACCGTTCACATGGGCATGCTCGAATCCATTTATTCCTCTCTCAAATTTTCTCCTTTCCTCAAACAGGAAGAAAACTATCTTGGGCCGGCCCCTTATTGCGACTTCAAACGCATGGCCCAAGCCCAAAAAACCCTCTGGCTCACAGAGGTGCAAACCCCAACTTCCCAGCTGACTTCGAAGAGACCAACAAGTTAATTCCTCTTCCTGAAGAGCCCGACTGGTTCAATGAGGTGAATAACCTTGCCATTAACACCCCTCATTTCCAATGGCAATATGGTTATTCCATCTACTCTGCTGACAAGAGCAAAGCTTTGCAGCTTCTTGCAGCTTTCTCCTTTCTGGATATCCATATCCTGGAAGAACAAGTCCCACTCACCAATTTCAAATGGGCTTGTGAAACACTGGTGCTATGTTCCATCCCTTCTGCGGTTTCCTATCAAATCCACTGCTTCCTGGACTTCTTACCAGTGATCAAGTCATGGCTCGAAGCCAATACTGCTGCGTATTGCTTCGATCAAACCCTTCAAGACTATGCTCTTACTAAGGAAAGGATTGAAAAACTGCATGACCAAATCCATAACTTCACTACTGAGTCCTTCGAAGTGGTGCCTGGCCATGCTGACAAAAAGCTTCGAAGGCGCTTCAAAAGGCAACAAATGAAGCGTCCAACAAAAGAGGCTCGGCTTCGAAGGAAAGCCAAAGCTTTGGTGCTCCGCTTTAGGCCCCTGCTGGAGAAGAAATTGGAGTCAGACTCCAAAGGAAGACATGAGGAAAATGGAGCTGAAATTCCTCCAGTTTGCATGGAACAAGTTCCATAGCCTTGTTACTTGGTCCTTTCCTCATTACTTTGAGAATAAAAAAGCAACCGCTCAGCACCCAAGCCCTTCGAAGGCCTAATTTGTGCTTCTTCTCATAGGAATTAGAATTTCCCTTGTTTTGCCTTTTTTTTTTTTGTAAATACGTAAATTTCAATTTTGTAATCCAGTAGGTTTGTTCAATGAAATTTCCTTTTTTTTCAACACGCTGGACTTGGGTTTATTGTTAAAATAGAAATTCTAATAATAAAAAACTCTACTAAAGAGAAAAAACCAACCCCAGCGGACCCCGGAGTACGGGCCCACTACAGGCCTGGCCCACCTGCAGGAGTATAAAAGCGGAATTGATTTAAAACCACCCCTTACACTCTACTCGTTCAAGCTTTCTCAAACTCAAAACTCCCAAGAACAGAAACCCTCTCTCCTTTTCCTCGTCATCAACGCTAAACCCAAACTGAATCAATGGCTTCTTCCAGCAATCCAGCAGCCCGAGAACATGTTACTCCCTCTTTGGCTTTGAGACGGTTCGTGTCAGGACAAACACCAGGACCGACTAAAGAGCCCTATCTCGATGCCAGGGTCTTCATTCCAAACCCTAGCGAAGAAGGTACTTATATTTTAGGCCCTCAACTCATAGGAGAAATCCCTGCTAGCCTTTCTCTCTACTATCCTCGATTGGGGGATGCTGAAATCCGGGCTTGTTCGAACCTCGATTGGCAAAATTTTCCAAAGAAATCCTTCCCCTTTGGCCCACATTGGACAAGGATTGGAAGATATGGACCACCCGTATGTTGGCTGCGAAGTCGGACGACTTAGAGAAGGTGGGTTTAAAAAGAATTATTACCCTCCTTCGAAGGGGGGTCCCACAAAATCCTCCTCTGATTCAGGCCGCCTTGGCCTTTTGGGACCCATCTTTCAACTTCTTTCGCTTTAACTGTGGCATGATGGCACCCACAGTTCTGGATGTTACCCAAATGCTGGGGCTTATTCCGTATGGCCCCCAATTCGACCCTACCAAGGAGTTCCATCCTCCCGAGGGATTTACTCGTTTGACTGCCACCAACGGGGCTTTTTCCCAGTTCTACCACAGAGAAAGGAAATTGGTAGGAGAAGTGACCGAGACAGAGTTTTTTGCCTACATTCTCTAACCCTCTGCAAACACATCTTCTGCCACTCCGGGAAAAGAGTGATGAATGAATTTGTTCCATTGGCACTGGCACTTGCTAGAGGAGAAGAGTTTGACTTCGCCTCCTGCTTCTTGGGCCATGTCTACAAAGCTGGGTTTGACTTCTACCAGAAGGGTTTGAACCATTCGCAGGGAGGGCCCCAATGGTTTATCCAACTTTGGCTTCATGCTTACTTTCCTGAGCTGGGTCCCTTCAAAGCACCCACATCCCTTACTGGTGTCGTCGAGGCGCCCAATGTTCATGGTGACAACTACGTTCCACCCAGAGGATAGCACAACACAGACTTTGGTGTATTACCTCTGCTTTTTTGCTGGTCTAGCCTCAGATAGGGAGTGGCCCAATCCATACCCTACTCTTGTTGGGCCAACATGGTTGTTCGACATTCTGGCAGACAAACGGGGAAGATCCTCTCGAGCTCTCCAAGCATGGGGCAATATTCTTACAAGCAGAGAGATCTTCATTTTCCTCGTCGAATACCCTCAAGTCCATAGCACATGCAGAGGTATATTGCCCTGCACAATTTGCTAGGCAACTGGACTTTGTTCAAGGCATACCCACTCCTTACTGTGGCCTCGCCAACATCTGTATGTCTGAACGATCACCGATCATGGCTGACCAATTTCTGACGGGGTTTGCCCAAGCCAGACATGCATTGAGGAGAACAGTCACTCAAGGAGTTCAGGGAACCTGAAGTGCGCACCACCCCTGCATTTGACAACTGGTGGCACTCTAACTGCTCCTTCCTCTCAGGGATTAAACCCTTCAAACAGTTTCTAGCCCACATTGGGTTCGAGAAGTCTGAGTTTGGGCATGGAGGAAAAAATAACTCGTCATCTTTCTCCTCTGACAACGAATTTGGTTTGGCTGGAGGGATCGAAGACATTGCTGGAGGCGAAGTTGAACAAAGATTGACTCCAGTCGAAGCCTCCCCAATAGCAATGGTCGTTCCCCCCTCTCCATCAAGAAGACAATCTACGAGGGTAACACAAAAAAGAGGTAATTATCTCTGAACATCTCTTCTCTTTTGCTGAAACCAAACCTAATTGCATTCCATCCTACAGGTGCCACCTCTTTTCCAGAAAGTGCTTCGAAGAAGAGAAAGATTACTTCTCAGCCTACAGAAGTAATTCCTACTAAGCACTATCTTGAGCCCTCAGCTGCACCTCCAGGTTGGTTTCCTTCCCTCCAATTAATCTTTTAAACCCCCATACCATTTATCCGAGCCACCCTCTTACCCCTTTCCTTTCAGCTTCGAAGAGGACAAGGACCACCAGGAAGCGTGGTCCTCAGGTTTCTTCTAGTGATGAAGAGACAGAGAGTGACACAGAGATGCTGGCCTCAAGGGGTAAATTCCTTCCTCATTTACGATTCAGTAGAGGATTTTACTGTAATTCTAATTCTTGAGTTCGAACCAGGTGAAACAAGACAGATGAAGGAGACCCTCCGCTACGTGAGGAAAACAACTCCTCCCAAGAGACCTGTTTCTCCAAAGAAGTCTTCCTCCCCAAAAGAGGTAAGTTAGTTTAAACTGCATACATTCTCATGTGTCTCCTGTGCTCGTAACTTGCTGTTAACTTCTTTGTAGGCTCAGGTTGTATCCCCTGTTGAGGCGGTGGGCCTAGCTCTTGTTCCCTGCCCTCAACAAGAAGTGATAGAGCCCTTAATCCCAATGCCAGCAGATGCCCCTTACAAGGTATCTTCTGAATACTCGCCTTTCGAATTATGAAAGGATTTACTCTAACTTTCTTTTGTTTTTTTACAGGCATCCCCTGTTCAAGCTCTTTCTATACAGAAAGACTTTGCTGCAAAGGATATTGACATGCACGCCTTGCTGTCATTCCTTACTGAGCCAACCTTTGCACAGGTAGTGGCCAGTTTGGCTCCTTCGAAGACTCTGGGGCCACTTCCCATTCTTCAGGGAGACTTCCCCTTTACTTCCTTATCGGTTTCAGGGGAGGGACCTTTAAGGATGGACCCTACTTTGGCTTCGAAGAGCCATATTCTTAGAAATGCTGAGGATCAAGGCTCCAGTTTGATCTCCTCCTCAGATCAGGTACTCTTGATACTTAATCATACCTTTCCTTTCTTGTTTTACATTCTATTTAACCTTAACTTATAATTCTTATGCAGGGAACAGGCATGGCCCTTTTCTCTGAAGATCATCCCACATCTTCCTCTGCTCCAATTGACTTGTCCTTAGTGGTTTTCGATATATCCCTCTTTAAGAGTCAATTGGAGAAATTTTGTAATCAGATTGCTGATCCCATCCTCCCTTCTTCTTCGAATTCTCTCGAAAGCCTTCAACAACTTTTGAACCCTTCCATGCTTCCTGACTTACCTTCCTTTAGAATAAAACATGTTCCTTCAAAGGAAGAAGTTCTAACACTAAAAAGCTTTCTGAAATCTTTAAATCATTTAGGACTTCCTACTTTGATTGATCATAGTTTAACTTACCACTTCGAGGTATGCTATCAGGCCTTGTCCCTTTCCCAAGGACTCCCTTCTTCAATCAACTTCACTCTTCAAAAGCACCTCAAACAATTTAGTGAATTGATTGCTTATAATCACTTCTTGTCTGAAAGCATTGGCACAACTATTGAGAAAACCAACAAATTGGAGGCCAAAGCACTTGAGACTGCTTCTCGTCTGTCTCTTTATCAAGCCCGAAGGGACAAACTTTCAGAACTTGACAAGAAGATGAAGTGGTTACAAGAAGAAATGAAGAAGGTCAGGGAAGAGATAGCTGAAGTTTCGAATGGCTTTCCAGAGCTTGAAGACGAAGCATTACGGGATGAATCAACGCTTCCACAGCTTATTCCTTTTCTTCGAAAGGAACAGAGAAAAAGAGCTATCCATACTTCACTTTTGGATGCTAACTCTAATTCTCTTCGAGAGCTAATTAACCACCATTCGTGATGTAATAAGCCCTTTTTTGTAACTTCACGCAGCTTTAGTTTTTTTTTTTTTTAATTTTGGGATAAGTACAACTGTAATTAAGATCGGCACTAGTTCCTATTTTCTTTTGCTTAAAAACTTACTGTGCCAACTCCTCACCTACCGATCTTAAAGAGTCATTAAATGACTATCTACTAGTATAAATAGAGGTCTCTGGGAAAAGAAAAAACTTACAGATCATCTTCTCCACTTCTCCTTCCTGTAGTATCATTCAAACCAAGCTTTCAAGTAAGGCTACAAGAAAGATAACTATCATGAAGCCTCATCTTGTATTTGTGAAGAAAAACTTCGAAACATAGCCACATCAACCCTCATGATATTTCCCTTGAACCCTAAAGCCCTTAGGTATAGACACATCAACACTCATGATGTGCCTGTACTGGGCTGTTGCTTCGAAGACAAGAATGGGCTTTGAGCTCCATCTCCCTACCAATGGAGCTTTGTAGGGAGATAGAATCAAGTCCCCATGAAGCTAGGTTCAAGTCTTTGTATCTCAGTTGGTTGATCCCTAGAGATCCTCCTCCTGATACTATTATGCCCTAGATAGGTTCTCCAATGTAACCTTCTGTGTAACTGTTATGAGCAAAGAAATTATTTACCAATGTATCGATCTTTATTCTAATGGCTTTGACCAATAAACTGGTGTTCTTAGCCATCCCTTTCTATTTAATGTTATTAATGAAAACATAATAGCATGAAGGAAAATACAAACAGAAATCCTCCTTCCAATACTGTGCTCCTTTATTCCATGTTATTTATTACTTTTGCTTCGAAATGTGTTGATACTTCGAAAACTAATCTAGTGTAATTCCAATCGTTTCAACTAACTCATTTAATTCCAGTAGTTTCTTAGCCGTCTCCTCGTAAGTTGTAAAAGATCATATACTTCTGACGTATGACGCCTAATGCTCTCAAACCCTTCACCTTCCAGGCTTTACGCGTCTGCAACCCATTTAATAATGGTAATAAATGAGGCGGATTCCCCGTATTTCTTTGGGCTATAAATACACCTAGACGTCGATAGATCACAGCATCTCTTTCAAACAAACAACATGGCTGAAAACCATCCAAATCTTGATGATCTTACTAGTCAATTGGCCAACCTGACTAACATGATCATGGAGCTGAAGAGAGACGTCCACGCTGAGTCCCAGGCCCTTCGAAGTGAGATCGCTCAGCTTCGAAGCCAACCGGTGTGTGTGGAAACAGCTTCACGCCTCTGCTTGGCTAGGACCTGGGATGATCTTTCGACCGTCCTCTCGGCCCATGAGGCAAAAAGTCCCCCAGATGGAGGATCCTCTTGAAGATTCTCCTTTGGGACTATGAAGATCACCAATGGTCTTCATTTTTGCTTTTTGGGACCAAGGGTTTTTTGGTTTTGTTTTAATGGTGTGGTCCCTTTTGGGACCTTTGGTCTTTTGTTGTTCAGTACTTGGGTTTTTTGTAGACCTGCTTGGGTCTTTTTTTTTGTTAGACCTACTTGGGTCTGTTTTTACTTAGACCTGCTTGGGTCTTTTTTTTGTACTAATGAAATGAAACTCTTGCTTGGCTATTCTCGTTCTTTATAGCTTCGATTGGTAGTATGGTGACTCGTTTGTGTCTTCGAATGCTAATAGAGTAATTTTTTTTGTAAAAAAGTTTTTAGCATCAAATCACTCAACACTAAATCAGCCAGTCAGAACCATCGATGTGTGTAACCAAACTTATTTCCACTACCTCTTGTGGAAGGACTCCCATATGGAAGGAATATAAGCTTTCAGATGTCTTCCGTTTATTTTCCTTCGATCCATCCATTTCAAATTTCTCAAATGATAAGCTCCCCCTTTCAAAACCCTATGGATTTGAAAAGGCCCATTCCATGTTGGTGCCCATTTTCCTAATCCATCTTTTTTAACTCTCCTATCCCTAATAGGGAGGATAACTTTCCATACGAGGTCTCCTTTCATCGAAGCTTCGAAGAGCCACTCTTTTGTTATAGCTTCTGGCTATTCTTGCTTTTTGTAGCATAATCTGGTTTAAGGCTTTTATTCTAGCCTCATCAATATCTTCCAATTCCATATGCATGGCCTGATGATAAGATCCTGTGTCTAAATCATTCTGACATGCTACTCTCTGGGATCTTACAGTGATCTCCATGGGTAACACAGCGTCATGCCCATATGTTAATGCAAATGGTGTGGTACCTGTACTAGTCCTTTTTGTATTCCTATATGCCCATAACACATCAAGTAACAGATCATGCCAAATTTCTGGGTTTTGATCCACCATTTTTTGGATCCCCTTCTTGATAATTTTATTAGTTGATTCTGCCTGACCATTGGACTGAGCATAATAAGTACTAGTATATATTAATGAAATTCCATGGTTCGTGGCAAAATCCTTCACCAATCGTCCTTCGAATATGGAACCATTGTCCACTGTTATTGTTTGAGGACTCCCAAACCTGTATATGATTCCCTTTATGAAATCTATTACGTGGGTTTGTTTGACCTCCTGATAGGCTTGGGCTTCTACCCATTTTGTGAAATAATCAGTAGCTACTAGGATAAATTTATGCTTTTCCAATGAAGGAGGATAAATCATCCCAATCATGTCCATAGCCCATCCCCTAAAGGGCCACGGTTTTATTACATATTGCAAATCTGTGACTGGCAAATGCTTGAGTGGACCTGTTTTTTGACAGGCTTGACACCCCTTTGCATAATCTATACAATCTTTGAGGATGGTGGGCCAATAATACCCGTATCTCCTTATTAACCATCTCATTTTTATGCCAGCTTGATGTGCTCCACAGATTCCCTCATGCACTTCAGCCATTACTTTAAATGCATTTACCTTGCTCAAGCATTTCAAAAGAAGACCATCCATTCCTCTCTTGAATAGCTCATTATTATACATTATATAGTTCATTGCTTTTAATTTGGTTGCCTTGTCTGCAACGCTGTCTGGCTTGGTTAAATATTCAATCAATGCTTGCCTCCAATCAGCATTTCGATGGGTTAAAGCATTGACGTTTAATACTTCGAAGTCCGTCAACCTATTGTGTAACATAGGCAGGGATTTCCTCAAAGTTAATTGACAAAATTCCTTTTCAACTTCTGATAAAACTTTGTAGCCGGACGCTCTTTGAGCTATTTCGTCAGCCTCTTCATTAAAGAACCTAGGAATATAAGTTAAAGTAAGCATATGAAATTGATCCATCAGCTCTTTAGCATGCTGATAATAAATTATCAGCGCTGGACTAGTACATTTAAACTGTCCATTTAGTTGGTTAATCACTAACTGAGAATCTCCAAAGATTTCAGCAACACTAACCCTTAATTTAAGCAAAATTTCTAGTCCAATAATCAATGCTTCATATTCTGCCTGGTTATTGGAACATTGTCCCTCACTGAGTCTAAAACCATATTTGGTTTTCAAGCCTTGGGGGGATTCCAGAATTATGCCCACTCCAGCCATCTGAATAGTTCTTGATCCATCGAACCATAATTTCCATGGCCTGATTTCAACTGTACTAGCCTCCAACGTTGTTGGTGCTTTGTATTCATTTGGATGATCGGCCAAAAAATTGGCCAATGCTTGGCCTTTTATCGACTTTTGAGGCACATACTCAAGACAAAATTCAATTAAAGACACTATCCATTTCCCAATCTTCCCACTAAGCACTGGCTTAGAAAGCATGTGCTTAATTACATCAGTTTGAGAAATAACATAAGTTATTCTAGGCAACATATAATGCCTGAGTTTCTTAGAAGCGTAAAATAAAGCTAAACATAGTTTCTCTACTGCAGCATACTTGCATTCACAAGAGTTTAAAAACCTACTAAGATAATAAACTGCTCTTTCCTTGCCATCCTCATTGTCTTGAGCCAACAGAACACCTATTGAATCTTGTGTTGCAGCTAAATACAACTTTACTGGCTTTCCTTCAATGGGAGGCGCCAATACAGGAGGGTTGGCTAAGTATCTTTTAATGGCTTCGAAGGCTTCATCATGCTCCTTTGACCACTTGAATTCCTCCCCTTCCTTCAGTTTCAACAAAGAAGAGAAGATTTTAGTTTTTCCTGCAGTATTAGATATAAATCTTCGAAGGAAATTTAATTGACCAAGAAACCTTTGCAACTCCTTCTTAGAAGAAGGTGGTTTAGCCTCAATGATGGCCTTAGCTTTGTTCTTGTCAACCTGTATTCCTTTACTGTGAACTAGATACCCTAAAAACTTCCCAGCTGATACTCCAAAAGCACATTTTTCTGGATTTAACTTCAGCTGATAGCGTTTCATTTGTTGGAATGTCTTTTCCAAGTGTTGTAGATGATCCCCATCAGAGTTTGACTTCACAATGATATCATCTATGTAACATTCCAGAAAAGTTCCCACTAAATCATGAAAAATAGTATTCATTGCTCTTTGATATGTGGCCCCAGCATTCTTTAGCCCAAATGGCATTTTGACCCATTCGAAGATGCCAATGTTACCTGGGCAGGCAAATGCTGTTTTATGCACATCTCCTTCTGCTATGCAGATTTGATTGTACCCTGAATGCCCATCTAAAATGGATAATATCTTGTGGCCAGCAGAACTGTCCACAAGTGTATCCACATTAGGCATTGGGTATTCGTCCTTAGGAGTCGCAGTATTTAGGTTTCGAAAATCAACACAGATTCTGATAGTTCCATTCTTTTTAGGGACTGGAACTATATTAGATAGCCATTCAACATACCTGGCTGTTCTAATGAAACCTGCATCTAGAAGTCTCTGCATTTCCTTTTTAACACCTGCAATAGTTTCTGGACTCATCTTCCTGGTTGGTTGTTTCACAGGTTTGAATTGTGGCTTGATAGGTAACCTATGCTCCACCAATCCCCTGTCCAAGCCAGGTAGTTCCTTGTAACTCCATGCAAAGCATTCCTTGTTGGCTTTCAATAGTGCCACCAATTCAGCCTTTCATACCAGGCTCAAGCTGTTTATTAATAAGCACTGGATTGGGGTTTTGTGCATCTCCCAACCTTACTTCTTCCAACAATCTTGTGATTCAACCCGTTCCTCAGAAGTGAGTTGGATTTCTTGCACATGAGGGTTATTGTTCTGCATAACCTCTTCCCATATGTTCTCTTCTTGGATCTTCTGTTCGACCCCCAGAGCAACATACTTTACTAAAGCCAATGAGTTGGCTTTTTCTTCAGCCTCTTTCTTGGATTCACATCCAAGCAGCATCATCTTTTGGGGTGTCTGATTCATAGTCAACAGCTTGTTTCAGCTTCGATTTTAGCTCTGCCAATTCCCCCAGTTCCATCTCGTTGGTTGGATGGGTGGCTGCTTGAAGTAGTTCACTCAAAGGAACTACATCCGATTTGTACATTTCTGCTTCAGCAAAATTTGCCGTGGCAGCAAATGGATGTGGATCAGCTTTGACTCCTTCGACACCCACTTCCTTGCCTTTGTCATACTTAACAATCATTAATTCCTGATGCATAGAGGAAGGAATACATCCGTTAACATGAATCCAGTCTCTTCCCAATAAAGCATTATATTTAGCATATGTGTCAACTACAAAGAAAACGGTATCAGTTTCTATTCCACCTACTGCCAATCTAATGGAAATGATTCCCCTGGCATGTTGGCTTTCCCCAGTAAATCCTGCAATGGATGTGCTGGTTGGGATTAATTTTGCTTTTCCTTTTCCTAACTTTTTTAAAGTTTGGAAAGGCAAAATGTTCACCGCAGCCCCATTATCCACCAAGATTCTATTAAGTGGGACTCCATCAAAGTGTGCAGTGATATACAATGGACGCAAATGTTGTCTCATTGCATTAGTAGGTAATTTAAATGGATATGAAATTTCCACATAATTTAAATCTATTACCAGGGGGTATTCGACGTCGGACATGGAATCTGACACGAAACAAGCACTTTCTTTTGAGCTTACCTCTAAACTTTCTTGATTCTGCTCAATTTCACGTACCAAATTCTTACCCATCTCGATCTGAGATACTTCTTTTAAGTCACAGTCGTTGCATATGATATTTAACTCCTTATCACTCAGAGTTTCTTCAGAATTCTCTGGCTCGCTCAAGCTCGACCAAGCAGTATCTTGATCTTTGAACGTCTGACCATTTGAGAAGAAATTCATAGAGCTTGGATAGACCATATTAACTTGTACTTCTGGCTGATCTCCAAATTGGATCGTAGCCACTTCTTTGATTGGTTTAACTGCTTCGGTCTCCTCAGCACCCTTCTTTTCGAATTCTTGTGTGGATACCTCCATAGGGGAAAAGGTTTCTTCCATCCCCTGTTGTTCCACCACCATGGCCTCGAGCAAACCAGACTGATAACTAGCCAGCGAGTTAGGAGAAAGTGGATCAAGATCTTCTTCGAGCATAGCAGAGGCAACCTTTTCCAAAGTCTCCCTCTCGTGATACTGGGTTCGAAATTCCTCTGGGTCCCTTTCAATTCTGTGGAACCTTGGATTAGGTTTTGCTCGTCTGACTGATTCTTCTCCCGTTGAAGATTCTCCTGACTGGAAGAGCGTATACTTCCTTTGGAGCTTTCTCTTTTGAGTTCTTGAGAGCAATGGAACCATCTGTGGTAATTGAGACTTGGGATCCCTAATCAACACCCAGTTTCTAGAGTTCGAAATTGGTGGCTTGAAAGTTCTGCTCGCATTCCTGTTTGAACCTTTGTATCCTTGAAACAAATCAGGTTTAACTTGCTTCAGAAACCAGTCAGGAACCCCTTTCACCAAGGTGAATTCTTCTTGTTTGGCCTCTTCTTGCGCCTTCGATGTCTGGCCAACATTAGCCTTCTTCGAAGGTGGCAGCTCCCTTCTGTGAATAGCTGGAACAGGGCTAGTAGGCATGTCCCTTTTTGGTGCCAACCAAGACTTGCTGTCACTTGGCTTTGCTTGAACTGGGGCCATTCTTTTCATCCCCATTTCTTTTGGGAAAAAACTTACGCCCTTTCTATCCAAGTCTTTGAAGACCAAATAGTTGGCCCTGCATCCTACACACAGGCACTCCAAAAATGAGGCTTCTAGCATAGGCAGGTGATTATTACCTGAGAATTTCTGCAAAGAAAAACCATCATTGGCTCGCCTATAGGAACTTGGCCTCGCTCCCATGCCTCGAGGGTGGCCAGCGTATGGCTTGCCCCTTCCATATTGAACGGTATTCATGTTCACTGGTACTTCTTTGTCCTGCCAATATTTCTTGACAGTTCGAGCCAGTGAGGAGGGCACACTGGTGTTGACCTCTTCTACCTTTGGAAAAGGCACTGCATCTATCCCCATAGTCTTTTCAGGGAATTTGATTCTTCCTTTCTTGATTTGTTCCTGAATCCTGTCACGAAAAACATTACAAGATTTAGTTGAATGAGACCAAGAATCATGCCATTTGCAATAGGTCTTTCCATTCCTTTCTTCCACTGTGGGCAGTTTCATATTCAAAGGCAGCTTAATGATTTTCTTTCTTAACAAGAAGTCAAAGATCTCATCAGCTTTAGATATATCAAAAGAATATACTTTAGTAATTTCCTTTTGTTTGAACTTCTGCCAAAGAGAGACATTCTTTTGAATTAAGGGCTCACAAACACAAGGTTCGTGCTCTATAATTTCGGCAGCATCTATTTCATAATTAGGATCCCTATAGTATGTTGGATAAGAGGAATTATGCCTATCCATATCTTCCTCTAGCAATGATTCATATCTAGCAACTTTATAGGTTAGGTCTGCAAAGTCCCTGAACTCTGTAGAATCAAACCTCTTTCGAAGCTCTCTTTCTAAACCATCCTGTGCTAATCTCACAAACTCTGCCTCTGGCAGATGGAGTTTACACTTGGTCTTAGCTCTTTTGAACCTAGATATGAAATCTGCTACCTTTTCATCCGGTTTCTGCTTTAGCCTAGCCAAATCTGCCATAGAGACTTCAGGCTCAGCATTAAAGAATTGTGCATGAAATGCCTCTTCCATTTGAAACCAACTTGTTATCGATTCTGCAGGCAAGTTTGTGTACCATGCAAAAGCTGGCCCAGACAAAGAATTTGGGAACAATTTCAACTTCATGAAACCATTCTGAGCCAAGTTCTTACATTGGGCAGAAAACCTAGCAATATGTTCTATAGAAGATTGTCTCCCATCCCCATAAAACAAAGTAAAGTCTGGGATCTTAAATTCTCTAGGGATCTGAAATGTTGTGTCAACCCATTCTGGATATGGTTTTCTATAGATTTGAGGTTGTACCCCCCGAGTTCGAGGCCCACAAACTTCTTGTATGAGATCCATAACCTGGTCTCTTAGTATTGGGTTGCCTACAAGGAAATTTTGTTCTTGATTTCCTACCGGTGGATTTGGTTCTACCAAGTCATCTCTATGCTTTTCCCTTATAGTGTTAAAATCCCCTTGGTTTTCTCTGGGAAGTCTCCCATACCAAGGTTGCTGCATTGGGTCAGCCGTAGTATTCACCCGAGCAGGCCTATGGCTTCCATAAACCGCTGTGGTGGGATTTTTGGTATTTGGGAGACTTTGACGGGAAGGCTGTGCGTTATCCCTCGTTTTCTCAGGTCTATAACCTCGTTCTATCTCTACATCATCCTACCATCCCCCGAGTGTGGGTTCGAAAAGAGGATTAACGCTTTGCCTGTCTCTGGCATTTCTTGGAATCCCAATAGGAATTCCATGAGATTGATCTGGGATTTCGAAGACAGGCTTTGTAGGCTTTAAAGGCTCATACCAAGATTGTGGTATTTCCTCTGGATACATTTTTTCCTTACCCTTTCTAGACCTTATCTTACCCTGACCAACGTCCTCTCCAAGCCTTCCTTCGAAGGGACTTTGGTGAGTAGTTGAATTAGCATGATCATCTAGCCCAATATTCCCTGGACTGTTTCTTGTTACCTCTAAGTTGGGCAACCTACTTCTTATGCTTTTGATCATGGCTCTTTGGGTTTGAGCCATCTCTCGAAAAGCTATCATCATTTCTCTGAACATTTCTTCCTTATCATGGTCTTTACCACTGGCTTGTCCCTTTTGGAAATTTGGAGGCCCTTCATAAGGAGGTACTTCATAAGAAGGCTCCTCATAAGGGAGCTCTCCCATTTCGGAAGCCAATTGGGGAAACTCATGATTCATAGGTGTTCCCTGTTCCGTGGCCTGTTCTGGCACAGCTTGTTCCTCTGGCACTTGACCACCAACAGGTGTCCCTATCTGCTTTCGAAGCCTTGGCATTCTGGCACCTTCGAGGTCCCACCGGGCGTGCCAAAAATTGTTTGGGCTGAATTAACTCAAATCAATTGACAAATAATTGTGTGCGGGCGTGCCAGAAAAGAAATAACTTCAAAGAAGAAATTACTCTTTTCAAAATGATTTGAAACCACTAATTTCAATCAGGCAATTGTGTTATCCGTTCGATTACCTCAACTAAGAGGATTTTTCCTTAAGGTATCAACCAAATAAAAGATTGACGCGCTTCGAAATCAGAAAAGATGATTGAACACAAACAAACCTGAATCTAATCAAAGGTAAGTTTGTATACAAACACTCTTAAGATTCTATCAAGAATAATAAAGAAATGCAAGCACACTGAATTTAATCAAAAGTGAACTTGCAAACAACTATTCTTTGGTAAGAAAAGAGCTTAAAGGAAATAAGAAAACTTGAATTTAATCGAAAGTAGTCTTACATGCAAATAAGCCTTCAACTTACAAAAAAGACCCTACTCTAAACTAAAACTAATCTAAGATAGATCTCTGAGCAATCATTTTGTATGAATTGTCAGATGATATGGATTTTTTGTGTCCTTGATCTCTTCAATTGCTTCTTCTATTTATAGACGCTGAACTTGCCTTCGACCCCCACGTCTTCGATTGATATCCACGTTGGCCACATAAAACGGTTGAGGGGGGTCTTCGAACGGTTGCCCTGATATTTCCAGAATTCCTTCTTCCCCTGCTTGCTTCGATCATGGTGTTCATGGCCACTTCCTGGATCGTGGTTCCTATTTTCAAGCAACGTGAATCAATGCAACGTGTTTGCTTTCCAAAATGATTCCCTGCAATTGCATCTAATTTCCGTTATAAAACAAGGCAGTGAGGACACCGTTCGATGATCGTAAAGTCCAATTTAATGGTTAGATCTAATAACCTCCCAAATCATCGTTTAATTACTACTCAAACGACACCGGTTTACTTTAAAACGACACCGTTGGTCATAAAACAGTGTCCTTTCTAACTCCCGCAATCTTCTGTAATTGGTACTCGACTGGGACAGGTTTTATGCAACCACCGTACCGTTCGGGGCCACGTGGAATTTTTTCATTGGGTAGCACTTTTTAGGATGTAAACACGGGGCCACCGCGAGTTTCACTAATATGATTTCAATCGCTCATTTTTAAAAAAATAGTACTCTCTCTGTCCTAAAATGATTGTCCGGAAACTTTTTTCACAAATTAAAAATACTCATTGATATATAGTAAGTTGTTAAAAAACTTTTGACTTTTTCTTGCAAAAATTGTATATTATTTTTAACATTCCATTTTACGGACCGAACAAGCATTTTGGGATAGAGGGAGTAATTGTTTAAGAGTTTCTGTAAAAAATCAACTCGACAGGATATTGGTAATGGGTTTTTTTTCATAAATTACAGGGTGATTCAATCTATTTTACCCTACGATTTTAAAAAAAATTCTTACCGATCTCCTATTGAATTGATTTTTACAGGACTTTTAAAAAATTATTTTTAAAAATAATGAGCGATTCTGATCATATTGGTAGAACCCAAGGTGAGCCCATAAAAATGCATGTGCAAAATCTGAATAAAAATGTAAGAGTATGTGCATGTAGCACGGCTCTTCTTGGTAATAACCAACCGAGTACTGCTATGGGTACATATGATATGTACATATCATACGCATATGAGATTTATGAAGTCCATCTCGAATCTCACAGAGATGATTCAAATCGTACATTACTTTTAAAATATTTATTTTATAGAGCTCTATAAAAAAATCAGTTCAACCTGATATCATTAAAGATATTTCTTGAATTTTTATGGGCGAAACTGAGCAGTTAAGTAGTTTCGCCGTACAAATCCCGAAAAAATTCTTACCGATATCAGATTGAACTGATTTTTTTTACAGGACTTTATAAAAAAATATTTTAAAAATAATGAGCGTTTCGAATAATTTTTGTAGGACCTAGGTGAGCCCCACAAAATCTATATATGCACGATATGTACCCATAACTTTCTTGACCGGAAAAAAAAAAATGTACCCATAGCTTTTTCCTAACCGAAAACCAGGTGCCCCAATCCTTCGCGCACGTCCTCATCATCATCTTCTTCTTCTTCCTTCTACAGAAGTCTATCTCAGATGATTCCCATCACCCACGGCGCAAGTTAGCTTCCACCGGTAAAGAAAATAAAAAAAGGGAAAATCAAATCACTCTCTGGCAAATCCCTCCAGGCATGATACGAACCAAATTCCCTTCCAATTGATTTCCATTTCCACTGCCACTTCCACTTCCACTTCCACTTCCACTCAATCAAGAAGACTACTAACAAAACAATGATGGGATTCGACAACCAAGAAGAATCCCACCTCTTCGCATCCCAAGAGCAGATGGAAACCCTCCTCCTCGACGACGATCCATCCCCCGCCTCCTTCCCCGCCGACGCCGCTCGCTTCTCCGATCCCCTCTCCCTCCCCTTCGCCGAGATCTCGACGGACGACTACGATTACCCCCCGTCCTCGTCTCCGCAGTCCATGTTCCAACCCCCCAACCCTACTAACCCTAGCCTTAACCTCAACTCCTCCTCTTTCCAATCGATCCTCGAACCGCCTTCCTACGCAGACGCCGTCTTCCGATCCTTCGACCGGGACCTGATCAACGGCCACGATCGCGCCTCCCTCGACGAGCCTTCCACGTCGCCGGTTTCGCCGTCGAGGTCCGAGTACATTCGGATCTCGGTGTCCGACCCGCAGAAAGAGCTGGAGCTGTCCAATTCGCTCGTTCCCGGATCGAACACGTATCACACTTATTTGGTCACGACCAGGACGAACTTGAAGGAATTCGGGGGGTCCGAATTCAGCGTGAGGAGGCGGTTTAGGGAGGTGGTGAGTTTGTCGGACCGGTTGTCGGAGTCGTACCGAGGGTTTTTTATCCCGTTGCGGCCGGACAAGAGTGTGGTCGAGAGTAAGGTGATGCAGGAGGGGGAGTTCGTGGAGTACAGGAGGGATGCATTGGAGAAGTACTTGAGGAGGCTTGCTGCGCATCCGGTGATTAGGAGGAGTGAGGAGTTGAGGGTGTTTTTGCGGGTGGAAGGGAAGGTTTTCGAGGGGGAGTCGAGGGAGGTGGTGCCGGTGCAACCGGTGGGGAAAGGGGGAGGGGGAGGGGGGAGGGATTTGTTGTGGATGTTTAAGGAGTTGAAGCAGTCAGTTAGTTACGATTGGGGCGGGACGAGGCCGCTTGTGGTGGAGGAGGATAAGGAGTTTTTGGAGAGGAAAGATAAGTTGCAGGAGTTTGAGCTGCAGCTTAGTAGTGTGTCTCAACAGGTCAGTTTGATCCGTTAGACTGTTGCCTACTTTGGTTTTTGATATGTTTTGTGTACACACTTTGATTGGATTATATGGTTTTGTTGCTTATCACGATGAAGCATAGGATTTAGTCAAGTCGCTATATAGCCATTTTGGGTAGTTACAATGTGAGAATATTGAAGGAAATTAGCGGAGGCATTGTAGGAAATTGAACCGAATTTGAAGCTTTAGCTATTGGTGATTTGTTTTTGTACTTGCTGAACTATGACCCTCTCGGGATTATCTTTTTCAGTGGGTTATGGTTCTTGTAGATACATGCGTTAGCATATTGAACATGAAAAAGAGTGATTGAATTGAAAGAAGCAAGCTTGAACATGCAGTGTTAAAGGCTTGGTGGCCAGGGGTAAATTTGATTTCCCCCAACCAATTGTAACTTGACATGACTATTCCACTCATGCTTCGTATATTGAATTTAAGGGTAATGGGGTTAGAAACTTGCAATCAATGGATTAGTTGAAGTTCTAGTAGAAAATGACTGAAAGATGAGCGAATGTCTTCACAACTGACAACTTGGTAATCTCTGTTTATTCGTCAGGCTGAGTCACTTGTACAAGCTCTCAGGCAAGACAAATTGGTGAAAGCTAAAAAAAAAAAAGAACGATGGGGGAATTGAGTATAGATCCTTTGTTCAAACATAGACAAAGGTTGAAGAACAGGAAGATAAAGCCAATGTATAAAACTCTCAAAAAGAGTAGCGACGCATGCTCGATGACATGAAAAACAATGTGGCTAACAAGCTGCAGGTGAGTAGTGAAAAAAAAAAAATGATAAAAGAACGTAAATCGTCTTATTTGAATTAGAATTAGAAGAAAAAAAAAATAAAAAAAGTATACCAAAATAGGAAAACAAAAAAAAAAAAAAAAAAGAAAAAAAAATATAAACTATCACATCTGAATACTGTGCTTATGGAGCATTTACCTACTTCAATGTTAGTTAGGGTAAACTGGTGCAGAGAGTTGTTATTGTGCATCTGTGCTGATTCACCACTTAAATTATTTAAGTGTTGTATTATTTGTTTAGGCAATACTATCTACAAGCACAAATTGATTTTCTTATCCTCTGCGCATATGATGTCGTTGTGTCCCTTAAAGCATGTCCTCATTTTACTCTCTGACGAATTGTCATGTGCTCACACGTGACAGCGCCCGTTATGGTGCGAATCGCGTCCAGAATCATTGTCCCATCGTGTGCGCAAGGTCCGGCACAGGCGTGCCGCGTTCGCAGTATTCCGAGCTCGTTTGTTTGATGAGAGGAGGCTTTTTGGCTTTTTTCTTTGTTCAAGGGTATCAGCGTCGAATCGCCCGGGCATTCAATAAGAAAGTGAAGTCGAGAGGTCTGGTCGAAGGGGATATGGTCACAAAGGAGATCCGGGCTCCAGTGTTCGATCCTCGTGGGAAGTTCCGGCCAAAGCACTCTGGGCCGTACATCATCAAAACCATCCTATCTGGGGGTGCTGCCAAGCTCATCGACCTCGACGGCAATGAATTCAGTACATTGGTCAAAGGATCAGCTCAAGAGCTACTATCCCTGAGAGATGCTCGTTGGATCGAAAACCACAAGAGTGGGCGATTCCAAGCAAAAGTTAGAGCAGCCTGCTAGACCGAAAACCTAAGGAGGCGGTCTAGGCAAAAATAAATAGGCAAAATCAAAAAGCTCGCTAGACCGAAAACCTGTTAAGGCGGTTCTAGGCAAAAGTTAAAGCGTAAAAGGAGAGGTAAAATACACGAGCGAACCCTTGCCTGAACTACGTTCTGACCTGATTCCTGCAAAGGGATACGTAGGCAGTCTCACAATGAAACCCGGTCATATCCTATCAAGCTGATCCACAGGTCTGACATTTTGGGTTTGTACCAAAGCTGGGATGGTTCAAGGATCCAAAAGCGGGCTGAAGTTGCGTTGGAGAATTCAAAAGGGAGGAAACCCTTTATCTTTCAACTTTATTTTGCAAAATTACTACGTCTAATATACAAGCTGAGCATAAAAGCCTTAAAAGAAATGAAGCATGAAAAACAGAACAAAATGCTTGAGAAGCCTAACGGCTCACAGCTTATTCTAAGTACAGCAAAGTGGTTTGGAGTCATCCCATGTTTGTTCTTGCATGCACATCTACTCTCAGCCACTGTCTATAGCGATTCTTTAGCCGAGGATTGAAATCTGGCATCTCTGCCTGGAGAGTTCTCTGGCCCCAGCGCCTCTGATAACCGCCCAGTGTCTGAGCATTAAAGTTGGGAAGACGGAAACCCCCGGTACTGATTCGGGTATTCTCCTGTGAAGCGCCCAGTTGGCGAAGGATCCGTCCAGGGATATAAAACGTGAAGCATGTCAGCCCCGCGATGACCACCCTGTCAAAGCCGTCAGAATGGATGGTCATGTCTGGAAGGTCTAGCCAAGGACACCTCCAAGCAATTTCATCGGGCTGCATCTCCTGCATGAATTCGTACCAACCCTCCACATTCAAGTCAGGTTACCGCATTTCCCTCTGATGAACCCGTTTGGAAACAGATTCCAGCCCGCTGCCGGTGGATGCAATAGACTCAGCTTGTCCGACAACCACAGCTGCATGAGTGATAAAACAAGTAAGGAGTCAGATAAAGCCTGAGCGAAAAGACAAGTAAGGAACTAGGAAGCAGCCTAAGCCGAGTGTCGAGGTAAAACGAGAATGTGCGAGAAGCCAGAAAAAGGTGAGCTGAGTGAGTTTACCTGAAGCAAGAGCGGGCTCCCACTAAAAACAGCTGATTGGCCTGTACTCACTAAATCCAAACCCAGGAGTGTTTCAGCCAGGACCAAGGGAATCACATTCTTTCGGTCCCCCATTTGAGCGGCCACGCTCACCAAGGAAGGGCTGACCCGCCCGTCAGCAGGAACGAGCAAATAAGCCGCAAGCAGGCAGATAACCAAGGCGAAGCGCCGGCGTGCTTGAACTTCGTCGCTGCCCGGGCTATTCAAGTCGACATCTAGGCTGTACATTTCAACCAGCCGGATAACGTTCACCTGGCCACCTTCAAGGATTGTGTTCGCCAGACCCCGGGAAATGCCAAGCGAGCTGGCCAGCAGTTTTGGCATGCTCACTTGATAGGGAGGAACGACGAGCGTCGGGGACGCGTAAGTGCGGAGGTACGCCTGAAATTCCTCCACGGTCGGGCACATCTCATCATCACCAAAGCGGAAGACATGGACGTCCGGATCCCAGAATCTCAGGGTGGCCCACAGCAGCGCCGGGCGGATCGGCACATGTCGAAGAAAGCGGAAAGAAGAAAGCCCGTGGTATTGGAAGTTGAGCCAATCAACACCCAAAAAGGACACTAGCCAAGGCTTGAGCAGTGTTGGGAGGGGATTATCCATGGGCAAAACTATGTATATGCTAGAAAAGAAAAGGGGAGTAATTGATGCTGTGAATGCCCTGAAAGGGGCACTCCAGCTTTATAAGCTTTCAAATGACCGTTGTAAATTGCATGGAGAATGAAGCTAGTCAACTAGCCTCCAAGGGAACATTATACCAAGTACTCTGCCTCTCCTGAACTCTCAGAAACCGTGGGGAAGCCGTGTGAGGGTGAAAACAAAACTCCCCCTGAAAAAGGACAGTTGGTCAGTCAAGTGGATCTGGCTCTCAGAACCCTGGCGTACGCCAACCTAATCCTGGCGTACACACATCATTCCCTCACCTGGCGTACGGGTCCCTAACCATGGCGTACGGTAGGTTTGTGCATCAGAAAACCAGTTTCCAGCAGCAACTGCCGTCGTATGGTCGTTTTCAATTCCAAGGCTCGCTTCGGCCATTTCATGATTCCTACAAGTTCCAAACATCAGTTGGTACTGCTACAAAGCGTCGGATCCTAAAAGCCGCACTCGTCGAAGATTTTGGACTCCCGAAGGCCCGTGTCAAGCCAAAATCGAGGATACGAAGGGTCGAATTTCGTTTTGTAGGATTTTGCCAAGTTTTGTTACGCCGTATATGTCACATAGGACTTGTATGACTACACGGGGGTGTCGGTTTCAGTCCGGGACCATATCGAGTCATCTTTTGCGTCTTATGTCCATTTTGCGACATTTTTAGCTTTTTTTCGGTATTTTTCCTCGTATCGGGATATTTCTACCGGTTTCAATGGTTTGTACAGGTCGTTATACGTCTATATTAGTTTATTCAAAGTGTCAGTTTCTTCTGTTTTGAAGAAATACGGAACTTGGTCTATTAACACCAATTTTCCCGTATCCTCCGCGTGTCTGGGGTATATCTCGTATCCTGGGGCTTTTCTATACCTTTTTCTTCGAGCTAGATCCATTTTTGTGCGTGTGCAAGTGTCTGTGTCAATTCAGAACCATCATCAATGCATGTTAGATATTAGGGGATGGTTTGTTCAAATCCAATAACTAAAGAAATCAACAAACAGAAAACGCAGATATTATTTCTACCATGTCTACCATGTCAAAACCCTAAAAAGCCAAAGGGTGGAAATGTATCAAGCAGCACATCGGCCCGAGCAAACTCAAAAGTATCAAGGCACACTCGCCCAAAAGTCAAAAGGCACGCAGGCCTTATATCCAAAACGGCAAAGTATCAAAGTATCAGTGTATCAAAGGCAAAAACAGCAAAATAGACTAAGGCTCAGTGATAACCCTCAGTCGTCAAAAAGGTCCTCGTCGTCCTCCTCCTCCTCGCTCTCTACCAGCTCGCGCGGGTCTATCCGGAACAGAGGATCGCCTGCGGAGTCAGAACCACTGCTGAGGGACGTGCTCTCCTCCTCTTCTTCTGCTTCCTCTTCTTCTCTCCTCTTCTTTTGCAACGGTCCCTCAGCAGGCCGCTTCTCCGCAGACCTCTTCCTCAGCTCTCGGCGAAATGGGAGATCCTCACTAGCAGCCGCAATGTGTACTCCTCTCTGAGTGCTCGCTGCTGGTCGGGATGAGCTCGGTGCTATCTTCTTCTGAGGCGGTGGCCTCACGCTCTTCCTCCTAGGAGCCGCCCTAGCCTGCCCCTGCATTGCATTTAGCTTGTTAACATTTGTGTACATATTGCATATATATATTGAAATGTGAAAGCAGGACATTATTCTATCAAAGCTTTAAAGTCGTACCTGAGGCCGCACAGTAGGAGCTGGAGCTGGAGGTGGATAGTGCAGCCGCAACTGGGCGCCACTGTGAAACTCCTTCTCCATGGCCTTCATCAGGCGCACTGCCTCTCGCACCCACTCCATCGGGGCCTGTGTTACAATAAGTGGTCAAGTCAGTTTGCAAGACAAGTATACATGTTAAAGTCGAAACAAGGGAAGTACAAAGGATGCTATAGTATCGTACCGGTCCTGTGATCTCCTCGGGTTCTCTCCTAGCAGGCTCGAACTGAACAGTGGCCTCCTCTCCCTGAGCGTCCCGCACGGCCAGTGTCCAAGAAAGTCGAGGGAGGCCCGTCGCTCTAGCAGGCTCACTCCTTTCCCTCGAGCGGGCAGTCCTGCCTTGCCCGCGCCTCTCCTCTCCAGCTGCTCTAGCCTCAGCCTCTACAGCTCCGTGCTCGACTACCCCAAGCGGTCCCGCCAAGTACTGCCTCTGATAGACAGCATAGTCACGCTCGGGCCTCAAGAAAGCGGTAAGGCCTGCCGGGACGGTGAAGCGCTGCAGCTCAGCCAGCGTGTACTGGTCCGTGTGTGAAGCGCGAGGCGGAAGTGGGCCCGGCACCACAAACTCTGAAACCTCAAGTGACTGCCGTGTCACTCGATCCCCCAAGTACCACTGCCACCCAAAGATCGACTCCAACAGCACGCGGCTCGCGGCTACCACCCTGCTCCGGGAAAGGTACTCCGGCTCAGCCTCCGCGGTCCTCCAAGGGTCCCACTCCACCTGCAAACATTCAACAATCAGGCAACAAACGGTCGATCAGCGACAGCATTGAAGCAATTCAAAGGCAAAAGTAGGCAATAAAAGGTTGTGTTCTACCTGGGTGCTCGACAGCTCGTCAAGGTACGCCCGGAAGGCCTGGAGGCTACCTCTTGCTGCCTTCTTGTCTCGGTACTGTGGCCCCCATATCAGAGCACGGGGGAGCATCTTCAAGTTCGGGCATGAGTTCTCCGGGGGGTACATCTTCAGCACCTCATATGCCCATAGCTGCAAGTTCAAACAATCAAAGCATCAGTACAGTAGGCACAATTCAAAAGAAAGGAAAGTACTCAGAAAAGTAAAGGTTACGAGTCTCTTTTCTTACCGCCCACACCCTCCAAAGGCCAGCAATCGCTTTCTTCCGCCGAGAGAACTCCCCCATGAAGCTATAGCACATCCCCAGAGCAGCGCCTCCCCAATCGTACCTGGCCGCCGTGCGCAAGTCAAACAGGGTCGGCAAGTAGGCTAAGTGCACCGTGGACCTCTTGTTAGGGTACAGCGACGCCCCAAACAGGTACAACAAGTAGGCCCTCGCCATCTGCTCTTCCTCCTGCTCCGAGTGCGGGACCCTGTCCTTCAAATGCCAGTGGAACTGGTCGTGGGAGAACGTCTCTGAAATACCCACGGGCACAAAACCCAAGAACCACTTCAGCGCCTCTGGATCTCTGTGGATTCCCGTGTCAAATGGGATAGGCTCTCCTCCTACCCTCAAACCCGTCAGAGCAGCAAAGTCCGCCGGAGTCACAGTCATCTCCCCGATCGGAAGGTGGAAGGTGTTGGAGGCGTCCCACCACCTCTCAGCCAGCGCCGTGAGCAGGGCATGATCGCTGAGCGTGGCCGTCTGTGTAAGAATGAACGGTCTGAACCCCGCAGCGTCAATCAAGGACCTAACCCGCTCGGGCAGTCGTCTGTATAGCTCAAGGGAACTAGCAGAACCGCCGTGCCCCCTTGTACCACCTCGCGTCCTCTGCACACCACAAAAGCGAAATGAACAAGAATTTCCGTTAGCATGCATACTATAACAAGCAGTCGAATCAAGGAAAGGTTATAAGTAAAAGCCATCAAGCCAGGATAAAAAGGGCATCCAACATTCTATGGTCAATTCAAGGTCCGTGTTTACCATAAAGTCGAAGCAAGTTATTTCAAAAGCATGATATTTTATGTCCGTAAGGTATCCTACTCAGTCGAATCAAAGGCATTGGCATTCTATCAATCGAATCCAAAGTTCCGAAATATCAACAAGTCGAGGCAACCTACAGTCGATTCAAGCTCGTTATCACGCAGTGCTGTCAGAGTTCTAGCACGTCTACAGTCGAGTTCAAGTATTTTCTACCCCAAAGTTCTATCTACCAAGTCAAGCTATCAGGCATGCATATGTCACCATGCTATCCAACGTCATGCACAAATAAGCTACGTACAAGCACAATAATAAAAGAGCTACGAGGAAATCAAAAGCGAAGTTCAGTGGGATACCTGCGCCCAGTCCACCGACAAGTGCCACTCCGGGTCTCTCAGCACGAGCTCTGTGTCGTAATCATCGCGGCGGGGGATGTAGCTCTCAAACCCGGACGGTATAAACAGGTGTGGCTCCAGGGGAACATAGGCCCCTGCCTCGAACGCCGCACGGCCTGCAGCCCGCATAGCCTCTGCCCATGCCACCGCCCGCTCACGAGCTAGGCCACCCTCCCCCTGGGCCTGCTCGGCCACCTCTGTCTCCTGTACAAAAGTGTCCTCCGCCACCTTGGCCCTCTCAGCCTCAGTTCTCAAGCGCTCCTCCTCCTGAGCCTGCGCGATCTGTCTCAGTCTCTCCTCCCGGGCTGATATCACCGTCTCCACTACCGTTGGATTCTCGCGCAACAGCCGGTCAAGCATCTCATCTGTAACAAACTCCGCGAAGTCCCCGCGCGTAATGGGAACGTGCGCCGAGGACCCCGCCGCTGGTCTGAACTCTGCGGGCCCTGTGGGTGCCACAATGGGAGCGTCCTCCTCCGCCACAATATCCTTGCCCCGTGCCGGATCCCTTCTCAGCGCATCCGGCCGATCATCACAGCCACCAACATCACCACCGCTGCCACCGCCTTCAACCGAGCCCAGGCCCGTAACAACCAAGCCCTCTACTCCACTTTGGAAGTCCATCCGTCGCACCCGTGGACCCCCTGTGTCACCCGAGATTGGCGTACGGTCAGTCGACCCTGGCGTACGCCGCCTGTCGCCGTCAACCACCTCTGCTGCATGGCTACCATCGCCGCCCCCGATGCCCCGGTCCGCTGCACCAGTGCTCGACGAGGCTCTTGCCAGCGATTGATCGTCGATTTGCTCACCCAAGGTTCCGATTTCAACTCGAGTTTGCCTCTTTTCTTCTCCGGCACCACCATTGCCGCCGCCTTCACCGGAGTCGGCCATGGATGCAGCAGATTGAGTGGATAGGGGGAAAGAATGAAGGATGGAGTTAGGGTTTCGAAGAGCTTTGAGAGTTTTGGGAGTGTTGGACTTCAAAAACCGCAGAATGGCGGTTCCGTTCGTGATTCTGTAAACTTATACGACATGGGGACCGACTGGGCCGGGTCTGGGCTTGGATCTGGACCGGGCCGAAGAAGATTCCTGGCGTACGCCAGGATGTTTATACCGTACACCACGTTGTTATTGGGCCGTGGGCCCAAACACCATGGATCAGGTTTTTCCTCCTCAAATGGGGACTCGAATGGTCCAATGCTTATTTGTACCTCTGGTGGGCTTACCCCCAAGCAGGGTCCTGTCCAATTTCAATTCAACGACGGTCCACCCGTCCAATTTCAAATCAACGACGGTCCACCCGTCCAATTTCAAATCAACGACGGTCCGCCCGTCCAATTTCAATTCAACGACGGTCCGCCCGTCCAATTTCAATTCAACGACGGTCCGCCCGTCCAATTTCAATTCAACGACGGTCCGCCCGTCCAATTTCAAATCAACGACGGTCCGTCCGCCCAATTCTGCCTTCCGCAAGCAGCAATCTTTCTCAAATAATCTGTCTGGCTGAATTCACCGATCAGGTTCTTTAAGGTTCATGTCTTCTTTATCTTGCTCAGGTTAGTCAGGAGTAGGGTGTCTAGACAACCTTTGACGTTACTTGTCTCCACTCAACCAAATGGTGCTCCAAGTGCCGTCAAAGGGGGGCTTCTGTAGACACCCCATTCTGGACTGTCCAGATTAGTCCTTTTACTTTCTTTGTGACCCGATGATGATAAACGGTCGAGAACAGTTCAAAGTCGATGGAAGGATTTGAGCTTTGAGCATTGAACTCTCTCCCTTCAAGCCCACCTTCAAGCCCACTTCAAGCCCTTCAAATCCAAAGCCAAATAAGCCTCAGCAAAACCATACCTTGCTTACGCCACCTCCTCCTTGGCGTGTGCCAGGAATTTGCCACGTGTCGGACATCGACCGTTGACTGAGTTTGACCTGGCACACGGTAGATCGCAGGTGGCGTACGCATGGTCAAGACCAGTCAAATCACCGTTTTTATGTCACGCGACCGAGACTTTTGCGGCTCCAAAGTACAGGGAACAGTGCCCCTGATGATTATATTCTTCTGGCTCGTCCCCCACTCTCTCCTACACCTAGTCCCATGCATTTAATGCATGGGAAGCTCTTCACTCAACCCAACCAGCCCAAACCAGCCCCTAACCTCAGCTGATTAGCCCTGGTTTCAGCTCCTCTCTCCACCATAAATACCCCCCCCTGCATTCATTTGCAAGGGGTTAACCACATTAACTCTCCAAGTCCACTCCCTCTATTCTCTCTTGTTCTTGCTCTCCCATTGTAAGAGTGAGAGATAGAAGAGCCTCACACCCCCCCTCTCTACTGATCAGTTGCTATACAGCCTCCATCTTCGACCTCCAAAGCTCACTACCATCCTTCATCTCTCTTGCACCAAAGGTATACCACCTTTGTGCTGCTTTCTGTTTTCAGCCCCTGAGGGGAACCAGAGGGGTTCTGGCTGGTAACTGATACTAGTCCAGGTCCCTTCCTGGTAAAATAAATCAATCGAAAAGGACAATACATGGCGCACGCCAGCTTAAGCAGGCCGTACGCCACCTTTGGCTGTATGTGCACAGCTAGCGTGGGGATCATGAGCTGTCCATTTGTTGCTCATTTCCTTTATGTCATCACCTTCTAGCATGCTAATAATCAGTTTATTGCTTTTTGTACAGTAGAGTTATTTAAACGTAGCTTTCAATACCTGTGCCCTTTTGCTTTATGAGGCCTCTGGGGTATTTCTGGTCATGTTCCAGAGCCCAGATGATGTAAAGCCAGACCCTGGTCAGCGTGCAAGCCTTGCGTACGGCACCCGGTGGGTGGCGTGCGGCATGTTTGACAACAAGCCAGTGCGTGGCCCTTACATCACAGTTCCATTTTGGCCCCTTATTCCTCCCCACTCTGTTTATGGGGTTTTCTGTGCTGTTTTCATGGCTCTTAGCCATCTCTTATGTCTGTCTGCCTGTAACATGTACATAATCTATATTATCAACTGCGTGGTTTGTCCTGGGTGTGCACTGGTCCATTCCAGAGCCCAGAGGATCGGGAGCAAGAGCCGCAAGAAATCAGTAGGGTAGTGTACGCCAGCCTTAAGGTGGTGTGCGCAGGGTCTGTTGGCGTACAGTGGTTTTGCCATTGAGTGCCAGCGTGTCACCTGCTCACGCACCCGACGGGCAGCGTACATCATCCTGTTGAACTTCAGGCAGTGCTTGTTCTCAATCTATGTTCTTACATTTAAATCCAGTTCAAGCAAGCAAACTAGCATCCACAAACATTTTTGTCATGCAAATTGCAATGTGTTACAGTTTTAATCCCTATTAACTGTTCCCCCGCCCTAACTGGCCAAAAATGATCAAATGAGAGAAAAATGCAAATGTTTTAATAAAATGCCCGAGTAGAGACTGATCTCCGGATTGGGTGAGAGGGGTGCCATAAAACCCTTCCCCTCTGGTAACCTGGCTCCCGAACCTCAGATATCGAAGGTGACGACGGACCAGTCTACGCCTTTCCAAATCAAATCAAATCAAATCTTTTCCAAATCAAAACCAAACGTAGCAAACGTTCTCGAGTTCGGTTCCTTGGGTATCCTTCCGCTAAAACCCGAGTGGCGACTCTGAATCGAAGCGTCTCGCCGCGCTATTTTCCAAAAGGGCCGCCCCCTAAATAACATTTACAAACCAAAATCCGGCGATTTTTGGGGCGTGTGCCCACACTTTGCAACATTTGTTTTTTGAGTGTGGTTTCTCTAGCTCTATTTGGGAAGTGATTTTACATTGATTCCAGATTCATCGAGGAGCTGAGGCTTGGAACAGGGAAGTGACTTGGGCCATTAGTTTCTGTCAAGGCAAAAGTTTCCGTTCCATGCTGTTCAAAATAGCTTTTGCTGCAGGAGTGAATTCATCTGGGCTGAAAGGAATTCCATAGTTTTTGGGGGAAGGCCTAGAAGTGCCAATGACGTGCTAGCTCATCTTGATGAAAATATAAGGCTTCGGGTCTGTACTTGGAAGCACTCCCCAAATTCACTTGAGAATCAAAGGCTTTGTAGCCAATGGAATATCTCAAGTAGAGTCCTTGGGAATGCTACCCCGTAATTTTGTTTTCTCTTTGTGTCTACAAATGTAGATTGTAGTGAGGTTATACTCCTGTGTATAGGTACTTGTATTGGGATTTATTCCCTTTGATTTCTGGTTTGGTTGGTTATAAAATTGTACACTTACCAAAAAAAAAAAAAATCTCACTGGAATCAAGCTTGTTTCAAGTATGTAAGGTTTTTCTTATGACAAAAGCCCACAAACCAACCGCTGTTACGATGGCAAGAAAAAGAATAAGCATCGCCATCTTTCTTATTCCTTTATATGGTGCCTGAATTTCAGAGTATGGATTGGCAAATGAGGTTTCAACATGCATGTGGCGACCTATATAGTTATGGCATCCTCTAATTGGAGATGTTTATCAGGAAGAGACCGACCGATCGTATGTTTATTGATAGTCTCACTCTATATGACTTTGTTAAGATGTCTCTTTCCGAAAAAATAGTGGAAATTGTTGATCCAACAATGCTTCAACAAAGAGATATGGGGGAGGCCAGTTCTAGTACCAACAACAATCAGAGTCAGAGCTCTCTTAGCAGTTACAAAATTCAGGAACGCTTGATTTCACTACATAAACTTGGAATCGCGTGTTCTGAAGAACATCCGGATGATCGACTCAACATTAAGGAAGTTGTTCCTCAGTTACATGAAATCCGAAAAACTCTGCTTCATACCAGAGTTCATTGAGGCAAAACCGCTAGTGTTGTTGACCATCACGAGTAGGTATGACCCCTTAACTATCTTAGTGACTTGAGAACAAATATTCATCAAGAGGTAGCTAGAACCATTGCATTTTTGGCACTCGATCGGTGATATCCTCCAGCATCAACATTTTGGAGCTTGCAAAAGTTAGCCATGATCCTTTAATTCAAGCATGATGGCCCCATTGTCAAATGCAACTTCCATTTTACTGTCCGTTCTGTTCTATACAATAAAATATGAGGAACGGTATGTATATATGACACCATTAGCTGGCAAAAAAAGGAATTTGACTACATAGCAAGTAAACTTTTCGAATTATTCTTCCGACTTTTTTTCATAATACACATCCAACTGTTTAGTGATCTATTTGTTTCTCTATCTTGTCCTAGGCACCTATGGCCTTATTGACATTAAGACAGCATTCTATAGATTAGTGTCACAGAGGCTAGAGTTCTTGTGAACTTATAATTATTTGGAACTTATTTTTATTTTTTTTCATCTTTTTATATTTTTTGTTTAGTTTTTCGTCATAATTTTTGAGATTAAACGTTCGTCTTGACGAGACGAATCGGAAAAGTATAAAAATATGGTCCAATGTTGAAAAAAATTAAAATAAGATGTCATGAATGCTCTTCTCAACAAACCATGCAATATTGCTAGGGTGCGCCAATAAATTTTTGTTTCTTATATTATACTTCTAACGTGCTTTATGTGTAACCTGGTACGGGTGCGGGTACGAAATACAACAAAAACCAAAATATTCATTGTACAGTTATGGATAGGGTGCGCCAATAAACTATTGTTTCATACACTCATAACATGCTTGATGTGTAACCTAGTACGGGTGCAACTATGAAATACAACAAAAACTTAAAAATGCATGGTACAGTTATGGATAGGGTGCACCAATAAATTATTGTTTCGCATACTTATAACATGCTTTATGCGTAACCTAGTACGGGTGCATGTACGAAATACAACAAAAACCTAAAAATGCAAGGTACAATTAAGGCTAGGGTGCACACCGATAAATTTTTGTTTCTTATACTTATAACATGCTTTATGTGTAACCTCTAATAGGAATAAGCCTAATTTACCAAGTAAAGCAAGATAACCAAAAACTAATTCCGTAAGTAGAGTGATTAAGGGACTCATTTATTGGAAGATTACTAATTATCTATTCCTATATATGTATATGTTTTTGTATTTATATAAATATATTCCATAGACACAACAATAGATAACACAACTTTGATACAACAATAATTGGAGTCCCACGCAAATTATCGGAGCCATTCAATTTGTTTAAAACATGTTTTTAAGAGTTCTAGTAAAAAATCTACTCATTCCGATATCGGCGAGGGCTTGATCGGCTTGATCCATTCATTCAGTTTTTATCGTGTCGAATTTAGGAGCAAATACCGATCAAGCCTTTGCCGACATCCCAATGGGTTGGGAACTCTTAAAAACATGTTCTAAACAAATAGAACGGTTCCCATCATTTGCATGGGACACCAAAATGGATCCCACGCAAAACTTGTGTCAAATACTGTGCCATTGACTGTGTCCATGGAACCGGCCCCATATATATATATATATATGGAACAGGAGAACAGGATCATGAATTTGATCATAATAATGATATAGATGAACAAGATAATGATGAACCTGTTTATGATGGAAAATCTATTTTTTCATCCAAAAAATATGATTATTTTTATACTCATCATGGTTCTTATAATTATAACTATTCAAGTACTTCTCCTAGGGAAATAGGATCAGTACCTATAATTGATAAAACAACTATGTTAAAACAAAGATTAAGAGAATCAATTATTCAATTAAGAAATGCTAAAGCAAAAGAGGATAAACTTGATAAACTATATGCTGATTATAAGTCAGATATTAATAAACAAAAACGAAGAGAATTAAAGAAAAATTACTCTTCTAATAAAAGAGAGAAAATATTTGCTAAATGGGAAAAATATCTTGATAAAAATAATACTGAAATACATTTCTTTGATTATCTGGAAAAAATCTATTCAAAGACTGATAAAATGGTTATTTATTCAAAAGATCAATTGATAGTTAAATGGCAACAATTTATGAAAGATAAAAATGTTAAACTTCCCTTTGAAAGTTATTTACAGTTTTACAAACAACCTATTAAAACCAAAAACAATGTTCAAACAGATTTGAAGGTAATTACTAAATATAATTGGAAAATGACTAATGATACTACTAGTAAAACTGGTCATCCCCCTTTAGAACCAATTATTATTGATTACAAAGGATCAAGCATAACTGCTTCTCCTTTTAAATTACCTAATGATAGATCTGAATGTAAGCAAATTATTGAACAAGTTAATTACACTAATCAGTGTTTACAAACAATAAGAACAGATAATAAGCTTAATGAAGAAACATCTTATTGTTCTTCTGGTAAACAAATAGAAAAACCCCTTATTAATCCTCTTGAGCAAAGATCACAAGTCAACTTAGGACAAAATCAAAATATTCAGAAAATTGCTAATCTTGAAACTCCACAACACTTAGGAGTTATTAATCAAACTAATAAAAGTTTTAGTCAACCAATATCTTCTGATATTAATCAACAAATTATAAAAAAAGATGAAATTGATATTGGAATGCCAGATGGCATCACATTAATTGCTAAACAACCACTAATCCTGTTGCCAGAAATAGGGCCGCAGATTACATCAAAACCACAAAATAATATTCAAAAAATTGAAAAAATAAATCTACAAGTTAATGTGCTAACTAAAATAAATAATTCTAGTCAAACCTTATTTACTGATGAAGAGATTTCTAATCTCCAAGATCAATTTACCAGTCAACCAAGTAATCCAGGTAGTACTAATATTAAACGTTTAATTTATCCTTCTGCTAATTCTATTAGTTGGTATTCTAGACCAACCCCTACTGATTTCCAATATGAAGAAAATAATAATCAATTTTCTGTTAATCCTACTAAATTGTATACATGGAATATTGATGGTTTTAGTGAACATCAAATTCTGAAAAAATTAAACCACATGTTTATAGTTGCTAATAGTTATTTAAGTAATACTAATCTGAATCAAACACAGATTGTTGATCTATTATCATTCGGTTTTACTGGAATGCTAAAAACTTGGTGGGATAAATATCTTAGTTATAATGATAAACAAAAAATTAAACATGCTATTCAAATTAATGACAATGGTGCCCCCCTATTTGATCATGATAAAATTATTCTTGATAGTATCAATACCCTGATTAACACTATAATAAAACATTTTATTAATCAACCCAGTAATATTACCTTTAAAATATATGATCAATTAAATAACTTACGTTGTCCAATACTAAATGACTTTAGATGGTACAAAGATGTATTCATATCTAGAGTTATGTTAAGAGATGATTGTACTAAATCTTTTTGGAAAGAAAAATTTATTAATGGTTTACCCTACTTATTTGCTCAAAAAATTAGAGACATCCTTAGTCAACCTACTGGATCGATTGAATATAATAAATTAACTTATGATGATTTGGTTAATATTATTCAAAATGAAGGATTTAGAATGAATATTAATATGTCAAATATTAAACAAACTCAAAAGGATAATCTTAAACCTAAAAATCAAAATACTAGAAAGAATTATCCTACTAAACCCAATAATGCTCAACATATTACCTGTTTTAACTGTGGTAAAAAGGGTCATTACAAGTCCCAATGCAAAATTAAACAAAAGATTAATCAAATGCTCATATCTGATAAAGAAAAAATATTCAAAATGGAGAATTTAAATGATTCTAATAATAAAGAAACTAAATTCTTTGATTACCAGTCTCTTAGTAAAATTGATAATCAATTCTCTAGTAATTCTTCTAGTAAATCTTTTGATAATCCTAAGGATAATCTCATGTCTTTACTTTCTAGTCAAGAAACTAGTAATCAAAATAATCACAGGATTAATCTAATAAATCAAATTCAACAATGGCAAACCAATAGTAAACTTGTAATTAATAATTATAAAATTGAACTCACTGCTCTTATTGACACAGGAGCTGATTTAAATTGTATTCAAAAGGATTTTATCCTTAGTAAATTTTATGAAAAACCTAATGAAAAGTTAAAATCTGCCAATAGTAGCAGAATGATTATTAAAAACAAATTATACATTGTTGACATTATTCAAAATAATAATTGTTTTAAAACATCTTTTGTTTTGGTTAAAAACTTAATTGATAAAGCCATTCTTGGAATGCCTTTTATTTATCTGTTTACAATTAACCCAATTGACCATGATCAGATTACTTCTATACTCTCTGGTCAACAAATAAGTTTTGGATTACTTTCTACATCGGATCAAAATAATTACCGTAATTTCAAGATTACTCTATTAACTATTCTGATCTGTTTACAGATGACTCAAAGGAGGATCAACTTCGGCAAGATCTACCTGCCAACTGTTCCTGAGGATTCTTCCCTCAGTTTTAAAAAATTAGAACATTTATCTAATATTGATGAAACCCAACAATGTCTCCTAGATGCTCTATGGAACTTGTGTGGGGAGTATCGTCATAATAAACAATTTATTGATGGTTTAAATTGCCTGAATTATTATTTTTGTGAACAAAATCTATTGTTAAAAAATAATGATGCAGCTTATACCTCAATGGCCTCTGAGTTACATCATTTATCTGTTAAATATTCAAATTTATGTGAAGAAAATGTTAAAACTCAGGCTAAACTGCATATCATGCATCATGATTTCAAAAATGTTAAAAAGGAGTGTTTTGCATTGAGGGAGCAAAACAAAAACAGTGAGTTATCTAGCAGATACATTAAATCACCAGTGGGGAGTGCACAGTATGCCACCCATAGTGATTCTGGCCAAGACTTAGTAGCTAGCACCAGCAGGACTAGCAGATACATTGAATTGCCTGTGGGGAGTGCGCCGTATGCCACCCATAGTAATTCGCATAGTACACACATTGCCTCTATGAGGAACTATTTCTCTGCTCTGTTACAGAGTCTCCCTCACACACCTGTCTCATTAAAAAATCAAATTATTTTCCCACAGGATTTTCCTGTTGATTTAGTAAAAGATATTCAAAAAATGGCTAAAAGGGACGGCCACTATTTTCAGGAATTTCTATTCCAATTATTAACTGATTTGTCTACTAAAACTACTCCTGGTTTAGAAATATCTTGGGATACTCTTTATTTTAAAGACCAAGATAGGATTGAATGCCCAAGAACAAATCCTCTTTGCTCAAATTATCCTTTGCATCGTATGGATTGTCCCTGTAATTTAATATTTAGTGTTCCAAGAGCTTGCATAGATATGCAGTTCTTCAAAAATATTAATGTTGAATATAATAAAAAGTTAATTGAAATTACTCCAATGACCCTATTGGATCATGGATTTTTGAGACAAGTTATTTTTACTAATCCGGAGCAGACTGATAATTTTACCAGAAAACTGGCTGTCTCCATTTTAAACCTTTTTGCTAAATATGGTTCATTGAGATGCCAAGTCCTCATCAAAAGCAAAATGCCAGAATGGACTTGGACTGGTAACATTATTCCTGCTCAACATATCATGCACATTGCAGTCAACTGGCCATTCAGCAGAGTTCATCTCCCTATTCACCTCGTTGGGGATGAAGAACCATGGCCTTGCTCAAAGTCAGTTCGTAGTCAAATACGCCACTACAGAGCTTATTCAATTGCTGATAAACTTGGGGATGCTTATCATGATGATCTCCATGTCTATGTTGATCCCAGATCAATCTATTTAATCTGTGAAGATTCTATCCAGAAGATTCGCTGTATTGAACAAATTCAAGAAGTCCCATTTATTCACCATACTCAACACAAAACATTGGTCAATTATTATCTTGATCGATTAACCAATGATCATCTGAATGCTACAACAGTGTCTACCCCAGTAACCGAAGACCCTATTGATGACGGAGAAGATTATTGGCATAATCTTTCCCCTAGTGAACTACACAACCTTAATAATATGATGGAAGATTAATTGAAGAATCTGGTCACCGGCTCGCACCAATTATCCAGCCTATTAATCTGTTTACTGAACCTATTGTCCTTGCCAATCAACTTTCCTACACAGGAAACTATTCAATCAACGGCTGACTATTCAATTACCCTCATTTATTCACGGGTACTATTCAAACAGTAACAACTTTTTACTGTTCAACTGTTCACTCAACCGACAGTCCACTGTTCAAGCACTGTTCAACCACCTGCTGTTTCACTTTTTCACCGAAAGTGGAAAGTTCACATGGTTCAACTTGAACCCCCTGTTTATTGTACAGCCTTTAATCCTTCATCTATAAAAGGATTGTTGGCTCTTAGTTAAGGGCATCCGATTCCAGAGCTCCTTCTCTGAATCTCTTGCCTTCTCTCTTACTTCTTTCTTCTCCCCTTTCTCTCTCTACTTAAATGTAATACTGCTTACTGCAGTACCCCTTCCCCCATTAACCCTGTTCACCTTCTTCTCCGAAGGTACTGTTAATGTTACAATGTTCTTCCTCTTCGAGGACTACTCAATCAATGAGTTGATCCTCTCTGATCTCTATCAATAAATTGATGTTTTATTAATTTTCTGTTCTATGGTTGGCTTTGCCACCTACTGCTTAATGTTGTTTTAATTTTTTGTTCATGGTCGGCTCAGCCGCCTTATTAACTGTTTAATTTTCTGTTCATGGTCGGCACAGCCGCCTGTTTACTCTGATTATGCTTCTGTTCTTCTTACTGTGTCTCTCCTTCCGCCCCCAAATGGTATCAGAGCCAAGTCGGGAGTAGTGAGGTAGGTGGTTGGTGGCATGGGTTGTCCCTGAGTCGGAGGTAAGAGTCCGGTGGATGAATAGTTACTAGGTAAAGTATTTATTTTCAGAAAACCAGGAGTAGTTTTAGTAGACAAATCAGTTAATAATTGGAATAGAAATTCCTGAAAATAGTGGCCGTCCCTTTTAGCCATTTTTTGAATATCTTTTACTAAATCAACAGGAAAATCCTGTGGGAAAATAATTTGATTTTTTAATGAGACAGGTGTGTGAGGGAGACTCTGTAACAGAGCAGAGAAATAGTTCCTCATAGAGGCAATGTGTGTACTATGCGAATTACTATGGGTGGCATACGGCGCACTCCCCACAGGCAATTCAATGTATCTGCTAGTCCTGCTGGTGCTAGCTACTAAGTCTTGGCCAGAATCACTATGGGTGGCATACTGTGCACTCCCCACTGGTGATTTAATGTATCTGCTAGATAACTCACTGTTTTTGTTTTGCTCCCTCAATGCAAAACACTCCTTTTTAACATTTTTGAAATCATGATGCATGATATGCAGTTTAGCCTGAGTTTTAACATTTTCTTCACATAAATTTGAATATTTAACAGATAAATGATGTAACTCAGAGGCCATTGAGGTATTCATCAATATTAGATAAATGTTCTAATTTTTTAAAACTGATACCTCAATGGCCTCTGAGTTACATCATTTATCTGTTAAATATTCAAATTTATGTGAATTTGGGGGCAGAAGGAGAGGCACAGTAAGAAGAACAGAGACATAATCAGAGTAAACAGGCGGCTGGGCCGACCATGAACAGAAAATTAAACAGTTAATAAGGCGGCTGAGCCGACCATGAACAGAAATCAAAACAACATTAAGCAGTAGGTGGCAAAGCCAACCATAGAACAGAAAACAGAATAAACATCAGTTTATCATTGATAGAGATCAGAGAGGATCAACTCATTAATTGAGTAGTCCTCGAAGAAGAGGAAGAAGAACATTTAACAGTACCTTCAGAGAAGGTGGTGAACAGGGTTAATGGGGGAAGAGGGTACTGCAGTGAGCAGTATTACATTTAAGTAGAGAGAGAAAGGGGAGAAGAGAGAAGTAAGAGAGAAGGCAAGAGATTCAGAGAAGGAGCTCTGGAATCGGATGCCCTTAACTAAGAGCCAACAATCCTTTTATAGATGAAGGATTAAAGGCTGTACAATAAACAGGGGGTTCAAGTTGAACCATGTGAACTTTCCACTTTCGGTGAAAAAGTGAAACAGCAGGTGGTTGAACAGTGCTTGAACAGTGGACTGTCGGTTGAGTGAACAGTTGAACAGTAAAAAGTTGTTACTGTTTGAATAGTACCCGTGAATAAATGAGGGTAATTGAATAGTCAGCCGTTGATTGAATAGTTTCCTGTGTAGGAAAGTTGATTGGCAAGGACAATAGGTTCAGTAAACAGATTAATAGGCTGGATAATTGGTGCGAGCCGGTGACCAGATTATTAATCTTCCATCATATTATCAAGGTTGTGTAGTTCACTAGGGGAAAGATTATGCCAATAATCTTCTCCATCATCAATAGGGTCTTCGGTTACTGGGGTAGACACTGTTGTAGCATTCAGATGATCATTGGTTAACCGATCAAGATAATAATTGACCAATGTTTTGTGTTGAGTGTGGTAAATAAATGGAACTTCTTGAATTTGTTCAATGCATCGAATCTTCTGGATAGAATCTTCACAAATTAAATAGATTGATCTGGGATCAACATAGACATGGAGATCATCATGATAAGCATCTCCAAGTTTATCAGCAATTGAATATGCCCGGTAGTGACGTATTTGACTACGGATTGACTTTGAACAAGGCCAAGGTTCTTCATCCCCAACGAGGTGAATAGGGAGATGAACTCTACTGAATGGCCAGTTGACTGCAATATGCATGATATGTTGAGCAGGGATGATGTTACCAGTCCAAGTCCATTCTGGCATTTTGCTTTTGATGAGGACTTGGCATCTCAATGAACCATATTTAGCAAAAAGGTTTAAAATGGAGACAGCCAGTTTTCTAGTAAAATTATCAGTCTGCTCCGGATTAGTAAAAATAACTTGTCTTAAAAATCCGTGATCCAATAGGGTCATCGGAGTGATTTCAATTAATTTTTTATTATATTCAACATTAATATTTTTGAAGAACTGCATATCGATGCAAGCTCTTGGAACACTAAATATTAAATTACAGGGACAATCCATACGATGTAAAGGATAGTCTAAGCAAATAGGATTTGTTCTTGGGCATTCAATCCTATCTTGGTCTTTAAAATAAAGAGTATCCCAAGATATTTCTAAACCAGGAGTAGTTTTAGTAGACAAATCAGTTAATAATTGGAATAGAAATTCCTGAAAATAGTGGCCGTCCCTTTTAGCCATTTTTTGAATATCTTTTATTAAATCAACAGGAAAATCCTGTGGGAAAATAATTTGATTTTTTAATGAGACAGGTGTGTGAGGGAGACTCTGTAACAGAGCAGAGAAATAGTTCCTCATAGAGGCAATGTGTGTACTATGCGAATTACTATGGGTGGCATACGGCGCACTCCCCACAGGCAATTCAATGTATCTGCTAGTCCTGCTGGTGCTAGCTACTAAGTCTTGGCCAGGATTACTATGGGTGGCATACTGTGCACTCCCCACTGGTGATTTAATGTATCTGCTAGATAACTCACTGTTTTTGTTTTGCTCCCTCAATGCAAAACACTCCTTTTTAACATTTTTGAAATCATGATGCATGATATGCAGTTTAGCCTGAGTTTTAACATTTTCTTCACATAAATTTGAATATTTAACAGATAAATGATGTAACTCAGAGGCCATTGAGGCATAAGCTGCATCATTATTTTTTAACAATAGATTTTGTTCACAAAAATAATAATTCAGGCAATTTAAACCATCAATAAATTGTTTATTATGACGATACTCCCCACACAAGTTCCATAGAGCATCTAGGAGACATTGTTGGGTTTCATCAATATTAGATAAATGTTCTAATTTTTTAAAACTGAGGGAAGAATCCTCAGGAACAGTTGGCAGGTAGATCTTGCCGAAGTTGATCCTCCTTTGAGTCATCTGTAAACAGATCAGAATAGTTAATAGAGTAATCTTGAAATTACGGTAATTATTTTGATCCGATGTAGAAAGTAATCCAAAACTTATTTGTTGACCAGAGAGTATAGAAGTAATCTGATCATGGTCAATTGGGTTAATTGTAAACAGATAAATAAAAGGCATTCCAAGAATGGCTTTATCAATTAAGTTTTTAA
Organism: Rhododendron simsii; assembly: GCA_014282245.1. Taxonomy (NCBI): domain Eukaryota; kingdom Viridiplantae; phylum Streptophyta; class Magnoliopsida; order Ericales; family Ericaceae; genus Rhododendron; species Rhododendron simsii. The sequence continues at coordinate 31,345,411 of CM024961.1, forward strand.
CCAAAACAAAAGATGTTTTAAAACAATTATTATTTTGAATAATGTCAACAATGTATAATTTGTTTTTAATAATCATTCTGCTACTATTGGCAGATTTTAACTTTTCATTAGGTTTTTCATAAAATTTACTAAGGATAAAATCCTTTTGAATACAATTTAAATCAGCTCCTGTGTCAATAAGAGCAGTGAGTTCAATTTTATAATTATTAATTACAAGTTTACTATTGGTTTGCCATTGTTGAATTTGATTTATTAGATTAATCCTGTGATTATTTTGATTACTAGTTTCTTGACTAGAAAGTAAAGACATGAGATTATCCTTAGGATTATCAAAAGATTTACTAGAAGAATTACTAGAGAATTGATTATCAATTTTACTAAGAGACTGGTAATCAAAGAATTTAGTTTCTTTATTATTAGAATCATTTAAATTCTCCATTTTGAATATTTTTTCTTTATCAGATATGAGCATTTGATTAATCTTTTGTTTAATTTTGCATTGGGACTTGTAATGACCCTTTTTACCACAGTTAAAACAGGTAATATGTTGAGCATTATTGGGTTTAGTAGGATAATTCTTTCTAGTATTTTGATTTTTAGGTTTAAGATTATCCTTTTGAGTTTGTTTAATATTTGACATATTAATATTCATTCTAAATCCTTCATTTTGAATAATATTAACCAAATCATCATAAGTTAATTTATTATATTCAATCGATCCAGTAGGTTGACTAAGGATGTCTCTAATTTTTTGAGCAAATAAGTAGGGTAAACCATTAATAAATTTTTCTTTCCAAAAAGATTTAGTACAATCATCTCTTAACATAACTCTAGATATGAATACATCTTTGTACCATCTAAAGTCATTTAGTATTGGACAACGTAAGTTATTTAATTGATCATATATTTTAAAGGTAATATTACTGGGTTGATTAATAAAATGTTTTATTATAGTGTTAATCAGGGTATTGATACTATCAAGAATAATTTTATCATGATCAAATAGGGGGGCACCATTGTCATTAATTTGAATAGCATGTTTAATTTTTTGTTTATCATTATAACTAAGATATTTATCCCACCAAGTTTTTAGCATTCCAGTAAAACCGAATGATAATAGATCAACAATCTGTGTTTGATTCAGATTAGTATTACTTAAATAACTATTAGCAACTATAAACATGTGGTTTAATTTTTTCAGAATTTGATGTTCACTAAAACCATCAATATTCCATGTATACAATTTAGTAGGATTAACAGAAAATTGATTATTATTTTCTTCATATTGGAAATCAGTAGGGGTTGGTCTAGAATACCAACTAATAGAATTAGCAGAAGGATAAATTAAACGTTTAATATTAGTACTACCTGGATTACTTGGTTGACTGGTAAATTGATCTTGGAGATTAGAAATCTCTTCATCAGTAAATAAGGTTTGACTAGAATTATTTATTTTAGTTAGCACATTAACTTGTAGATTTATTTTTTCAATTTTTTGAATATTATTTTGTGGTTTTGATGTAATCTGCGGCCCTATTTCTGGCAACAGGATTAGTGGTTGTTTAGCAATTAATGTGATGCCATCTGGCATTCCAATATCAATTTCATCTTTTTTAATAATTTGTTGATTAATATCAGAAGATATTGGTTGACTAAAACTTTTATTAGTTTGATTAATAACTCCTAAGTGTTGTGGAGTTTCAAGATTAGCAATTTTCTGAATATTTTGATTTTGTCCTAAGTTGACTTGTGATCTTTGCTCAAGAGGATTAATAAGGGGTTTTTCTATTTGTTTACCAGAAGAACAATAAGATGTTTCTTCATTAAGCTTATTATCTGTTCTTATTGTTTGTAAACACTGATTAGTGTAATTAACTTGTTCAATAATTTGCTTACATTCAGATCTATCATTAGGTAATTTAAAAGGAGAAGCAGTTATGCTTGATCCTTTGTAATCAATAATAATTGGTTCTAAAGGGGGATGACCAGTTTTACTAGTAGTATCATTAGTCATTTTCCAATTATATTTAGTAATTACCTTCAAATCTGTTTGAACATTTTTTGGTTTTAATAGGTTGTTTGTAAAACTGTAAATAACTTTCAAAGGGAAGTTTAACATTTTTATCTTTCATAAATTGTTGCCATTTAACTATCAATTGATCTTTTGAATAAATAACCATTTTATCAGTCTTTGAATAGATTTTTTCCAGATAATCAAAGAAATGTATTTCAGTATTATTTTTATCAAGATATTTTTCCCATTTAGCAAATATTTTCTCTCTTTTATTAGAAGAGTAATTTTTCTTTAATTCTCTTCGTTTTTGTTTATTAATATCTGACTTATAATCAGCATATAGTTTATCAAGTTTATCCTCTTTTGCTTTAGCATTTCTTAATTGAATAATTGATTCTCTTAATCTTTGTTTTAACATAGTTGTTTTATCAATTATAGGTACTGATCCTATTTCCCTAGGAGAAGTACTTGAATAGTTATAATTATAAGAACCATGATGAGTATAAAAATAATCATATTTTTTGGATGAAAAAATAGATTTTCCATCATAAACAGGTTCATCATTATCTTGTTCATCTATATCATTATTATGATCAAATTCATGATCCTGTTCTTCTGTGTTTACTATGTCAAATGAATTATCATAATCATTGTTATCAAAAGAATTATAATTATCATTATCATCATAATCATAATCCATGATTTAAATAGAGCCTTGGAGTGAATAGAGGGATTGGTGGATGGATCTGTACCTGAATAAGGGAAGGGACTGGTGGATGAACGACTACTAAATAAGATATTCCTTTACACAAAAGAAATGGATTTTAAAAATTTATAATTTAAAGAAAATCCTTTTTATTATTCATAGTCTCTGCAGTTTTTCCATACTTGATTTGTAAGGGTTTTAAACTCATCTACTCTCATTATTCAGACACTGTAGTATTTCTGTATTTGATTTTATGTGTTTAAGAACTATCCTAATACTTCTAATCACTTGGAGCTGCTGTTCCCCCACTCCCTCGTACCCAACACCCAGACGGTTGCCTCCAACCCTTAACTGCCCTACCGCGGGTCTTACTCGACGGGACCTTTTACAGAAAACCAGGATGTTGAATGGGGACAGCCAGAAACAGCTACTCCAAATTACCAGAAGTAAATTTACAGGCATCGAAAACCATTGAAACATGAACTCATGCCCATATCATCAAATACAGACTCTTACTTGTCAAATACTGGATGTAGAATCATATGTTTAATACCAACATATAATCAAGTACAAACTCTGTCCAATCGATCATGAATAATAAGCAAGATCACTTGCCAAAATAATTTCTAATTTTATTTTCTTTTCTGAAAATAAATACTTTACCTAGTAACTATTCATCCACCGGACTCTTACCTCCGACTCAGGGACGACCCATGCCACCAACCACCTACCTCACTACTCCCGACTTGGCTCTGATACCATTTGGGGGCGGAAGGAGAGGCACAGTAAGAAGAACAGAGACATAATCAGAGTAAACAGGCGGCTGGGCCGACCATGAACAGAAAATTAAACAGTTAATAAGGCGGCTGAGCCGACCATGAACAGAAAATTAAAACAACATTAAGCAGTAGGTGGCAAAGCCAACCATAGAACAGAAAATTAATAAAACATCAATTTATTGATAGAGATCAGAGAGGATCAACTCATTGATTGAGTAGTCCTCGAAGAGGAAGAACATTGTAACATTAACAGTACCTTCGGAGAAGAAGGTGAACAGGGTTAATGGGGGAAGGGGTACTGCAGTAAGCAGTATTACATTTAAGTAGAGAGAGAAAGGGGAGAAGAAAGAAGTAAGAGAGAAGGCAAGAGATTCAGAGAAGGAGCTCTGGAATCGGATGCTAAGAGCTCCCCCCTTTTAACTAAGTCATTCGACTCCTTTTATAGACTAAGGACCGAAGACTGTGTACAAATAGAATTATTAGGTTTACTTTCGGTGGAAAGTAACTATGCATGTGAGTAAATAGTCTTTTTCTGTAATTTCTACAGTAAAAAGGTATGAACAGTAGACATGAGTGAACAGTGCTGTCGGCTGAATAGTACTGTTTGAACAGTAGTTGAACAGCAATTAAATACTATTGGAAGGATGCAGATTGTCTTCATCTACCGGTAATTGAACAGTTGAGCAAGTGAATAGTTGATTAGTCCTTTTCCCCTGAATGAAAAGGAGTTGAATAGCTGTATGAACAGTAAAAGTTGTTACTGTTTGAATAGTACCCGAGAATTATTGCGAGTAATTATTACTCAGCCGTTGAAAGAATAGTTTCCTGTGTAGGAAAGTTGATAGACAAGGGCTTCAATGAGGGTTCAATAGGTTCGAATTATAATCAATGTTGACTTTTGAACAAGTTGCTGATGTTGAAGAGATCAGCTGTTGACTGTGTTTGGTTATCACTTAAGAATAAGTGAAAGGGTGATCATGGTTGTGTCTTTTAGCAGTTGATTGGTAAGCAGCCTGTAAGAGCTGGTTGATCAGAGTAGTGCAATAGCTTTTAATCCTCTATTATATTATCCAGGTTCTTCATCATCAATGGGGTTTTCAGTTTCTGGAGTGGATACTGGTGAATTAATCAAGTGATCATTCGTCAATCGATCAAGATAATGATTGACTAATAATCTGTGTTGAGTATGGTGGATAAACTGGTCTTCTTGAATTTGTTTAATGCAGCGAATCTTCTGAATAGAATCTTCACAGATTAAATAGATTGAGCTGGGATTAACATAAACATGGAGTTCATCATCTTGATAAGCATTTCCAAGTTTATTTGTAATTGAATAGGCCCTGTAGTGGCGTATTTGACTATGGATTGACTTTGAGCAAGGCCACGGTTCTTCATCCCCGATGAGATGAATAGGGAGATGAATACGGCTGAATGGCCAGTTGACTGCAATATGCATAATATGTTGAGTAGGGATAATGTTACCAGTCCAAGTCTATTCTGGCATTTTGCTTTTAATCAAGACTTGGCATCTCAGTGAACCATATTTAGCAAAAAGGTTTGAAATGGAGTCAGCCAGTTTTCTGGTACTATCAGTCTGCTCCGGGTTAATAAAAATAAGTTGTTTTAACAATCCATGATCCAATAGGGTCATTGGAGTTATTTCAATTAAAGGTTGAAAATGCTGCATATCAATGCAGGCTTTTTGTATACTATAAATTAAGTTGCAGGAACATTCAGCCCTGTCTAAGAGATAATTTGAATAAATAGGATTAATTTTTGGACAAATAATTCTTTTACTGTCATCATTTTCATAAAGTGTATCCCAACATATTTCAAAACCAGGGATAGACTTATTAGATAAATCAGTAAGGGTTTGGAACAAAAATTCCAAAAATCGATGACTATTATTTTGAGCAATTTTTTGGATATCTCTAATAATATCATTAGGGAAATCAGGGAATATTATTTGATTTTTTAGTGAGACTGGGGCTCGGGGAATACTCTGTAATAGAGTATTAAAATAGTTTTGAACAGATTTAATATGAGCATGATCCCTATTCCTAGAACTAATGTATCTGCTAGTTCTAGAGGTGCTAGCTCCTAAGTCATGGTCTTTATCAGTGCTTACTAAAGCCTTACTTTTAGAGTCCCTCAATGAGAAACACTCCTTTTTAATAGTTTTAAATTCATGATGCATGATTTGATAATTAGCTTGAATCTGGAGTTTTTCTGTAAATAGTTTATCAAATTTTATAGATAAATGATTTAACTCAGAGGCTATGAAAGCATAAGCTTGATCATTGTTTTTAGCAGTTAAATTTTGTTCACAAAAATAGTGATTCAAGCAATTTAAACTGTTAACTAAATGTTGATTATACCAAGATTCCCCACACAAGTTCCAGATCGCGTCTAGAAGACATTGCTGGGTTTCATTAATATTTTGTAAATGATTTAATTTTTTAAAACTTAAATTAGATCCCTGAGGGATCACTGGTAATCTGTTCTGGCCGAAGCTCAGGCTTCCTTGATTCATCTGCAAACACATCAAAATGGTTAATAGAGTAATCTTGAAATTACGGTAATTATTTTGATCCGATGTAGAAAGTAATCCAAAACTTATTTGTTGACCAGAAGAACAATAAGATGTTTCTTCATTAAGCTTATTATCTGTTCTTATTGTTTGTAAACACTGATTAGTGTAATTAACTTGTTCAATAATTTGCTTACATTCAGATCTATCATTAGGTAATTTAAAAGGAGAAGCAGTTATGCTTGATCCTTTGTAATCAATAATAATTGGTTCTAAAGGGGGATGACCAGTTTTACTAGTAGTATCATTAGTCATTTTCCAATTATATTTAGTAATTACCTTCAAATCTGTTTGAACATTGTTTTTGGTTTTAATAGGTTGTTTGTAAAACTGTAAATAACTTTCAAAGGGAAGTTTAACATTTTTATCTTTCATAAATTGTTGCCATTTAACTATCAATTGATCTTTTGAATAAATAACCATTTTATCAGTCTTTGAATAGATTTTTTCCAGATAATCAAAGAAATGTATTTCAGTATTATTTTTATCAAGATATTTTTCCCATTTAGCAAATATTTTCTCTCTTTTATTAGAAGAGTAATTTTTCTTTAATTCTCTTCGTTTTTGTTTATTAATATCTGACTTATAATCAGCATATAGTTTATCAAGTTTATCCTCTTTTGCTTTAGCATTTCTTAATTGAATAATTGATTCTCTTAATCTTTGTTTTAACATAGTTGTTTTATCAATTATAGGTACTGATCCTATTTCCCTAGGAGAAGTACTTGAATAGTTATAATTATAAGAACCATGATGAGTATAAAAATAATCATATTTTTTGGATGAAAAAATAGATTTTCCATCATAAACAGGTTCATCATTATCTTGTTCATCTATATCATTATTATGATCAAATTCATGATCCTGTTCTTCTGTGTTTACTATGTCAAATGAATTATCATAATCATTGTTATCAAAAGAATTATAATTATCATTATCATCATAATCATAATCCATGATTTAAATAGAGCCTTGGAGTGAATAGAGGGATTGGTGGATGGATCTGTACCTGAATAAGGGAAGGGACTGGTGGATGAACGACTACTAAATAAGATATTCCTTTACACAAAAGAAATGGATTTTAAAAATTTATAATTTAAAGAAAATCCTTTTTATTATTCATAGTCTCTGCAGTTTTTCCATACTTGATTTGTAAGGGTTTTAAACTCATCTACTCTCATTATTCAGACACTGTAGTATTTCTGTATTTGATTTTATGTGTTTAAGAACTATCCTAATACTTCTAATCACTTGGAGCTGCTGTTCCCCCACTCCCTCGTACCCAACACCCAGACGGTTGCCTCCAACCCTTAACTGCCCTACCGCGGGTCTTACTCGACGGGACCTTTTACAGAAAACCAGGATGTTGAATGGGGACAGCCAGAAACAGCTACTCCAAATTACCAGAAGTAAATTTACAGGCATCGAAAACCATTGAAACATGAACTCATGCCCATATCATCAAATACAGACTCTTACTTGTCAAATACTGGATGTAGAATCATATGTTTAATACCAACATATAATCAAGTACAAACTCTGTCCAATCGATCATGAATAATAAGCAAGATCACTTGCCAAAATAATTTCTAATTTTATTTTCTTTTCTGAAAATAAATACTTTACCTAGTAACTATTCATCCACCGGACTCTTACCTCCGACTCAGGGACGACCCATGCCACCAACCACCTACCTCACTACTCCCGACTTGGCTCTGATACCATTTGGGGGCGGAAGGAGAGACACAGTAAGAAGAACAGAAGCATAAGCTTAATGAAGAAACATCTTATTGTTCTTCTGGTAAACAAATAGAAAAACCCCTTATTAATCCTCTTGAGCAAAGATCACAAGTCAACTTAGGACAAAATCAAAATATTCAGAAAATTGCTAATCTTGAAACTCCACAACACTTAGGAGTTATTAATCAAACTAATAAAAGTTTTAGTCAACCAATATCTTCTGATATTAATCAACAAATTATTAAAAAAGATGAAATTGATATTGGAATGCCAGATGGCATCACATTAATTGCTAAACAACCACTAATCCTGTTGCCAGAAATAGGGCCGCAGATTACATCAAAACCACAAAATAATATTCAAAAAATTGAAAAAATAAATCTACAAGTTAATGTGCTAACTAAAATAAATAATTCTAGTCAAACCTTATTTACTGATGAAGAGATTTCTAATCTCCAAGATCAATTTACCAGTCAACCAAGTAATCCAGGTAGTACTAATATTAAACGTTTAATTTATCCTTCTGCTAATTCTATTAGTTGGTATTCTAGACCAACCCCTACTGATTTCCAATATGAAGAAAATAATAATCAATTTTCTGTTAATCCTACTAAATTGTATACATGGAATATTGATGGTTTTAGTGAACATCAAATTCTGAAAAAATTAAACCACATGTTTATAGTTGCTAATAGTTATTTAAGTAATACTAATCTGAATCAAACACAGATTGTTGATCTATTATCATTCGGTTTTACTGGAATGCTAAAAACTTGGTGGGATAAATATCTTAGTTATAATGATAAACAAAAAATTAAACATGCTATTCAAATTAATGACAATGGTGCCCCCCTATTTGATCATGATAAAATTATTCTTGATAGTATCAATACCCTGATTAACACTATAATAAAACATTTTATTAATCAACCCAGTAATATTACCTTTAAAATATATGATCAATTAAATAACTTACGTTGTCCAATACTAAATGACTTTAGATGGTACAAAGATGTATTCATATCTAGAGTTATGTTAAGAGATGATTGTACTAAATCTTTTTGGAAAGAAAAATTTATTAATGGTTTACCTACTTATTTGCTCAAAAAATTAGAGACATCCTTAGTCAACCTACTGGATCGATTGAATATAATAAATTAACTTATGATGATTTGGTTAATATTATTCAAAATGAAGGATTTAGAATGAATATTAATATGTCAAATATTAAACAAACTCAAAAGGATAATCTTAAACCTAAAAATCAAAATACTAGAAAGAATTATCCTACTAAACCCAATAATGCTCAACATATTACCTGTTTTAACTGTGGTAAAAAGGGTCATTACAAGTCCCAATGCAAAATTAAACAAAAGATTAATCAAATGCTCATATCTGATAAAGAAAAAATATTCAAAATGGAGAATTTAAATGATTCTAATAATAAAGAAACTAAATTCTTTGATTACCAGTCTCTTAGTAAAATTGATAATCAATTCTCTAGTAATTCTTCTAGTAAATCTTTTGATAATCCTAAGGATAATCTCATGTCTTTACTTTCTAGTCAAGAAACTAGTAATCAAAATAATCACAGGATTAATCTAATAAATCAAATTCAACAATGGCAAACCAATAGTAAACTTGTAATTAATAATTATAAAATTGAACTCACTGCTCTTATTGACACAGGAGCTGATTTAAATTGTATTCAAAAGGATTTTATCCTTAGTAAATTTTATGAAAAACCTAATGAAAAGTTAAAATCTGCCAATAGTAGCAGAATGATTATTAAAAACAAATTATACATTGTTGATATATATATATATATATATATATACAGTCATTTTCAAATAAGGAGGTCCTTATTTTGGTTAAAATAAGGACCTCCCCATTTCTCCCATTTTCCTTTCCAATTTCGATAATCCGAACCGCTCAATATGTTCAGAACATGATTTTAAGAATACTCGCGAGAAATCGGCAAAAAAAATGACCGGGAAGGGCTTCGTCCGAGCAGTTTTTATTTGAACCGTTTGATAAAAAATAAACAAAAACTGCTAGGATGAAGCCCTTTCCAGTCTTTTTTTTTTGTTGATTTCTGGCGGGTACCCTTAAAATCACGTTCTGAACACATTGAGCGGCTCGGATCATCGAAATTCGATCAGAAAAGGGGGTGTCCTTATTTTATTAAGTTAAGGTGGTCCTTAGGAGGAGGGGATTATATATATCTATATATATATATATATACAGTTCGGATCCAATGAGGTATCCCACATGGTGCTACCGTGCGGGACTCCCCTTTCCCGATCGAATTGCGACGATTCGAGCCGCTCAAAGTGATCAGAACATGATTTTAAGGGTACCCGCAAGAAATCAGCAAAAAAAATGATCGGGAAAGGCTTGATCCGAACAGTTTTTTATTGAATGGTTCAGTAAAAAATTGCTCGGATCAAGTCCTTCCCGATCATTTTTTTTCTTCTGATTTCTCGTAAATACTCTTAAAATCACGTTCTGCACACTTTGAGCGGCTCGGATCATCTCTATTCAATCGGGAAAGGGGAGTCCCGCACCATAAGGCCGTAAGGGATCCCTCATTGGATCCGGACTGTGTGTGTATGTGTGTACATATATATATATGTACTAGCGAATGCCCGTGCCTGAAGGCACGGCTTGGGCAATCAGCAAATGCAAATTATGTTTCAATTTTTTTTACTCAATCTGCACAACTTAAAGTATTGTTTCATAACAAAATGAACAGAAGCACAATAATTTCATGTAAAATAAAATACAAAGTATAGGTAAAAATTGTTGAAAATTCATAAATCACGCAACACGCGTACTAAAAATCCAATAAATTTAAATTGACTAAAATGTTATTGGACAATTCCACAGTTTTCACGATGATATCATTGGCTCTTTACCTGTCTTCAACACTCCTGCATAAAGAATATCGAGAATTATTAGATTTATTAAAATTTATAAACCAGTTTATGTAGAATCTAGGTGTGACAATGGAAGGAGAAGGAATACTTAGTACCTTTGGAAATGTGCAAATATTCTTCTGACCAATCAACTTTTAACACGAAGGTTACCACAGAGGCACAATGTTGTGGAGCAGGAATAATAAACACATATGTGCATCCATAAAATTGAGAAAGATACTCTTTGAGTATTTGCACTCCATTTTCCTGACAAAACATCTATATTATAAAGTATTGCTATATTTAATAGACAGAACATCAAATTAATATTTTATCTCGCATTTACCTTTAACGTTAACTTCTTCAAATCGGATGGTACACGTCGCAAGATAAATTCCGCCTTCGCGTCCTTCACCAAGAGCTCCATTGAGCCAGTAGAGTCTTTCACAACCATCTTTACATTATACCTACAATGTATTACAAATAAATTGTAGATATAAGTTGACTTTAAAAAAACCCATAAAATGCATGACTGAGTTGAAATACTGTTATTTTAAGAATACCTGACTGTTGTTTCCACATCTTCTCCACATTGACTACAAACAAACCAACCGTACTGATTTTCAACTTCCCTAAAGCACGTCTTGCATTTATAAATCCATAAGTGTTCTTCGTATATTTTCTCAATGCGGCCGAGTATGCGATAATGTTGAACCTATGGGGAAAAAAATCAGAAATGCCAACTGTAAATATATAGTGAAAAGTAAATATTAACCATTTTCAATTATGAAATGGGACACACATCTCAACTCTTTCAGCCACTGAAATCATATTAATATCACTCTCACGTTTTATCATGTAAATGGGACACACTAAACTCGATTGGTACATATCATTATTCACTAAATGCATACCATTTTTTTCTTTATCTATTTTGTGAGCACTCTCATGTAGGCAGCTTATTCCTCCATCTACACATATAAACAAAAGAAAGCCTGTATTGTTAGTATACTTAAAAGCGCGGTATAGACTACGGTCAAGTTTTGCAAATTTAGTATTTGTAATTAGAAGTCTTACCAATTGGTGGATCAATTTCCATGTTTTGATCTTCAACAGATGCATGAGCATCCTCATGCGTATCGACTACGCTCACTGGTACCATTTCATTGTCACGATTTATCATGTAAACGGGACACAAAAAACTCAACTGCAAATCACTATTATTATAAATGGATACCATTTTTTCCTTTATCTTCTTCATGAGCACTCTCATCTATATATATAAATGAAAGAAAGTTGGAATTGTTAGTAGAGTAAAAAACGCAGTTTAGAAGTCTTACCATTTGGTGGTTCAATTTGCATGTTTTGCTCTTCAATTGGGTCAATTTGCGTATTAATTTCAATCGCATTATTCATCCTGCAAATGGGACACCAAAAAAATGAAGATGGGTAACTACGTTGGTAAAAAAAAAGATTGACATAACTGTGATCAAAAGTTTTTAAAAGTATATTGATAAAAGGAATATGGATGCCTTTCACTTGCGTGCACCAATTTGCTAGGATTTCAGTATGAAGTCTATGTACCTTAAAAAAAATGCAAATTGAATAATCGAAAATGCAAAAAAGCCAATGGCCCTATTCTTCCTAAATAACTATCGTGATTTAAAAGATAAACTGATTTATTTTTCCTTAAAAATACTTTGTTATTTAAAAAAAAGATTCAAACATTTTGCTCTTGTTTCTAAATGTAAAGACGCCCCATAAAGAATTGATTCGAACCCACCTTGAGTAATATTTGAACCAAAAGAAAATGGGTATAACTAACCCAATATGAGTAAAATTTGTTCAAGGAAAAGATCGAACTTGCATGAGAACTGAAAAAAATCCTTTGATATTTGAATCCCTTACATGAGAACTGAAAAAAATCACTCAAGAAATCGAACTTACCTCACTATCGGAAATAGTCGTTCAGAAGTTGGAAAAAGTGAAAAAACGTATGCCTGTGAAAAAAATCGTTTGCTGATTTCCACGTATGCTAGTGTAAAATTAGGGATGGCAATGGGGACGGGTCGGGGACGGGGGGTACTACCTCCACCCCCTACCCATTACCCCCTACCCCATCCCCATCCCCGACCCGATCCCCAATGGGGATTTGTTTTTTTCCTCCATCCCCGACCCAAACGGGGAACGGGGATCCAAACGGGGATTCGGGGATTTGGGGATTCGGGGATTTGTATTTGCGGCACATAATAGTACCTCCATTTCCTACACCTGTATTTCATAATTTTAGCATATACTACCAATTTTCAGCGCATAACAACACGTTATTCACTGTTTTAGCAAGTACTATCAATTTTCAGCACATAATAACTAATTCCAACACATAAGTTAATCTACAACATTGTTTTTCCAACATTAAGTTAATTCCAGCCAGCACTAATTTCATAGTTCCATAGTTTGTCCAACATTACCAAAACAGGACTGATATATAATATAGTATATATTTATTTATTTTTATATATAAGTATATATTTCGGGGATTCGGGGACGGGGCGGGGCGGGGAACGGGGACGGGTAGGGTTTGGGGCGGGGACAGACCTATCCCCGTCCCCTACCCTATCCCCGAATTTTTTAAAAAAAATTCCCCATACCCTACCCGATCCCCAAACGAATCCCCGAAGTTCGGGGATTTTTCGGACGGGGAACGGGGAGGGTTCGAACGGGTCGGCCGAGATTGCCATCCCTATGTAAAATCGTTTGTTGGAAAATCGTTCAAGCAGCAGGTTGTTTACCAATCATTCACTCAGAAGTTGTTTGTGAAAAAAAAAATTAAAGCAATACGTGATTGGCATCTAGAATTTTAAATCTTATGTGACTGGGATTAAGGAATGCCGAGATTTGAAATCAATCTGTTTCCTTTAATTACTCATGACCGAAATCAATCAATCAATTAAGTTCTATAATTGTTTCATTAATACGTGATTGGCATCTAGAAGTTTAAATCTTATGTGACTGGGATTAAGGAATGCCGAGATTTGAAATCAATCTGTTTCCTTTAATTAGTCATGACCGAAATCAATCAATCAATTAATTAAGTCCTATAATTGTTCCATTCCCATGCTTTCATTTGTTCTTTTTACTGATTTAAACAAAAAAAAGTTTGACAGCCACCCTAATTTTTGGCTAGCTAATTGGATTGATTTCTAAATATACCATTCAATCCTCCAGTGATTTCGGATAGCTGATTTCGGGTATACTTTCCAAATATACCATTCCAAATACTCACAATCTATGTTCTTCAATGTTTGAATCCCTTGCATGAGAACTGAAAAAAATCGTTTAAGAAACTCCCAATTTTCGCCAAAAGAAACGCAATATGAGGAAAAATCGTTCAAGAAAAAAAATCAACATATTTTTCCCATAAAACCTAATCTAATAATTTAAACATATTTTTCGGCTAGGTTAATAGAAATTTAAATCAAATCTTAAATCTTATGTGATAATTCCACCCTCCCAAAATCTCGGCATCTAGCAATACGTGATTGAGATTATAAAGGAATCATTCTATACATGAATGGGAATGCCGAGATTTGAAATAGGTAGTTGCTGTATAGCATTAGGATTAGACGTAAATAGGTAGTTGCTGTATAAATTTTTTTATCTTTATTACCTTTATAGATAATGAATTTGTTCAAAATTAAGGAAGGTTTCCTTTCATCCTTCACTCTTTCCATCCTTTCCAAATATATCGTTAGCCCTCCTACACATAGATCTCAGCCATCGAAAAAATGTGTACCGATCCTAGGGTTCAAAATATAGGAGAAAAAATAGGGGATTTGAAAACCACCCTCCCATATTATATAGACTAGCGAATGCCCGTGCCTGAAGGCACGGCTTGGGCAATCAGCAAATGCAAATTATGTTTCAATTTTTTTTACTCAATCTGCACAACTTAAAGTATTGTTTCATAACAAAATGAACAGAAGCACAATAATTTCATGTAAAATAAAATACAAAGTATAGGTAAAAATTGTTGAAAATTCATAAATCACGCAACACGCGTACTAAAAATCCAATAAATTTAAATTGACTAAAATGTTATTGGACAATTCCACAGTTTTCACGATGATATCATTGGCTCTTTACCTGTCTTCAACACTCCTGCATAAAGAATATCGAGAATTATTAGATTTATTAAAATTTATAAACCAGTTTATGTAGAATCTAGGTGTGACAATGGAAGGAGAAGGAATACTTAGTACCTTTGGAAATGTGCAAATATTCTTCTGACCAATCAACTTTTAACACGAAGGTTACCACAGAGGCACAATGTTGTGGAGCAGGAATAATAAACACATATGTGCATCCATAAAATTGAGAAAGATACTCTTTGAGTATTTGCACTCCATTTTCCTGACAAAACATCTATATTATAAAGTATTGCTATATTTAATAGACAGAACATCAAATTAATATTTTATCTCGCATTTACCTTTAACGTTAACTTCTTCAAATCGGATGGTACACGTCGCAAGATAAATTCCGCCTTCGCGTCCTTCACCAAGAGCTCCATTGAGCCAGTAGAGTCTTTCACAACCATCTTTACATTATACCTACAATGTATTACAAATAAATTGTAGATATAAGTTGACTTTAAAAAAACCCATAAAATGCATGACTGAGTTGAAATACTGTTATTTTAAGAATACCTGACTGTTGTTTCCACATCTTCTCCACATTGACTACAAACAAACCAACCGTACTGATTTTCAACTTCCCTAAAGCACGTCTTGCATTTATAAATCCATAAGTGTTCTTCGTATATTTTCTCAATGCGGCCGAGTATGCGATAATGTTGAACCTATGGGGAAAAAAATCAGAAATGCCAACTGTAAATATATAGTGAAAAGTAAATATTAACCATTTTCAATTATGAAATGGGACACACATCTCAACTCTTTCAGCCACTGAAATCATATTAATATCACTCTCACGTTTTATCATGTAAATGGGACACACTAAACTCGATTGGTACATATCATTATTCACTAAATGCATACCATTTTTTTCTTTATCTATTTTGTGAGCACTCTCATGTAGGCAGCTTATTCCTCCATCTACACATATAAACAAAAGAAAGCCTGTATTGTTAGTATACTTAAAAGCGCGGTATAGACTACGGTCAAGTTTTGCAAATTTAGTATTTGTAATTAGAAGTCTTACCAATTGGTGGATCAATTTCCATGTTTTGATCTTCAACAGATGCATGAGCATCCTCATGCGTATCGACTACGCTCACTGGTACCATTTCATTGTCACGATTTATCATGTAAACGGGACACAAAAAACTCAACTGCAAATCACTATTATTATAAATGGATACCATTTTTTCCTTTATCTTCTTCATGAGCACTCTCATCTATATATATAAATGAAAGAAAGTTGGAATTGTTAGTAGAGTAAAAAACGCAGTTTAGAAGTCTTACCATTTGGTGGTTCAATTTGCATGTTTTGCTCTTCAATTGGGTCAATTTGCGTATTAATTTCAATCGCATTATTCATCCTGCAAATGGGACACCAAAAAAATGAAGATGGGTAACTACGTTGGTAAAAAAAAAGATTGACATAACTGTGATCAAAAGTTTTTAAAAGTATATTGATAAAAGGAATATGGATGCCTTTCACTTGCGTGCACCAATTTGCTAGGATTTCAGTATGAAGTCTATGTACCTTAAAAAAAAATGCAAATTGAATAATCGAAAATGCAAAAAAGCCAATGGCCCTATTCTTCCTAAATAACTATCGTGATTTAAAAGATAAACTGATTTATTTTTCCTTAAAAATACTTTGTTATTTAAAAAAAATATTCAAACATTTTGCTCTTGTTTCTAAATGTAAAGACGCCCCATAAAGAATTGATTCGAACCCACCTTGAGTAATATTTGAACCAAAAGAAAATGGGTATAACTAACCCAATATGAGTAAAATTTGTTCAAGGAAAAGATCGAACTTGCATGAGAACTGAAAAAAATCCTTTGATATTTGAATCCCTTACATGAGAACTGAAAAAAATCGCTCAAGAAATCGAACTTACCTCACTATCGGAAATAGTCGTTCAGAAGTTGGAAAAAGTGAAAAAACGTATGCCTGTGAAAAAAATCGTTTGCTGATTTCCACGTATGCTAGTGTAAAAATAAATCGTTTGTTGGAAAATCGTTCAAGCAGCAGGTTGTTTACCAATCATTCACTCAGAAGTTGTTTGTGAAAAAAAAAATTAAAGCAATACGTGATTGGCATCTAGAATTTTAAATCTTATGTGACTGGGATTAAGGAATGCCGAGATTTGAAATCAATCTGTTTCCTTTAATTACTCATGACCGAAATCAATCAATCAATTAAGTTCTATAATTGTTTCATTAATACGTGATTGGCATCTAGAAGTTTAAATCTTATGTGACTGGGATTAAGGAATGCCGAGATTTGAAATCAATCTGTTTCCTTTAATTAGTCATGACCGAAATCAATCAATCAATTAATTAAGTCCTATAATTGTTCCATTCCCATGCTTTCATTTGTTCTTTTTACTGATTTAAACAAAAAAAAGTTTGACAGCCACCCTAATTTTTGGCTAGCTAATTGGATTGATTTCTAAATATACCATTCAATCCTCCAGTGATTTCGGATAGCTGATTTCGGGTATACTTTCCAAATATACCATTCCAAATACTCACAATCTATGTTCTTCAATGTTTGAATCCCTTGCATGAGAACTGAAAAAAATCGTTTAAGAAACTCCCAATTTTCGCCAAAAGAAACGCAATATGAGGAAAAATCGTTCAAGAAAAAAAATCAACATATTTTTCCCATAAAACCTAATCTAATAATTTAAACATATTTTTCGGCTAGGTTAATAGAAATTTAAATCAAATCTTAAATCTTATGTGATAATTCCACCCTCCCAAAATCTCGGCATCTAGCAATACGTGATTGAGATTATAAAGGAATCATTCTATACATGAATGGGAATGCCGAGATTTGAAATAGGTAGTTGCTGTATAGCATTAGGATTAGACGTAAATAGGTAGTTGCTGTATAAATTTTTTTATCTTTATTACCTTTATAGATAATGAATTTTTTCAAAATTAAGGAAAGTTTCCTTTCATCCTTCACTCTTTCCATCCTTTCCAAATATATCGTTAGCCCTCCTACACATAGATCTCAGCCATCGAAAAAATGTGTACCGATCCTAGGGTTCAAAATATAGGAGAAAAAATAGGGGATTTGAAAACCACTCTCCCATATTATATAGATATTATACATTTATTATATGGGGATAACGTCAATTGGAGTGAACAATTTTTTTGAAGCTGTGTAGTGATTTCCAATATAGTCGTAATAAAAAGCCAAATTTTACAACTGCTTTTACTATAACATGAATTAACCGGGAGTGCGTGGCGTGCCCAACCCCTTGTAGTCCATCAAATTACTGATTTAAATGCTCAAAGAGGGCTGATTAATAAGACAAAGGGGATGAATTTAATTCACTCACAAAGAGGGCTGATCAGTAACAGTATGGCAAAGCAGCAAGACTTTTTCATGCGCTTAATTAGCCCATAATCAAGCAAAAAACGAGCAGTATGCGAGCAAAAATAGGAACAGATAGGGTGGGGAGAATGGTCGCAGCTCTTACAGTCAACGAATGGAAGAGATAGATAAATCGTTTATGGTCGACGGCAGCTTCGTCGCCGGCGGCGTCAGAGTCGTTATCGGTAGTTCAATCGGTGGAGAAGAGACTAGACTGGTAGCAGCTCTCCAATTCCTTCGTAGAAGACAAGCGGGTACGGGTATTTGGGGATGGGGATTAAAAAACCAAACCCGCTCCATACCCGAGCAAGTATTCTTTAAACTTCACCATACCCGCTCCTATTGGAGGAAATTTTGGGTAAACCCCGCCTCCAAATAAGCGGGGCGGGTATCCATTGGGTACGGGGATATTGCCATCCCTAAATGGTTTTGCATGTTGTTTAATTTCCAGGTGGTTGTGACTTGGAATGGCTTTTCCTCATTAGTTTGTAGTGAGGGTATGTGGACTTTGAAGATTAAAGAGAGAAGGATACTTTTGTAATTCATCAGAATAAGGACAAAATTTGAAGTGCCTTTGGATAAAGTTGGAGTGACCTGTTGGTGCAAAAATTAGAACCTTCAAAATCTGCAGCCTTCTGAAACTTGAACAAACTAATGGAAACCGCTTCGAGTCACGTTACGTCGTCGCTTTCCGAAAACAGTATTCGCCCCCACCAATTGGTGTGCACCGGGTTACAGCGAATCTGTTCTGAGGATAAAACGAAGCCCGATCAATGATCTTCTGCCTGCGTCCGCACAAACGAAGAACAGACAGAATACCGAGCCTAAGAGAATCAATTGAACCAAGGACTGTTAATTCCGTTTATGCAGAATAACGGAATAACAGCATAGAAAATAACGAGACAGTAAGAGGGAGAGTTTCTGGATATTTTTTGGTATATCGAATGACTTAACCACTGGCCTATTTATAGACTTATAGGCACCTTTATGTGAAAGGTTGTGTCTTTTGTAAACACACATTAGAAAGGGTATGTCTTTTGAAGACAATTAATCAATAGAAAAGATCATGCCTTTTCGTAGGCACCCTTTCAAGAAAATAATTAATTAGGAAGGGTCATGCCTCTTAGAGGCACCCCCATGTATCACATCCCTTCCTAACAATCACACCACATTCTAATAGTCACACCCTAAGTGAATAGGTGTTATAACTATTCACGTAAAGTCATACCCCATGTGAAAAGGTGTCACATCTTTTTACAAATAACCTCCCGCACCTTTTATTTTGAAAAACCTCCAACATGCCCAAATGCAAATCCCAAGTAAAAGTATCTAACTCAATATCAATTACTAATTAGTGGAGAAACGGCTTAGGCACCTATACTAATTCCAGATGTGATGTGTCCTAACAGCTTTTCTTCTTCACTATCAATCATGTTCATTACACTACATTTTCCTCTTTTTTTTTTTTTTTGTTTTTAACTAGAAAATGATGAATCTGGACAAAAAGACTTGACTTGTGTTATTAGTTCAAACAAAATAAGGCAATCAAAATATTCTGTTTCCCATTGGAAAGTGGGGACTTTTTCTACACGGCAATAGTTGTTAAGGGCTATGGGAAATTTAAAACGACCACCGCACCTGTGGTTCTGTTTCCCATTGGAAAGTGGGGACTTTTTCTACACGGCAATAGTTGTTAACGGCTATGGGAAATTTAAAACGACCACCGCACCTGTGGTTCTGTTTCCCATTGGAAAGTGGGGACTTTTTCTACACGGCAATAGTTGTTAAGGGCTATGGGAAATTTAAAACGACCACCGCACCTGTGGTTCTGTTTCCCATTGGAAAGTGGGGACTTTTTCTACACGGCAATAGTTGTTAACGGCTATGGGAAATTTAAAACGACCACCGCACCTGTGGTTCTGTTTCCCATTGGAAAGTGGGGACTTTTTCTACACGGCAATAGTTGTTAACGGCTATGGGAAATTTAAAACGACCACCGCACCTGTGGTGCGGTGACCGTCCACCGCATGGCTAAATGGGCCTCACAAAAATACAGAAAAATATTCATAAATTTTAAAATAATATTTTATGGGGTTCTGTAAAAAATCAACTCTAATGGATATCGGTATATATGCTTTTTGAATTTAGAGGAGCGAAAACTGCGAAACTGAGCAGTTTCGCTCTTACAAATTCAAAAAACATACCTACCGATATCCGTTGGAGCTGATTTTTTACAGGGCTTCATAAAATATTATTTTAAAATTTATGAATATTTTTCTGTATTTTTTGAGACCCGGAATGGGCCCCAATAGCCGTGCCGTGGACCGGTCACCGCATCCCATGCCGTGGACCTAGCATTTCTGAATTTAAAAACCGCGGTGCACGGCTGCTGAAAAAGTGTGTGGTCTGTATAAAAGTGTCAGCATCTCAGCAGGTTTTAAGTCTAGGGCTGCTGAAAAAGTGCGTGGCCTGTATAAAAGTGTCAGCATCGGTCGACCAAATATCATCTTGACTATATAACACCTGCACTCTATTAAAGCACAGTTGTATCAGTAGTAGCAGCAAATGCAGCATTAACATTTCCTATCTCCACATGGGTATGGCAATGTTAAAACAATTCTTCCCTTTCATGCATGTTGTTTTTCTGTTGTGCTTGCATTTTGGTTGTCCGAGTGTATCCGGCTCTATGCATGGCGGGAACGAGACCGACCGTCAGGCCTTGCTTGCGTTCAAGGCTGCAATAACGGGCGATTCCTTTGGAGCTCTGAACTCATGGAATGAATCCATCCACTTTTGTGAATGGGTTGGTGTAACATGCGGCCGTCGACACGAGAGAGTTGTTGTGTTGAAGCTAAACCATCAGAAATTGGAAGGGTCCATTTCACGTCACATTGGAAATTTGAGTTTTCTTAGGGAACTATGGTTGCATAACAATAGCTTCAGTCAAACAATACCTCCGGAACTTGGCCGCTTGCGAAGACTGCAAAAAATATCGCTGCTCGGTAATTTACTTACCGGTGAAATTCCAGTCAATATATCTCGTTGCTCTAACCTTGTTGCCTTTGAAATTTCTAGCAATAAATTGGCAGGGAAAATTCCTCCAGAGCTCGGTTCCCTAACCAAGCTCGAGGGGTTGCATATTGGAAGAAACAGTCTGACGGGAGGATTACCTCCGACTATTGGTAATCTATCATCTCTTATAACTTTGTATGCACCTGAAAATAATATTACGGGGAATGTACCGCATACTCTTGGTCGGTTGAATAAACTAGAACAACTTGTTATACGGATGAACAAGTTGGTTGGTACCATTCCTTCGTCAATCTTTAATCTCTCTAGAATGACTCATATTCGTTTGTCAAATAACCAATTCCAAGGGAGCCTTCCCTCGGACCTAGGAATCACTCTTCCTAATCTCCGACACCTGGAAGTTGGTCTAAACCCATTTACCGGATCTATTCCTATTTCCCTATCTAATGCCACCAAACTATACGAGATTGCCCTCACACAAAATGACTTTACTGGAAAAGTTCCACATTTGGAGAAGTTGCGTGATCTTAAGCGGTTTGGGATCGACTGTAATCATCTCGGTACGGGGGAAGCGGACGACTTGAGCTTTCTCAGCTCTTTGACCAATGCCACCAAGTTGTCTATCGTGTATCTGGGCGAGAATAATTTTGGAGGTGTGTTGCCCGAATCAATTAGCAATTTGTCAGCTAATCTAGTTACCCTAAGCTTTTTCGACAATAACATATTTGGAACCATTCCTACCGGGATAGGGAATCTTATCAGTTTACAGACTCTTGACATGTCGATGAACAATCTGAGCGGTGACATTCTTGGTAATATCGTGAAGCTTCAAAACCTGCATATTTTGGTTCTCGGGAGGAACAAATTCTGCGGGGAGATCCCATCATCTATTTCAAATTTAACTTTGTTAAGTTTCTTAACTTTAGCAGAAAATAACCTGAATGGCAGTATCCCTTCAAGCATGGGGAAATTGAAATCTTTGGAGCAGCTATATCTTTTTGACGACGGTCTCAGTGGTGTCATACCCAAAGAAGTTGTCAGTCTCTCATCATTGTTGAGTCTAGACCTTTCGCATAACGATTTAAGTGGTTCCATTCCAATTTCCATTGGAACTTTGAGAAATCTACAAATACTTAATGTTTCTCAGAACATGCTGGTCGGTAGTATTCCAAGTTCTCTCGGTAGTTGTGTAAAATTGGCATTTCTAAATTTGGAAGGCAACAAATTCTGGGGAATTCTCCCTTCAACTTTGACTTCTTTGAGAGGTATGGAGGTGTTGGATCTCTCTCGCAATAATTTCTCAGGAAAAATCCCAGACTATTTAATTACCTTTTCCTTTTTACAGAAATTAAACCTCTCGTTCAATGATTTTGAGGATGTCGTACCAGAGGGAGGTGTATTCAAGAATGCAACTGCCATTTCTGTTAAGGGAAACAACAAGCTCTGTGGGGGCATACCTGAATTACAGTTGCCCAATTGTAACTCCAAAGGGTCAAGAAGGAAACCATTTAGTCGGACCATGATAATAGTAATTCCCATATCTTTTGGGCTTGTAGGACTAGTGATGGTGTTTTGTTTCCTTTATCTTTGTCGGTTTAGAAAAACAAGAGAACCAACCTTCTCTAAATTTTTAGGGATCCCACTTCTCCAATTGTCCTACCAAAGTCTACTTAAAGCTACTGATGGCTTTTCTCCGGCTAATCTGATTGGTGTGGGGAGTTTTGGTTCAGTATATAAAGGAATTCTCGATGAAGGTCGAAAATTTGTTGCAGTAAAAGTACTAAACCTACAATTCCATGGTGCTTCCAAGAGCTTTATTTCGGAGTGTAAGGCCTTAAAAAGCATCAAACATCGAAATCTTCTAAAGGTAGTCACAGCATGTTCAAGTGTCGATTATCAAGGCAACGATTTCAAAGCACTTGTGTATGAGTTCATGGTCAATGGGAGCCTAGAGAAGTGGTTGCATCCAACTGAGATTGAAGATGATTCTCACGAGGGATCAAGGAGTTTAAGCCTTCTACAAAGGTTAAACATTGCAGTTGATGTCGCATCTGCACTTGATTATCTTCACCATCATTGCTCAAACCCAATACTTCACTGTGACTTGAAACCGAGCAACATTCTCCTAGATGATGAAATGAATGGACATGTAGGTGATTTTGGGTTAGCAAGATTCCTTCAAGGAGCTACCTATAGCTCTTCTGCAAATCAGTCAAGTTCAATTGGCATAAGAGGGTCTGTTGGTTATGCGGCTCCTGGTAAATATTCCTCTTAGCCTCTTGTTTTCATTTTTCATTACCCCTGTCGCCTTCTAGTTTACAAGAATTCCTCTGTCTTCGTTTCTGCAATTCCTAAGTTACTCGAGTTTGACATAATTAATGCGACAAAAATGCAAGGATGTAGCAACATCTAAATATCTTAGTGTTCTATCTGGCACCAAGAGTGAATTTAAACATGTGTCACTAACTGTTGCCTGTCTCCTTTCACTATATTCATGAGAGTAAGAGAAAAAAGGAAAAAAAAAAAGAACTCTTGTTCTACTAACAGTCGGTTCAAATTATCTAGTTGCCAGTAGTACTAGTACCAATACTCTAAAATGAGAATCTACCTAGTTATGTAGCCAAGTGCCTACGTAGTACAAGGCTTGGATGGTTTTAAGCCCTGTGGGGAGTTGATTAATGCTGTAAACATAGCTACCAGTTGAAAATGTGGCATCGGAAAAAAATCTATTTATTATTTTTCTGTTAGTCTTTCTTTCAGCTAAATATCACAACGTAGAGAGTTGTCATTTTCTCAAACATGTCAATTTGTCCAACTGAGATTACACTTCATTCTAATTTGTGTTGGAATAATTCTGTGTCGTCTTTCTCATTCCTTCATGTGGTGCCTGAATTGCAGAGTATGGCTTGGGAAATGAGCTGTCAACTTGTGGTGATGTTTATAGTTATGGCATTCTCGTACTAGAGATGTTTACAGGGAAGAGACCTACTGACGGCATGTTTGGTGAAAGCCTAACCCTCCACAACTTTGTTAAGATGTCTCTTCCTGAAGGATTAGCGGACATTGTCGATCCAACAATATTTCAACAAAGAGAAATATTGGAGGAGGCAAGCTCAAGTACCAGCAACACTCGGAGTCAGAGCTCTCCTGGAAGTCAAAAAATTCAAGAATGCTTGATTTCACTACTTAAGGTTGGAATCACCTGTTCGGAAGAACTGCCAACAGATCGATTGGACATCAAGGACGTTGTTCCTCAGTTACATGCAATCCGTAGCACTCTTCTTAAAACCAGAGTTCATTGAGGCAATAAACTAGTATTGTTGGTCATCGCGAGAAGGTATGACCCCTTCAATTCTTAGTGACTTGAAAAAGAACACTCATTAAGATATAGAACCACTGCTTTTTCGGCTATTTCTTTCAACTTGTTCTTAGTGTCTTGTTATTTCTTTCAACTTGTTTTCATCATATTCATACCCCATCCAATAGTATAGTGATCTTAATTATTTCTTTTTCTTGTTCTAGGTACCTAAGGTCGAATTGGTCTTGAAGACTTGTTGATGCTGCATATTCCTTGCCATATTACTGATACTACCGTATGCTTTAATTTCTGTTTTTGGCTTCTTTACATTTCATTATGTCTCAATCTACAACTATCCTGATAAGTGTATTCAAATAAGGCCATGCCTTGCAATGGTTATCCTGTCTTAAACTTCCGAATTCTGTAGTTGGCTCGTACCTTTTAGCCTCTGTGGCTCTAGTCTACAGAATTTCGTCTTAATGTGAACCCTGCGGTTAGTCTTTCTGTTATGTGGCTTGCGGAACAAAGGGGAAACATTTTAGAGTAAACTCTAGGCTCCGTTTCTTTGAGCGTAAAATGTTTTCCTGTAAAATATTTTACCTATTTTTCTTTATTTGGTTGTGTAAAAAATAAGGAAAATATTTTACATGTAAAACATTTTCCATGAATTGGATGAAAATGACTTGCCTTCAAATCTTCCGTAAGTTAATTTTCGGAATGAATCCGCTACCTTATACGGCAATTCTCACTGCTCAATTTCCTCTGTTGTCAATCCTGACACACGTTCAATTCCAATATTCTCAGATCTCTCCACTGTTTAAGACCCCTCTCCCTCCACTTAGAAAGTAAAGTATTTTCGTGCATAATTTGTTTTGAATTTTTGTGCACCATATTAAAGATCTTGTGAAATACTTTAATTTGGTGTTAAGAAACTCAAAAAATTGATGGGAATAATAAATGTCTAGAAGTGAGGAGCATGTACTTTCTAAAAAAACGTTGAGGCGTATGTGTTGTACACTTGTAGAAAATAAAGAAAAGCTTACAAGGTTTCCTCTCTTTTCTGATTTGGGAAGAGATAATGCCAAAAATATTTTTGTTAATATTAAAACTGTTTTGGTTTTAGAGGAAAAAGAAGAGAAAAGGACCAACTAGATTATAAGGAATAGTAAATTTCTCTCTCTTGTCTCAGAGCATCCTCACGTGGCTCAATAAAACCTTTGACAAATTATATTTAGCTAGCTAAATATTACAAAATCCCACAAAATCAGCCTCAACAAAGCAATTTCATATTTGACATTGGGAAAATTACGGGTCAGTGGAGGACGAAGGGAATATTCACCACTTTCATGGTCTACAGTTCTGAAACTACCAATACATGGTACCATCTGTTTTAATTACCAATACATGGTAACCATAACACCGGTGAAACAGTGATGACAATTTTGCCCTTAATATAAAACGGCGTCGTAACATCAAAACCCTTTCCCTTCTTTCAGCAAAAAAAGAGCACGTCAAAATATGAAACAGACTTTATGTTATATTCAAAATGACCATCACGTTAATTAAAAAGACCAAGTCATATAGGGTTCGATAAATCTGATCAACTCAATCTTTCCTAGGCAAAAAAGGGTAAGTCAATTCATGAAAAAGACTTTTTATTATATTGAAAAAGACCATTACTTTTGTTGATAAAGACCAAGTGATATCTTGTTCAGTAAATATCATCTCCCATTCAAACTGAACTAACCTTCTTCTAGCAAAAAAAGGGCACGTCAAAAAATGAAACAGACTTTATGTTATATTGAAAAAGACCATTACATTTATTGAAATAGACCAAGTTAAATAGAGTTCGACGAATGTCATCTCCGAGTCAACTTGAACGAACCTGCTTTGGGCAAAAAAAGAGCACGTCACAAAATCAAAAAGACTTTATGTTATATTTAAAAAGACCATTACGTTTATTCAAATAGACCAAGTCAAATAGAGTTCGACGATCTCTGAGTCAAAGAAGGTCAAATAGACATTTCAAGTGGGCACACCATGTATTTGTCAATATTTTTCCTCATGTCATGTAAGTGGTAAATTGAAGACTCCAGACCATGAAATTAGAATTTTTCCCGGTCAACACCTCTGACCGGTCATTTTCCCTTTGACATTTGTTACAGTGACCAGTCTAATTAGATTGATCTCTATTCACTCACTTCTTCTTATTTTATTATTTCTCCCTCTCTCTCTCTCTCTCCTCTCTTAGGATGGATTGAATATTTCATTGGAATGAGTTTGAATTTTTAATTGAGTAGTGAGTGAGACTAAATAGCCTGATTTTGTATAATTATATAAAAATTACTAGCTACTTCTCAAAAGTGATTTTTGAGGTTAAATTTGGTTCAAAATTTATTGAGTCTGATTAGGATGCTCTCACATGATACACTTCCCTTCTTCATTATTTTTCTTTCCTTTCCTTTCCCTAGCTTTCCACAATTTTCAAATAAGGTGTGGCGTAAAAATTAAAAAATTATTCAATATTCTCGGTATACCGAAAGTACCAAATAATTACCCGTAAAATTTACTCCAAATAGTAGTAGCAGACCACCAATTTTTCTCATCTTAGGCCTCTTAAGATGAGAAGAGTACTTACCCATGCATAATTATTCAATATTCTCGGTATATGCATAATTATTCAATATTCTCGGTATACCGGAAGTACTCTTCTCATCTTAGGCCTCTCGGCTACTCCATTTCGCAGCACATTCCAACCCTTGTCGTCTCTCCACCACAAACACCTCCAAAGCGCCCACCGAGTTCACAACCCTCTGCTCCAAAGGCCGCCTCAAAACAGGCACTCGAGGCCGTCCGACCAGAAATATGGTCAGACCCACGTCTCTTCTTCTCTCTCCTCCTCAAATCATGCATTCAAACCCAATCACTTTCCCTCACCCAGCAGCTCCATTCGTTGATCGTCACGTCTGGTTGTGCCATGGACAAGTCTGTCACCAACTATCTCCTCAACGCTTACGCCAAAATAGGAGACCTGAGATTTGCCGTTAAGCTGTTTGATGTAATGCCCAGGAGGAACGTCATGTCCTGCAACATTTTGATAGGTGGGTTTGTGCAGAATGGTGATTTGGAGAGTGCGCGCCAGGTGTTTGATGAAATGCCCGATCAGAATGTCGTGACGTGGAATGTGATGGTTATGGGTCTCACCCAGTTCAAGTTTAACGAAGAGGGGTTGAGTTTGTTTTCCCAAATGCGTAGTTTGGGGTTTATGCCAGACGTGTTCACTCTTGGGAGTGTGTTTAGAGGCTGTGCTGGTTTGAAAGATTTGAGTTCGGGTAGGCAGGTTCATGGGTAAGTGGTGAAATGCGGGTTGGAGTTGAATTCGGTTGTTGGGAATTCTTTGGCTCACATGTACATGAAGTCTGGAAGTTTGGGAGAAGGAGAGAAAGTGATCAAGGCAATGCCTATAACGAATGTGGTTGCTTACAACACTCTGATCGTGGGAAGAGCTCAAAACGGATTTTCTGAGGGAGCTTTGGACCAATACAATAAGTTGAAAATGGCAGGTTTTACGCCTGGCAAGATTACGTTTGTGAGTGTAATCAGTTCGTGTTCGGAGTTGGCAACACTTGGCCAAGGACAACAGATTCATGCGGAGGCTGTTAAAACTGGCTATAGCAGGGTTGCGAGTGTAATTAGTTCACTAGTTAGTATGTACTCCAGATGTGGGTGTTTGAACGATTCTGTAAATGCCTCCTCAGAAAGTGAAGAAGCTGATGTTGTCGTGTGGAGCTCAATGATTGCTGCTTATGGGTTTCATGGGAAGGGAAAGGAAGCCATCGAGTTGTTCAATAGGATGGATCAAGAAGGGTTGGAGGCAAATGACGGCTTTGTTCGGTTCACTGTTTAGTTTTAGTTTTAGTTTTGTTTTCAATCATTACCCTATTTCTTTCTCCAATCATTACTCTATTTTTTCAATTATTACTTTCTCATCTCTCTCTATTTCTCTACAATCATTACTCCTATCTTCAATCATTACTCTATTTCTCTCTCTATCCATTATCAAAACTAAACTAAACTAAATTCTCAACCAAACACAACCCAATGTTACTTTTTTAAGTTTGCTTTATGCTTGTAGTCACTGTGGATTGAAAGATAAAGGAATTGAAATCTTTGAGATGATGGTAGAGAAATACAAATTGGATCCTCGACTAGAACATTACACTTGTGTGGTTGATCTCCTTGGGCGATCCGGACGTTTGGAGGAAGCAGAATCTTTCGTAAGAACTATGCCTGTAAAGGCAGATACCATTATGGAAGACTTTATTATCCGCCTGTAACATCCATAAAAATGCCGATATGGCAAAAAGGATGGCTGAAGAAGTTCTTAGGCTTGATCCACATGATTCAGCTTCGTACGTGCTTTTGTCTAGTACTCAGGCCTCAGCTAAAAGATGGAAGGATGTTTCAGAAGTGAGGAAAGCGATGAGAGAACGAAGGGTGAAGAAGGAACCAGGTATCAGCTGGTTTGAGGTGAAGAACCAAGTTCACCAATTTTGTATTGGCGATGAATCCCATCCACAGTTGATGGAGATTGATTTATACTTGAAAGAATTGACTTGGGAAATGAAGCTAAGGGGCTATGTGCCTGATACTGGCTCTGTTTTGCACGACATGGATGCCGAGGAAAAGGAATACAACTTGGCACACCACAGCGAAAAGTTGGCCATTGCGTTTGCTCTAATGAACACCCCAGAGGGTTTTCCAATCCGGGTGATGAAGAATTTGCGTGTTTGTGGTGACTGCCATGAGGCAATCAAGCATATATCGGAGATTAAAAACCGGGAAATTGTTCTTAGAGATGCTAGTAGGTTTCACCATTTCAAAATTGGGACATGTTCTTGTGGCGATTACTGGTAGGGAAAGGTCACTCTGGTTTTTCAACTTGTTTACTATTATATGTTTAATTTCTTCTTCTTCAGAAAGACAATTTTTTGGGAAATGATTTCGCACTCATTTTGTAGCTACTCAAACTCCTCTTCTGACAGTATGTACCGGTATTGACCAAATCAGGTACCCTACACCTCTAATTCTGTTTCGGCTCAAATGTCGGCCGGTAACGGCCATACCTGTAAATCTTGGTCCATACAGGATGGTACCGGCCAAATACCAGACAGTACCAAATTATGTATAAATTTATCATTTTCTTTCAATACCGGACGGTAGCGGTCAATACTAGACGATATGGGCCGAATACTGCCAGTCAATACTGGACAGTACCGGACTATTCTTATATTTATTTATCTTTTTCATAAATGAATATATTATACATGTGGGTAATTTATATTATTTGCAATAAATCTGAAATAGTAGCTGGTATCTTACCAGTACCGATATGTACCATTACTACCGTACTAATAAGAAAATCGTTATCCCAACCGATACG
Source organism: Rhododendron simsii (assembly GCA_014282245.1). Lineage (NCBI taxonomy): Eukaryota > Viridiplantae > Streptophyta > Magnoliopsida > Ericales > Ericaceae > Rhododendron > Rhododendron simsii. Next base: position 31,375,513 of record CM024961.1, read on the forward strand.
GTATTCAGAACCTTGGTGTAGCCACTCAAACTCCTTGTGTGAATCCCTTTCAAAAGACATTACAAGTTGAAAGTCTACTGAGAGGCTAAAAGTAAATGAGAATATTCCTGTTTCGAAAGGAAGATTAGTAAACACCCACATGTAAGGCCGTCCAAAGGTTAAAACTTCATATTATATAATAAGATTGGGTGGTGTGTAGCATTACAGTTTATCTTTTACTTTTTGATAATTTAGGTTTTCGGATTAGTTTATGCACATCTCGATTAATTTTATGGATAATTCCAACATTCACTAGCAGGGGCCTAATTAAAACTAGAACAAAGTCCTACGTGGTAGGTAGTAAAAATAAATAATAAATGAGGAGTATCTTGTAAACAACAAGGGCTGGCACAATAGATATGCTGCTCTGTTACAGGAAATGATACCTGGTTTTTAAGTAGCTACCTCTTCCCTTATCCTCCTCATACCAATTCTGAAAAGACAAAAAAAAAAAAAAAAAAGTTGGTAGTGTTGCAAGTAAACAAGCATTACTCAACTTTAAGAATAAATTTACTTTATTGACTAGGTAGCCATTTCCCATCACACAAGCTAGCTGCACTTGCCCTTCAAAAAAAAGAGAGAGAGAGAAAAAGCAAGCTGCACTTTTGATCTCTACAATTGCATCTTCCTATTTCAAACCTCTTTCTGATGTATTTGCCATGTATTCCGCACTGTAGATCTCACAAACAAGTACCGAGAGTATTATTTGCACTTCTGGTAATAAAACAAGGTATTGAATCTCAAGTAGTTAGAACTTGCCATTCAAACTGATACTGCAGCTAGAGAAACGGATCAGAACAACATACTGTATAGAGAAACTAAACGTTCTACCGCTCATTATTGACACAACGAGAGCTATTCACAAGAAAAAAGTACAAAAAGGACGACAGTCACAACATCATTAGTGATACTTCACAGGACATCAATAAACCGAAAATTACAAACTTAATGGTGTTGCTTCAAATCTTTATATGCAGATTGTTGTTTAAAAGAATAAAAGCGAAGCCCAAACCAGCTCTTCATGTGATGAGCATTGATGGAAACCGGCTGAATCAACAGAACCTTGTTCATCTGTTGCAGGTTTGAGAATGCCAAATTTCCGATCTCCCATCCTCCATGACAGAAGAGGAAGAAAATTCTGAGGAAACTACAGGCTGAACACACAAAAAAAGCAATGTTCAAAAGCTTTTGAAAATAAATCTACCTTTGGCAGTTTTCCATAAACCCATAATAAGCGGGTTCAAGAGTTCCGGAAAATTAATATTTACCTGGAATGATTCAGTAAAAAATTTAAAAAAGTTGTGGGTTCCTTAAGAAGCGATTTGGCCTATTTACTTAATTTATTTAACATTTAGATTTTGTTAAAAGTTTGGCCCAATGGCAGGTTTGTCTCATAAAGATCAAACTCCATTCAATTTTACTAGCATCTTTCCATTTTTAAGTCCTTAAAAAACACCGGGTGGGCCCAAAAGGAGCGTATGTCTCGAAAACCCTGGAAAATCCACCGCAGATATGCTTATTTTACCCCCTAAGCAGCTGCCAAGTTTCATTAAGTCCGTGGAAGTCCACCGTCAGATGAAGGTTTTCGAGGGGGAGTCGAGGGAGGTGGTGCCGGTGCAACCGGTGGGGAAAGGGGGAGGGGGAGGGGGGAGGGATTTGTTGTGGATGTTTAAGGAGTTGAAGCAGTCAGTTAGTTACGATTGGGGCGGGACGAGGCCGCTTGTGGTGGAGGAAGATAAGGAGTTTTTGGAGAGGAAAGATAAGTTGCAGGAGTTTGAGCTGCAGCTTAGTAGTGTGTCTCAACAGGTCAGTTTGATCCGTTAGACTGTTGCCTACTTTGGTTTTTGATATGTTTTGTGTACACACTTTGATTGGATTATATGGTTTTGTTGCTTATCACAATGAAGCATAGGATTTAGTCAAGTCGCTATATAGCCATTTTGGGTAGTTACAATGTGAGAATATTGAAGGAAATTAGCGGAGGCATTGTAGGAAATTGAACCGAATTTGAAGCTTTAGCTATTGGTGATTTGTTTTTGTACTTGCTGAACTATGACCCTCTCGGGATTATCTTTTTCAGTGGGTTATGGTTCTTGTAGATACATGCGTTAGCATATTGAACATGAAAAAGAGTGATTGAATTGAAAGAAGCAAGCTTGAACATGCAGTGTTAAAGGCTTGGTGGCCAGGGGCTTAGTAGCAGGATTCTTCTAAAATGGGTGCGCTCCCAAGACGGGAGCGCGAATCGGCGCTCCCAAGATGGGAGCTTGACGGGAGCTCGCTCCCCTTGAGACGGGAGCTCGCTCCCAACTAACATGGGAGCTTATTGGGTGGTTAAGGTAACTATTCTCTTATTCTTAAGGGAGATATGCCATTGTGGAAATAAAAATATGAAAATCTTAATACTCAAGAAGTTTGGCAAATTGAAAATATCTAACTTCCTATAAGTACCCTTTAAGATCATGAAAATTCTTATAAGTAATCATTTTTCCTTCAATGGTTAAGTATTTAAAGATACTTTATATACGTATTTATATGAAATCTATATACGCTTCTTAGGCGCTCCCAACCTTAGGAGCTTCTAGGTGCCTCCGCTCCCGCGCACCCGCTCCCGCTTCCGCTCCTGCTCCCCCTCCCGCTTCGTGCTACTAAGGCCAGGGGTAAATTTGATTTCCCCCAACCAATTGTAACTTGACATGACTATTCCACTCATGCTTCGTATATTGAATTAAAGGGTAATGGGGTTAGAAACTTGCAATCAATGGATTAGTTGAAGTTCTAGTAGAAAATGACTGAAAGATGAGCGAATGTCTTCACAACTGACAACTTGGTAATCTCTGTTTATTCGTCAGGCTGAGTCACTTGTCAAAGCTCAGCAAGACATTGGTGAAACGATGGGGGAATTGGGTTTGGCTTTTGTCAAACTGACAAAGTTTGAGACGGAGGAAGCCATGTATAACTCTCAAAGAGTGCGAGCTGCTGACATGAAAAATGTGGCAACTGCTGCTGTGAAAGCCAGCAGATTGTATCGGGAGTTAAATGCACAGACAGTCAAACATTTGGTAAAGGATTTGAACTTTTCTGTATTTTTTTGATTTATGAATACTGCATTGAACTGAGGTGCTCCCTAACTATAAAAGTAGTCAAAGATTCTTTGACAATTTTACCCGACAATATTCTTCAAAATTTGATTTTTTAAGGTTACAGAAGTAACGTTTGGGGCTCTCATCTGTCTTTGACGGCTTTCTCCTTGTGTTTCTATTGTTCAAAGTTGTTGTATATGTGCATTTCAGGCTAAACTCCATGAATATCTTGGGGTGATGTTAGCAGTCAACAATGCATTTACAGATAGATCAAATGCTTTGCTGACAGTACAGACTCTTCTATCGGAGCTATTATCGTTGAATTCAAGGATTGAGAAGCTCGAGGTTGCTTCATCGAAAATATTCGGGGGAGACAGGAAAAGAATTCTCAAAATAGAAGAGTTGAAAGAAACTGTTAGAGTTACTGAGGATGCAAAAAGTTGTGCAGTCAAAGAATATGAAAAGATCAAGGTAACACCTGTTGTGCCGATATTCTACCTGGCACTTGTTGCCTTTTATTTTGGGAATTAGCATATAATTAATAGATTAATAGTGTTTTATAATCTATCCTAATTGCCGGGATGACAGATGGTGCATGCATTTTGGATTTTGTAAAATTGCGAAGTTCCATTTCCAATACATAGAAGTAGAATACTGCAGGACTGGTAAACATTTTAGCTATCTGTGCATCTGTGGTACTTGCCCTGGGTTGCATAGAGCATCTCTAAGGGATGGGATAGAATGATATATCAAAATCAGCTTTTGTGACACGTGTGGCAAGTTGAAGTGCCACTTGCAGAAAGTGCATTCCCAGGGACTCTTCAAACTTCAAGTCTTTTAGTATTCTTTGACTCTTAGAAAACCACTCTGTCAAAGTTATTAATTGATCATCAATTACAAATACTAGGTTTGGTGAGTTGGTAATTTGAAGAGTCACTCATTTCTCACTCTTAAAATTTCTTTTTGGTTCTGGTTTTGCTACCTCCTTGGAGATGCTTTAAGATTGCGAAATTGAGAATTTTAGCTTCTCTCTCTCTCTCTCTCTCTCTCTCTCTCTCTCTCAATACTTTGAGTCAAACAGAACTAGTATCAATAAATAGCTTTTACTCGTTTCCAATCATGATCATTTCATCTTGGAATTGGCTGCCATTGTACCAGCCTGTTCTTATACAATATGTAGGTGCCATAACATAGTGACTGCACATTCCGGCTTTGACTAGAGAATGTGAGGCTTTTAAATGGCTTTGAGAGATGTAGTTGGTGGTCTGCATCTCATTAAAGATGAAAACTTAGAATCTGTTCTACCATATAATCGAATTTTGTTTAGGGCACTGTTTTTTGAGAAGATAGTGGAAAATATCTCTAATGCAAACCATGAAGAGGCTTCCTTGGGCTTATTTGCATGCGCATCTGCCAACTTGTCAATAAGAGTTTGCCCCAATTCTTCCCCCCCCCCCCCCCCCCCCCCTTATTGTTGAGTGTCTTTGGTAAGCAAGTATTGCATCAGAAGGCAGGTCCAAATCAGTCAGCTATGTGATGACTTAAGTTAATTAACAAAGTCAACAATTTCGTCCAAACTAGATGAGACTGTCGCCGAATCCCAAACTACAGGGACAATGATGTACTCTTGAGCGGTTGAGCCCATGAACCGGCTCCTCTGCACAATCTACCTTGACAGTGCAACATTGATACCTCGTGAGAAGTCCAGCCACTAAAAAAAGAAGACCCATATGTTACTGCCCTTCTTCGCTACTGTCCCTCACACGTCACAAGCAAACCTTCAGAGCGATTTCCCGTTATGAGCTATGTTAAAAAATGGCCAACCTCTTCACCGTAAGCCCCCTTCCGTAGTAGGATACTAGGAGTGCATACAGTATCCCAATTCCCAACCCACAAGATGGGACTTGAATTCATCTCCTACTTCCCTTCCCCCCATAGAGAATCATGCCGCCACTTTTCAGAGGAGATTGGATGTCTGGGAGAGGCAAAATCTTTCTAAGGGTCTTCCTAAGTGTTGTTAAGTACTCCGCCTTTTCTGAAAATTTTGCCTTTAATGAAAAAGGAAACTTGTTCTTTGATAGTGATGAGCCTCTCCATGTTTGAACCAGTCCCATGGGACTACTAGATTCTTGTTCTACTTTTTTGCTTCTCCCTCTTCTTCTTCTTCTTCTTCTTTCTTCTCTATATTATATCCTTCTTTCTGTCTTTGTTCTATTTACCTGCTGATTGGAAGAGGGTCAAAATGTGAACATATTGGGTGACTCGTGTGCAGGAAAACATTAAGAATGAGCTTGAAAGGCTAGACAAAGAAAGACACAATGATTTTATGAGCATGTTGAAAGGCTTTGTAGTTAATCAGGTATTTTTCTCCTTATTGCTATAAGATTGTTTTTTGAATTCTTGGAGCATATGTTTCTGCAGTCTTGTTTTTCCCGTTTAGGATGTAGAATTTGAAGGTTTAACCTCATGAGCTTGGGATAATTTATTGGGGCTGTTTGGCTTTAAAGTGCTCCAAAGTCAGTCCACTCTCTTTCACTATTTTGTTTTGAAAAACAACCGTCGGTTTGCGGAAACTCTGCTGTTGTCCTTGTATTTCTCATACAAATCGAATGACGGTGTTACACTGGTGGTTTTACCAAATATGTACAGCTGGTAACCCCATTTTGATAATGCTTGTCTGACATGGCTGTGAGGTTTTTCAAATGGCCCTTTGTGCATGCTGCAGGAATAGTAAATTCAAATTGGCAAAGAACTTGCTTATTTCTTCTGAATACTACGCCAAAATTGTGGTTGTACAACTTTGGTGCAAACTGTTCGGTTGGAAAACGTCAAATCTTTAAAATTTTCCAGTCAAAAGAGCAAATGGTAGGCAATAGAGGCATGGGGTAACTCCTCGTTTGGTATTGTGGAACACTTTTCATTCTCATAAACCGCTTTTGCTGGAAAAACTGCTATTCTCTGAGCAGCTCCGTTGGTTCAAAAAAGGAAATTATGTCTTACGAGGATTTTAAAACCCTTTTTCCAGACTAACTTTGTTCAAGATGCCTTGGGGGATTGTGTGTTTTTTCTTTCTCTGTACAACTCATGATCTCCTCTTCTCAGAATGAGTGAATAAAGAGGCTAATGCATGTTAACAGGCAGGATACGCAGAGAAGATGGCTAATGTGTGGGAAATGGTTGCAGAGGAAACAAGTGGATACGCAAAAGATGGTAGCTGATATCAATAACTGAGTTTATTTTCACCTCCTCTCTTCTATATCCTTTGTACTTCTTTTTCTTTCTTTTTTTATTTTCGTCGCTTCGGAAATGGCTTTGTACTTCTTTCATGTAAACTAGTTTTAGTCAAGAAACTTTCATGATATATTGGACTTGCACAAAGTGTATATTTTCATTAAAAGTTTAATAAAAAGACTTTTTTAACCGGTGCATGATTTCTTTTAGCAAAATTGTCTGCAATGCCCACAATTACAACTTTATGCTCCGCAAAGATTAGAATAACCATTCAAGTTCCTTACAAGATGAGTTTCTCACTAAGGGATTTCATCTGCTAAGAATATAACTGAACTAGCTGATTTACACATCTCCAACCTTGGCTTTAAATTTGAGGATGTCAATTATTTTTAAGACTTGGCAATTTGACGTGTTGAATTTGACATCTTCAAGGTGTCTGCTCCAATCAACATCTCAAATGTATTATTTTAGGAAGTTTTGGGGGAAAGTAATAGAAGAAATTTTTTAACATTCTATGTCAAATTTGACATGAGAGAAAGGATATCAAATGACACATAAGCATTTGACATTTTTGTTGGAGTTGCTTCACATGTCAATTCTTTTACTCGGCATGGCATGTCAATTTTGGCATCCTTGATTGGAGATGTTCTAGCCTTCTAGGTCTTGACTACTAGGCCAATGCATTGGGGTTCTCCAACCTCTCGTTTCCAAACCGCGAGATGTAAATCTATCAAAACCGAATTGTTACTAAAGTCTTGGCTTCCGATATTGCAACTACAGAAAGCGAGTTCACTATCTTTCAAACAACCTCTCGTCCCCAATATGTGACCATCTTTTCAGGACACCGTATGGCGCTGAAGTCGTGGTGCTCCAACCTTCCCGTTTAATGCGAGTTCCGAATCTGCCAAAATGGCACCGGGTAACACTAAAGATGTGGTCATGGCTACAGAACATGAGTTCAAGATCTTTCAAATGGCACCATGGTCCCAAAACCTCCCTCGTCCAAATATGCGAGGTCACAATCTTTCAAACGGAGTCGTATAGTACGACAGTCGTGCCTCGTGCGTTCCGAAATGCGAGTTTTAAAAGTTAATCACAGTTTACTAAAGGGACCAAAAAGTATTTTGGCAGTCCAAAAAAGGGACTTCGGGTCGGTGCTGTGCACACTGCACCATGCTTCGTACCTCTGAGTTATCGGATCGTGCATCTAACGATTCGGATCTCATCTCGACAACCAGCGATCGAAAGTCATTTATTGCCACACACCACTGTAGAACAGCATCCCTCAATTCCCAAAAAAGAAACGGAAAAGTTCAAATAAGCACCGAACTTTAAAAAAAATGCAGACGTAGCCCATATTATTTAACTTTCATAAAAACCTAAACTATTTAATTTTTCAAAAAAATACTTTTATTTAACTGCCGTTATGTAATTGGGCACCCTGGTTCTATTTCCATCCATTTGGTGACGGAACATGTAGACGTAGCCCAAATTTACTCTAACTTGGCTCTTATGGACCAATGTTAATTCCGGTTGGAGGTTCAAACTTTAGGTGTTTTGTGGTCACGTGTCTCTACACGTGGTTTGATTTCCCTCCGAAAAATGCCCTCTTAGCTAAAAAGAGCCAAGTCATCACAAAAATGGGCCAGGTATGCATTCTCCGTCACCAAATAGACACAAATAGGATCCGGGTGCCCAATTTCATAATGACAATTAACTTCAAGGTGATTTTTTTAAAATTTAATGCCTTATTCTTTTTGGAACTTAAAAAGAATTTTTCAAAAATTTTTCCCTAGATTCTTCCTACTTTCAACATTTTTCTCTATATCTCTCTCCACTCATTATCTTTACTATTTTTCAAAAAAAATTTCAAATTCCAATCCAAACAAAGCAATTCAAGCGTTAACGAGACATCGAGGTGAAAGTTTAGGTGGTTATTTGAAACTTTACCAAAACATACCCGCATCCTCCGTAAATTACACACTTGAGATCCAACCCCCCGCTCACTCCACACCACCAGCCATCTTCCCATTCGATGGCTTCACCACCAACCCTCCCAATCTCAAACCCCGCCCAATCCCAGCCCCCCATCTCCGCCACCACCACCCCCGCCTTCCGCGCCTTCCTCACCCGCCTCTCCTCCTCCTTCCGCCACTTCTCCTCCAACCGCCGCCCCTGGCCCGAGCTCCTCGACCGCTCCTCCCTCTCCCGCCCCGACTCCCTCTCCGAAGCCGCCTCCCGCATCCGCAAAAACTCCTCCTACTTCCGCGTCAACTACCTCACCCTGATCGCCCTCGTCCTCTCCCTCTCCCTCCTCTCGCACCCCTTCTCCCTCCTCGTCCTCCTCTCCCTCCTCGCCGCCTGGATCTTCCTCTACCTCTTCCGCCCCTCCGACCAGCCCCTCGTCGTACTCGGCCGCACGTTCTCAGATCGAGAGACCTTGGGCGTCCTGGTCGTGTCCACCGTTGTTGTGGTGTTTCTCACCAGCGTCGGATCCCTTCTCATCTCCGCCCTGCTCGTCGGGATCGGAATCGTTTGCGCTCACGGCGCGTTTAGGGTTCCCGAGGATCTGTTTCTCGACGATCAGGAGGCGGCGAGCACCGGCTTCATGTCGTTCCTCGGTGGCGCCGCCTCTTCCGCCGCCGCCGCGGCTGCTCCAGCCGTTATTTCCGCTAGGGTTTGAACCACACATGCGCACTATGTGAGTTAGGTTTGATCAAGGCTTGATTGGATCTCTTTCGGATGTGATTCGATGTAGTTTTGACGGTTAAATGAATCTGATCCCTCTTAGCTTCCGACTGAATTGTACTGTTTCTTAGATTATTATGGAGCATGATTGATTACCTCTGATTTTGCAGTAGTTGATTATGTATTTACAATTAGTTTTCCTATGTAATGACTTTGGATTTGGTTCACAGCTCCTTACTCATACTTCTACTCCAATGGCAAATTGATATCTGAGCACAAATTTGAGTAAGAATCGTTGGAATGGTTTCAATTTGGGAAGAAAAAACAGTCTTTCGAAATTTGAGTAAAATTCTGAGTCTCCCTTCATCTAAAACTCAATTTGGCATAGGTTTGGGTCAAGAATTGGAGTGGATTTTGGGGGGATTTTACTCAAAATTTGAGTTTTGAGTGAAAAAAGAGCAAGGAGTGGAGAATGGAGATGCTCCATTGCTGTTTCTTAACGGATTCTGATTATTGATTTTAAATCAGGCCAATTTTCGTCTACTGTTGTTTCATTATTTCGATCATATTTGCCCCCAAGGCAGTACCTTATTGGATCTTCATTCAAATTTGGTTGGATAATTCTAGTTTTCCTTCTATGTGCAGTCTTATTTCTTTGACAGTTTTTTCAGTGGTTTTGTGAGGGAACTCTAGCCTGTAGATTTGTAGGGATATTTTCTTCTCTTGCTTTTACTATCAGATATGTCGTGACAATGGGGTAAGACCGTAAGAGGCGTCTATCAGATTAAGGGAAGAGTGAGAACCATATGGAGGGAATACTTTTAATCGTAATGACCTAACCGGTAATTAGTTCTCGGGGGTTTCGCCAATTACTAATGGTTCACGACTTACCCACGGTTAATTCATGCATTATATGGTCAGTTGCTGAATTTTGACTCCAGAATTTTGGATTACGCTGCAGTTGTAGATTGAGTTGGCTTTTCTGGCATCTTTGTATGAACTTAAAAGGACTTATATAGCTCAAGTTCTTTGTTTTCACACGGCTTGCTTTGTTCTGTCTTGGATAATTTCCATTGTTCTTTGGATTGTGGTTGAAGTTTCTAAATTATGTTCCACAAGGGGGACAAATGTAAAATCTCACCTCCCCATTTGAAATTTTCAAGTTCAAGCCTTGTTAATTGTTACCCACCAAAAAGAGTTGAAGGTCCTTGAAGAATGGTTTCTGAACCGATCTGCATTGCCATGGTCGAAAGAGCTATAAAGTCGGTTTCACCTCTTGATCGTATGAACAGCGAGATGATGGTACAAACCTTAACTGTATACACTTTCCCAGGATGGAGTTGGTTGAGAGTGATGGTAAGGCAACCTCATAGCGAAACTGAGACAGGAAGCCGCCCAAGGTGAACACCCCTGAGAGCTCTTTGTTCACTTGGGCTCCCAGAGTCACCCGTTCTCTCCCAGCACGGTTTCCGATAAGTTTTTTCTCCACTCTCACATCTCTCTCTCCACTCATCTCCCAAACAACCTCGATGTTTTATGTTCAAACAATGAGTGAACGATGGAGACTGGTTAGATATGAACAATTGACTTGAAATCCGTAGTGTGAGCGGGCTTCGGTGAGGTTTCAGGTTTTTATCGAACAGTTGCAAACAATTTTTCGGATGTTACGGAATTACACTTCCCAGACAAATTCTAGAATCCTGAGGCGAGGTAGTCAAGGCATGGTGGCAATATTAACTAGGATATTCAGGTACAATGTGGAGCTGAATCCATGGAATTGCTTTTGTCCATGGAAGATAGATTAGCAAAAAGTTGAAGGCCCGGTGCAGCGGGCGGAGAAAAAGCTTGTCCATTTTGGTTTTGTTACCGGCAGTGATGCAGGAGCTGCATAACAACGGCAGCAATCCGAGGGACACATCCGAATGTGGATCTACATCCAATTTACATCTCTCACACGAGTGGTAATAGAACCGACAACATGATTTACCTAAAAATTGTAAATAGTAATGCACAATATATTTGCAACACGCGTGTCTATTGATTCGAGGGACTACATCATTATTATTATTATTTTTTGCGTGTTCTACAAGATGAACAGTTCGGATTATGATTGTGGGCATACAACTGAATCAAAAAATTATGGAGAGACGGGATATGAAGAAGAGCTCATCCCAACAAGTAATCATTTGGTGGTCTTGAGGCACTGCCATATATGTGGTGCCTCTACATTCTATGTACTCAACAAAAATGTGTGAGAAAATCAAGCTTGTCAAGTTGATTATCTCATTTCTCTCTCAGGTGGTGTAACGCCCCAAATAGATCACTAGCCTAGTATCTTAATTTTGATCCACAAGCCGCACGACATGACCCAAAAGCTTAAGCCCAAGGTACTAATAGTAGTCCACAAGATTTGTTATATGCCCAAAATCATCTATGTAGACTTCCTATGTAGAACGAGGTGTTACAAGCGGTGACCTGAGTTTGAGTCCCACGGGGAACATGTTTGATGTTTAGGGCTATGGATAGTCTCTGGTTCCCCCGTTGATTAACATACTAACACCTCGCTAACTCCCGTTGATGTATATTGTATGACAAAAATAAAATATTATCAACAAGTAAGTGTATAGACTCGACAAAAATGTGTGATAGAGAATGGCATTGGGACATCAAATGGCGATGCCACAAATCCACCAAATAATTAAACCCAAGGAGTTTGGCAAAATGAGAATGAAAAAGCAAATAAGTGATTATTTTACGTGAGGTCGCATGTTTCAAATCCCCAAGGAGGCCTAACATTCCAAGGTCACCGGAGTGTTTGTCCGGAATTAGTTGACGTGCGCGTTAACTCGGAAAAAAAAAAACACCAAATAGTTTTTATCATCCCACCCGACCATAACACGTGGATCTTGAAAATACAGATAGTACCCTCGTAATTATCGATTACTCTTTCTGCAATCGGAGAGGAGAGTTCGGTGGGGAACCTGTTCGGAGAAATTGATGAGAGCGGCGGAGATTTCAAAGTCACACAATACCACCACTTAACCAAAGTCATAGACTCATACCTGACTTTATTTCTCGTCTCATTTCTCACACACAGAGAGAGAGAGAGAGAGAGAGAGAGAGAGAGAGAGAGAGAGATCTTCTTCACCTTCTGCATTTGCCATGGAGTCCGCCGCTCTTCTGCGCTCCTTCAACTGTAAATTCTCTTTCCCTCCTTTTCTAAAATTCATATCACGACGCAGAAATTTCGCAATCATTTGTTGTTATGTGGTACGATCTCCTGCTAGGAGCTCGGTCTTGTTTTCGTGTAATTATGGATTAGTCTCGGAGTTTGCTACGATTATAGTGATATGATTTGATCCTTGCAAGTGATGTATTACAACAATGGCTTCAGATCTATCCTGTGGTGAGATATGTTTTTTAATGTGCACCATAACATTTCCCTGTTCACAGTCGTGTTCTACTATGTGACAGTGAGTGAAACCTAAGAATGAAATATGTGTTTCTTTCCAGATAACGTAGGCAATTTGAATCCAGGAGGAGGTCTAGGAACATAAAAACATGCCTATGTGGCAGTGTCTCATTGGCAGATGAAAACTAGCAATCCATCCGGTTGCGAATGGAACAGTGCCACATAGGCATGTTGGGCATGTTGTTGTGTTCGCAGACTTTCTCCTGCATCCAGAGTCGGCTATGTTTTAGTTTGTTCCGGGCTTCCGGCCAACTTTTAGGAGGGAAAGAGATGATTGTTTGCACTGTGTTTGAACAAACTAATGATGGAAATGGTATTGCAGCTGAGGTGGTCCTGACACATTGTTTTGCAGTTTGTTTGAAACTCTCATCCTAAATCTATTTCAGGAAAAGTAGCGAGTTGGTTGCTAATATTCGTTGTTTCAGTGACTTCAGACTTTGGCGAATTCTGCTTTTTAGTGCACTTGCATTTAGGAACTCATACAAGTTTCAAAGGAAGATACTCATGAGTCCCTGCCTAAACAACAACTTAAGCGTAGAGACCCGCATATTTAATATCTACTAAACAGTACAATATCAAGTAATTTGTTTGTGTATCAGTGTATATGTTACCTAACTTACCTGTAGGAGTTCATATACATAGTTTTAAATTTTAATGAATCTTTTGACATATATCTACGCAAACTCTACCATTCAACATTTGATTTTTTCAGCCTCAGGCATTCTTCTATGAGATCCCAACTCTATCAATCATAAGGACTGCTGACACGTCATAGGGTTTTGGCATATCACGTGTTTGATCTTTTTGTGCAACTCCATTTTATTTCATATATGAGATTTAAAGATTCTCCTTTTCTGTCCCTTTACCATATAGATCAGTGTTCATCTATTATTTTCCACTCAACACAACATATTAATAAACTCCAGTACAGGCCTGGGTTGCAACTTTCTTTTTTTCTTTTTTAATAAGAAAAGCTCTGGATTGCAACTTGATGCTGATAAGTTAATCATTGTATTTTAGGTTCTGTTGGCAGTCTATCACATGCGCAATCCATACTTAAGAGACCTTGCATGGTTGCTGTGCATAATGTCTCTTCGCCTACCTTAAGTAAATCACGAAACCAAGGCTTTGCACTTGGTGGAAAGCTTGCTTCTTCTCCAATAAGTTGGGAACGAATGACAGTATCATGTACAAATACGTTGGAAACTACCTTGACGACTATGTCTGATGGTGAGTTGCTTTATTTGAAATGCACGTGCATGTTTAGTTGCTTTTGGTGACAGAATGCAAGCTGCTGTAAGTTTGTGCACTATTGTTTTCTCTTGATTTTTGTGGTCATGTAATTGCACTTTTCTGTTGGGGCATAGGTCCAATTCGCTTCTCTGATTATTAAAGTTATGATATCCACATAAGTCCAATGTTGGGGCATAGGTACATTACATAGTTAAAATTTAAGTGTACTTGTTTGCTTTTAAGTTGAAGTTTGTTAGACGTCTCCTTAGGGGGTATGGATAAGGAAGAGGCCGACTACTTGACGTCATGATTTACGTAGCTGTGTATAGTGCATGTACACAATTTTAGACGTGTAAATGTAGTTGCTTTTCTTTTTTTATGCATTTCAACTTCCCTTCTTATCCAATTATCTGAAAACCATAACGGTGCACTTCATCAGATGGCAGACAACAAGGATCGCACAATAAGAATCCTTTGCCACGTGCAACCTTCCCTAGTGGATTTGAGGTCAGTCTATATTTACAAAAGCCAGCTATTCAGTTACAACTTTGTGATATGTTTATTAAAGAGTTTCATGGTAAACTTGATTATTACTGAAGTGTTATTTACTGCAGTTTCATGTCTTTCACATCATGCATTTTTTTTTTCGAGGTACTAGTACGTCTTTTGATTTATACCTCAACCTCAGTGCAGTAATGCATATGTGGGCGTCATGGCAAAGGCCCAAAACTCTTCCACTCTATGTTACCCTTGCTTTAAACGTTTAGTATGGATTTAACTCTTGCTGCTTTACGAGATATCTAGAACACTTAGCTTGGAATAGAAGATTTTCATCTGTTATACTGAAAGTCACGTCAAAGGTGAGTGTAATTTGTGAAGAATATAGATGTGCCTTGAGGGAATGACCTTACCTCAAGTAGTGCCTATTTGGGGCTATAACGTAGATTAATACTCTGTAATTTTGTTTCTCAAATTTGTATGTGAGTAGAAGCCGCAACTCCCAAGCATAGAAGAAAGATGCACAGGATTCATGCCATTCCTGGGGCATAATTAACTGAGGGAGATGTTTGGCCTTGTAAATTCTCATTGATTAGATGATAACTGAATTTTGTTTGGTTGTGTGTTCACAACATAAAATGCCTTTAAGGATGTCAAAGAATAAGAAGTTCTTGAATTCAACTTGTTTCAATATAAAAATCAGGCACGTTGGGCTTTTCGATGCCCATTGCAGCCAGTTCATGGTTTACTTTTCCTCACTGAGTTTTGCCTTGATGTTGCACATAAATTGGTGGTAGTTACACTTCTTTCTTTCTTCTACTGGAAGTCTATTGGTTCAATGGTTTCTCTAATCTTGACTAGAACCATTACTAGAGTGCCTTTGTTTTCTTTTATCAGGCATTGATCCTGGAGGTCTGTGACGAAACGGAGATTGCTGAGCTGAAACTAAAGGTAAATAAATAGGCACCTATGCTTGTTCTATTTTTTTCCAAATCATGTGTGAATTAATGGTTTGCTTATGCTGTGGGCCGTAGAAAGTGAACGTGGATGTTTGATAGTTAGATACGATAGTGCTCATTGATTCAATATGCTATGATGTAATTTTTTAAGCAGAGTCTACGGAGAAATGAGCGTGGTGGGTGGATGAAAACTTTGGAATGCATGCTTTGTAAAAGTGTTTAGAAACTACTTAAAATGTGCTTGAAATGTGGTAGAAAGGGTCTCAACAGCGCCAATAGCAGGGTATAGCCAGTTGCTTCATGACTTAGGTTTAAGATTTATTGAGAGGATTTTATGTGGGGAAATTGCTGGTACATCGGTATTTCATCTCCTATCCTTGTTTCTTGAGGACAAAATGACTCATAATGCTTGGGTCTAGACGCATTGTACTCCCCAAGTGGGAGTGATGATTCTGCGCGTTAAAAAAAAACTGAAATTTGATATGTCAAGTTGCAAATTATTTAGATTAGAAAGATCTTCAGAGAAACGTTTTGTATTGCTTGTCTAATCAACAACCCACTCTGGAGGAATTTATGGGTATGAATTTTTTCTTTTAACACCAAAACATGATGCCGCTGATTGTGCTCTACATTAATCTTTTGGTATTGTTGAAAGTGTCCTGCTTTATATGACTCATAGTTGATCTAGCCTTCATTTCTTTGTCCTAGGTTGGAGACTTTGAAATGCATCTGAAGCGTAATATAGGTGCCGCAGAAGTTCCCATGGCTGTAGATTATCACGCAACTTATGCACCTGTTTCCAGCAGCCCAACAAGTGAAGCAGCTCCTGCTCCCTCCCTACCACCACCACCACCACCACCACCACTTCCGCCTCTACCTCCAAAATCCTCCACAGAGAAAATGAGTCCATTTGTAAATGTCTCTCCAGAACAATCGGCGAAGTTAGCTGCACTGGAGGCTTCTGGATTTAGTGAATATGTTTTTGTGAAGTCTCCAAAAGTAAGCATAGTCAGGGCCTCTTTCACCTCGGATTCGTTAGTATAACTTCTTCCTGTTAACCAATTACCCTTTATTTCCTCCCAGGTTGGCTCATTCCAAAGGAGCAGAACACATAAAGGAGTGAGGAAACCTCTAAATTGCAAAGAGGTTCGAAGTGCTGAACGATTCTATGATTATTCCTGGTTCTTTAATTGTTGCAGTACTGGAACCAAGTTCTACACATCTGCTTATACCTATATCGAAAATGCTTGACTGCCATTTATGCGAATAAACAGGGTGATGTAATCAGAGAAGGACAGGTGATATGCTATGTGGATCAGTTTGGTACCGTACTTCCTGTGAGGGTGAGCCTTCGGTTTAAGCTCCTTTGCTTGTGCTTCCGTAGTTATGATCAATTTTTCATGAACTTATTTTCTCACATTTATTGAGCAGTCAGATGTGGACGGAGAGGTCTTAAAGTATCTCTTCAATGAGGGAGGTATGATGTCTGATTTTCTTTATTCATAAGTTCCTGATTGGTATCTTCAGCATTTCAAATTGCTTCCAGAAATAGGCAAGATTTCTTAGGCTGAAATTTAATGACTAATCGTAGACCATTTTTACAAGGTGTTGACATATTTGTGCATTGGTGCAAGGCGTACTCTGTGCTGTGTCTTTCTTATTTCAAAAAATGACAGAATATTTCCTGCTTATTCCCCCTGATAAGCGAGTATGTTGGAAAGTGTACATAATTTGTTTCCGTATAAGGTAAAAAGTTGTGGCAATTGCCATCAGTGTTTAATATAGCTCGTAACGTGGCATCTATTTTTGATGCCATTTTCAACAAAGTGGTGGTAAGAGAAATTATAGATTTAGGCACATGGACTTGTTTTGTGGGTTTCTTATTGCCTGCAGCAGTTGCTCTTTTCTTTTTTTTTTGGTGCAATGTTGAAAGCTCTGGCTGCCAAGTCTAATGCTGAAGGTCAAGTCTGTCTCCAATTTTATCCTTAATGGGGACCAAAACTGGTCAGTTATGTTTTTCTGAAACTTAGTGAAGTGCTTAAACTGTCATGATTCAGCTTGGTGGATAATACATCAAGTTTTAATCCACAAACTTAACTGACCTGTTATGCTATCAAACATTACGTGGGTGAATAAGCCGCTTGTGGATTTAGTTGTCCAGGTCCTTGAAGGATTGAGGAAGCATAGTAGTGTTGGGCTATTGGCCTTGTTAATGTAAATTAGGGGAAATAGTCTTAGCTGATGTCATTTTGTATCAATTTACGTCTCGTCTTCAAACACTTTATCTTTTTACGTTATACTGACATGCTATATCACCGAGGCGATGCTGCTTCTATAAGTTCTATCTCCTAAGCAGTAACAAACAAAGTTGAATAGAATAAAAAGAAAGAGTATAAGGAAGGAAAGAAAAGGGTGAATTTGTTTGTTTGTTTTTTATCTTGTACTGTAGTTTAAGTACTTCCAGGAGTTGATGTATTGGTTTGTTATCACTATACTCAATTTTTACACTGTTTTTTGACAGACCCTGTGGGTTATGGGGACCCGATTATGGCCGTCTTGCCATCTTTCCATGACATCGAGTGAATTCCATTTCCAGCTGTGGTTAAATTTTCTGTCACTTCTGTTGGTGAGCGCCAAGGTTTGCAGTTTACTTTCACAAGTCATTCAGTTCTTCCTTCTTATGCCTCCTCGCATCTTTGCAATTTGGGGAGACAAAGCTTGTACTGTAAAGTTGCTATTTGTGAGAAATAGACCCCTTGTCCGGAAATAACTAAATACACGTTAGAAAATGAGAAGTTTAATCACTTGTATTAGCTATGTTTTTGTATGTTAGTGAAGCCATAGGTAAGTGTTGCAGCTGGAATTACTAAGGATTTGTTCCGTATAGTTTTTGTATCCTGTTTCTGTTCACAGAAAATTCGAATGCTATGATCAAGATCATGTTCGATAATAGTGTGCAAATACATAATGGGAGTTGAATTACTCCAAAACAGAGCTGCTCCAGTGTAAAGTTCCCAATCGCAGTGATACTGGACGACAATAGACACGAAAATTGGTGGTGGTGTAGAGTTATAGCCTCTTATTTTACGTACATAAATTCCTAGATAGGCTTACAGACACGAAGATTGTATACACTAGGTCTAAATTTTAGAAACTTCCTAGCAACCATGCACGTCCATCGTAGAGCTTGGAAATATATTCATAATATGGCACCTCTTACTAGAATGAGCTATAGTAATGATCCAATTACGTATGTTGCACTTTCCTAGTATTCAGAAAACAATTACTCCACAAGAACTGTTGTAGAAGTCATAACTGTCATATGTAACATGTGATATTTGATATTTGATGCAAAGGAGGACAAGGTTTTTAAGTATAACATTATTATCAGCGTCTCTTCGACTGTGGTGTCACGTCCTCGATTTTAGACATAGTTAATCATAACATTTTCATAAACTAACTATTATCATCTTCTAATACATAAATACCCATAGATGACATGCCAAAGTCCTTCCATAAACCAAAGTCCTTTCAAAATGTAAATCCAAGAGGTCACAACCCAATATTTCATAAGTTGCAAAAGAGAGGAAGGAGTTAAGTGTTTTTACATTCATCTAGAGTTGAAAGATGTGTAAATAAAGTTACATTTTCATCTTCAAAATATGATTAAACAAGATGATAGAGTAACTCTTTGAAGATAAACTTTCAAAAGATGTTCGGTAATGCACATCAAGCACTCCATGCTATGAACCTTAGTGGTTATCTGAAAATGAAAGGGTTGATTAAACACATGTTCAGTACGAAATTTTTTCAACAAACTCTATTTGCATATGATGAAATGTGCTTAGGAAATCCTAACATGAGCAATGACATTTTGAATAAGGTAAGAACATAATGCACCACCATAAATTAGAAACCAAAGAACACACACACCATTATTTCTAAATCTCAATTTCCCATCAACTGTATTTTCTTTTTATAAAGTTTCTGTTTCAACATCAATACATAATGAGTGATTTCTAGTGACACACCTGTAGATGGACCTAGTCATATTCCATGCGTTTGGGACCACGTGTCATCCCCCTTTCGCCAACTGTAAGAGCTTGTAAAGCTCGTTTCTCAACTTAGATTGAGTGATTCCTCTCCAAGTACGGGATATCCACGTTCCAATATCTTAAAATCAAACATTTTCCTCCAAGTCTTGCCACAAGATTTTATCTTGATTGCTCAAAAAAATATCCCTTCCGTCCATATTTAATTGTCTACTACGGTTTTATATGCATTTTTAACAGTTTATATCTCTTGACGTATATTGCTAAAAATATGCAATATGAATTTTGTTTGATAGATTTCAATTTTTTCTTTAAGACAATGATTTCAAAAATATGAAACATAATACATATTGAGAAATATAAGTTGTTGAAAATGCACGCAAAACCTTAGTGGACAATTAAATAGGGACGGAGGGAGTTGGGGGGCTCCACTCCGGTCTCGCTCCGACGATCGGAAACGTTTACTTCGTAGAGCTCGTCGAGTTGAACAAGTATGCAAAAAATCAGTTCGATTGGATATCATTAAGTGTCTAATCGAAACCTTTTTGTCTTGAAAAAAATGAATCCGAAATACTGGATCAAATCTACTAGAACCCATTATTGACAAGTTATATGTGTTTCAATTAGGCATTTAATAATATCCGATCGAGCTGATTTTTTGCATACTTGTTCAACTCGACTAACTCTACGAAATGAACGTTTCCGATCGTCGAAGCGAGATCGAAGCGGAGCCCTCTCGGCCGGGACAGCACGCTGAAGGGACAGCAGTCCCCAAGTCCCAGGACGGAGGGAGTAGATGAATGTAGCGAATACAAGTATTTTGGGGGAGGGAGAGAGAACTCACGCTGCTCTGATATTTCAAGTGTTAACTGTAGAAATTGCACTATGCCCCTTCACGAAATTAATTATTGCCCCTATCTCCTAACATATTACAAGTCAATACACTAACCCTAAAGCTAACACTTAATAATAATTAACTCTAAAAGTTCATAAAAAAAAATCTCCATAACATGTGGGTCCCCGACAAACTCGTCCATGGCACACAAAATTATTCATTATAATATGACGTAATAACAACATTACAAAAAATAAATTAAAATTAAGCACGGGTTTTTACACGTGGGAGCCACTCAGATCAAGCTCCTCAATCATCCTATCTTGCAGCTTCTGTTTTACCTTCTCAAGAGCGACTTCTAGGTTCTTCAGCTGTAAAATGATTTACCTTTGCAATCTTAGTATCCATATTCAGCCTCATTTTCAAACACTATGGTGTCTGTTTAGAAGATAAGAACAATTCCCTACCTCTTGTTTAGCAAATCTATTATGGATGAACAACCCGCTAAACAGATCAAAACTGTCCCTCGTTGTGCTTTCTTTCTGCCATAAACCCACGTTAGCGTACATCGTCATCGTGGCTACTTTAGGTTCTGTTTGGTTGCTGAGACTCAAGAGTTATGAAGAGAAAGACTGATCTTACTAATTTAACCAGCGTCTGAAAGTTTTTGGTATCTATAGACGTAGACTCAATCGCCATTTCGGACAAGGTCCTGCCAATCACCGAAGTTCCATGATTGAATTTGTTCTCTAGGTACTTAGATGGGAAAAGCATTGTAATACCTGCCAATTGTGTGTGTGAGAAATTGACTTCTAGCAGCTAGTTTGTCATGCTCTTCGCAAGACATTTCCAGCATTTTGCAACCCTGGATCAAGAACCGAGTATATGAACAGGCCCAACAGGGTGATAACGAGCTACTCATTTGAGTTCAAATTGAGATTAGTGTCTTGATTAGTGATTGAGATTAGTGTCTTGATTAGTGATTGTGTCTAGTCTTTTACTACCTCACTTCCAAAAATTTGAAGGAAACTTGAGCACACAACTTCATCCCTTATTCGGACCCTGTCGTATACAAAAGTCAGGTCTTTCCACCCATCTCTCCCGCTTTCTGGTCCGAACATCGGGTGAGTGCAAAGAATGTCTGAATCCGCCGGCAGTACCTTCGAAACATAAATACTACTAACAGATAAGAGTCGAAGTGTATGAACCAATTATTCACTTTCAACTTGAATCTAATTTCTAAATTATGGTTGACTTGAATCAAGTAGTACTATATGGTATGGATTTACTGACTGAAACAAAAGCAAGAATTCGTTGTCCCTGTGAAGCGGGTGAAATTAGATACATACTTGCAATAGAACTTGTTTTGGGTGTTCCTTGACCGAGAGCACATCCACAAAGAGCGTGGGCCGTTTCAGACGGTGAAACGGTATCGATTTTACCACCTCTGATAGGGACAGAATCGATGTAGAGAGCATCACCACATCGTTTTCGGCCTCGAGAAGCCCATCAATATCCCTGGCAATTCGAAACCAGCAGCAATCAATCTGTGAGATGAACACGTATAAAGAAATACTTGTGTGTGTAGTGATGAATGAATGTACCTGTAGAAAGAGATACCCAGATGGGAACAAAGCTGGGAGTGGTCGGATCGAGAAGTGGCTGCGATGGTGTGGCCTTGTTTAATCATGGTTTTGGAGAGGAACTGTCCGAAGGGGCCGAAGCCTATTATGCCAATCTTCAGGGGTCTTGATGAGGAGCTAGAAGAAGACATGGCGCTGAGAGAGAGAGAGAGAGAGAGAGTTACGGAACAAAGTTAAGAAAACGGCGCATGGACTTTTAGGTTTATTCACTTTCCGTGGCCATGAGTCATTCATTCAATATTAAATTCTTTCCACGGACGGTGAAAAATTCCATTTTTTTACTATCACTTTTTTTTTTTGTCTTACCGTGTGTTTATTGTTAATTTAAACTATTCATCTTATAAACGCCCACATAGTAGTATATCCATGCAAAAAATAAACTTACATCAATAGGAGTATCAAAAATTGAATTTTACTTTGTCAAATGGATAGTATTTTTATCATTATTGACAAAAATCAGATCGTCCATTTTATAAACTAAAATTCAAATTTTGATATATCTATTAACTTCCGATTAAGTTGATTTTTTGCATGACAATGCTATATTTCGTGTTTTAAAATATGAACGGTTTAGATCACAATAATAGACACTCAGTAAGACTCATAATAAGAGGTGGTGGAAAAGTGAGATTTTACACCGACGATTGATAGAATTTAGAATTTATTTTCGAGCCGTTGCATGAAGTTTTTGCAGTTGTGGTCCTTTTGGAGGGACCCGGGGGCTCTGCAGCCCATGGGGCGCAGTAGCCTCTGTCCAGGCCGGCACCGTTTCTCCTTTAAAAAAGAAATTCTAACTATCAATTTACAATCCTATAGTGTAGAAACGTAATTATGAGAGTCCTAGAGACAAAATTTGATTATGTCTCTTTAGAATAATATGATTAAAATAATAAGATATTCACACCCGTTCAAACGGATTAAAAATTGGAACACTTAAGTTTTTAACTATATTTTTTAAGTATATACACGGTCTATTAAGTGCGAAAATTTTTAGTCGTTTGAACGGGTGTGAAGATCTTATTATTTTGATCATATTATTCTAAAGAGACATAATCAAATTTTGTCTCTAGAGCTCTCATAATCACGTTTCTGCTCCGTAGGATTGCAAATTGATAGTCAGAATTTTTTTTCTTAAAGGAGAAACGGTGCCGTCCTGGCCTGGGCAGGGGCTACTGCGCCCGGGTCCCTTTTGGAGTTAGGATCGTGTACCTTATATTTATGTGCGCTTAGACTTTTCGTTTTTCTTGGCATATTTGAGTTGACCTTGACCTCTCTACACATATCTTAGTACACGCATCTTACGCAAATTTTTTTTCTGGGGGGCTCACATTGGGTTTTATAAAGATGGTTCGAACCGCTTATTTTTCTTGAAATAATTTTGAAAAATGTCCCTGTAAAAAAATCAAGTAAATCCGATTGTCGATAAGTGTTTTTTCAAAATTCATAGGGCGAAAAATAAGCAGTTCAGATCATCTTTGTGGGACCCAAAATGGACCTCACAAAATTCTATGCAAGATATGTGTTGAAAGGTTTGTGCAAACATACTTTTCGAAAGTTTGGCACGGAGCTCATGGGATATCGTTCGCAGTTGGCTCGTTTTGTCGGGGCAAATAAGGAGGGAAATTAGTTTCTACTACTCCCTCCGTCCCCTTTTTAAAGTCCAGTATTTCATTTTGGACCGTTCCTTAATAATGGGTTGCTAATGCTATTGTAGAAGTGTTAGCTAATGTTGTTGTCTAATACTCCATAGGAGAGATAATGAGTCGCTCTCAAACATGCTCTGATTGAGTTGATCATGAGCCGATCTTGAGTAGCTTTATTATTTTAAACATCAATCCTACCGAAGGAAAAAAATTCACGCACCAGGGTAAGCAATCTCAGCATCTAATTCCGAAGCTCCTGATCCCTATTTAATCCCAGCATCTACCATGCCTATAGGATAAGGGAAATACATTAGTAGTAGTGTTGTTACAAAATGAGAAGTTTAATCACTTGTATTAGCTATGTTTTTGTAAGTTAGTGAAGCCATAGGTAACTGTTGCAGCTGGAATTACTAAGGATCTGTTCCGTATAGTTTTTGTTTCCTGTTTTCCGTTTCTTTTCACAGAAATATTTGAATGCTATGAAGAAGATTCATGTTCGATAAAAGTGTGCAAATTCATAATGGGAATTGTATAACTCCAAAACAGAGCTGCTCCGATGTAAAGTTCCCCATTGCAGGGATACTGGACCACAATAGATACGAAACTATTATAGCCTCTTATTATTACATACATTGTTGAGACCCGACTCTCATTTTTTACAAAAAAGAAAAAGAAAAAGAAAGAAAAAAAGAGAGAAAGGATTGTAGCTTTTAACGAGGACCACGTATTAGTAGAGAATAAGTTAAAATATTCATGGACTATATTTTGAGAGAAATGACAAAGAATGGAGATATGCTCCTGCATGGAGATGGGCACGTGGGTGATAAAGAAGAATTTGAGGGTTTTTAGCTTGTATGGGGCTAATGACATTTGGCACCAATAATTCATGGGGTTGTCTCCCATAACTCCGTATGTATGTATTTAGGTAATACACATGGGGGAACTCAGCTAAGGAGGAGCTGGGTTGGACAGAGGGGAAGGAACACTAAAGAAAGGGGGATAAAATGGGAGGAGATGAAGGGTACGCACAAGAGGAAATTATGGAAAGTTATGCAAATATATTGAAGGAAGTGGGATTGGTTTTTCTTTAGGTTTTTTTACTTGTTTGTAAGTGAGTGAGTGGCATTAACCAATTGATTTTGTTATGTTTTGATCGTGGTGCTTAAGGAGGTGGGTTGTTACATACATAAATTCCTATATAGGCTTCCAGAAGATTGCATACACTCACAGACGGCCCACGCACAAGGCCCACAAGGCTTGGGCCTTGGGCATCCCAAGATGCCCAATATTTGGGCACTCTAATTTCTTTTAGTCTTTTGGTTGGGTATGACTCTTTTTAGAAAATGTTCAGTCCAAGTTTTAAAAGTAAGGCCCAGTCTTTTGAGCATTGATATTGAGGCAGTAAGACTTTCTACTTATGAAAGATTCTTTACCTTCATTGTTTCTTTCAACTAGCGATGTGAGACTATAGGTGGGAGACTTTGTTTTGCAACTTGTTTGTCCGACATCAATAGAGGAAAGGCTCAATTGGCAAAATGAATTTAATACTATAGTTTTGGCTTTCTCTGGCTATTTTTTTTTCCGTAAAAATTGTCAAGTATTTAGAACACCATTTTTAGAACAAGTCTTGAACACCCAAATACCTTGGGCCGGCCCATTACACTAGGTCTCAATTTTAGAAACTTCCTAACAACCATGCACGTCCATCGTGGAGCTTGTAAATATATTCATAATATGGTCCCTCGTTGTAGGAATCTTAGCTCATACGTATTATGGTTCGAGCTATATATAGTAATGATCCAATTACGTATGTTGCACTTTCCTTGTATTCAGAAAACAGTTACAAGAATTGTATAAATGTGAGGTTTGATGCAAAGGAGGACATGTTATTAGCATAACCTTATTATTAGCGTCTCTTCAGCCCGTGGTGTCATGCCCTCAATTATAAACATAATTAATCATAACTTTTTCACAAATAGCCATTGTCATTTCCATACATAAATACCCATAGATGACATGCCAAAGTGATTCCATGAACCAACGTCCTTTCAAAATGTAAATTCAAGTGGTCACAACCCAATATTTCATAAGTAGCAAAAGAGAGGAAGGAGATGAGTGTTTTTACATTCATCTAGAGTTGAAAGTTGTATAAATAAAGTTACATTTTCATCTTCAAAACATGATTAAACAAGATGATAATGTAACTCTTCAAAGATAAGCTTTCAAAAGATGTCTAGCCATGCACATCAAGCACTCTATGCTATGAATCTTAGTTGGTTTCTGAAAATGGAAGAGTTGAGCAAACACGTGCCCGGTAGAAAAAAATTTCAACAAACTCTATATGCATGTGAGATCAAATGTGCTTAGAAAATCCTAACACTAGCAATGTCGACATTTTGAATAAAATAAGAACATAATGCACCACCATAAATTAGAAACCAAAGAACTCACACGCACACACTATTATTTAATCTCAATTTCCCATCAACCATATTTATGCCCCTCCACGAAATTAATTATTGGCCCCATCTCCTAATATAATACAAGTCCACTAACCCTAAAGCTTACGCTCAATAATACACTAATTAACTCTAGTGTAAATTACACTAAGCCCCCCTCAACTAACCCGTATTTTTACTTAATCCCCTCAGACTACAAAACCCGACATCGTGCACCCTCTAACTATCCAGAGTTGACACTTAACACCCTTCTGTTAGGTCTCCGTCCATATGGCAAACGGAAAAAGGCAGTCAGCTTAAATGGGGTGCTTGGATCGAGCACCTACGCACATCGGATGCCATTGATTCCCGCATTAGCCCACTTGGTTTTTTTTTTTAAAATTTTTTGGACGGCTCGGATCGGCCATCCGGTGGCCGGAGACGGTCGTCGATGCATTTTCCCTACGGTATCATCGGTACCAATATCATTTTCGTTAATTTTTGGTTTTAAGGCTCTCGTTGATTTGTCCTAAGATATTTGGTTGTACGAGAGCCCAAAAGCCAAAAATTAACCAAAATGATATTGGTACCTATGGTCCCGTAGGGAAAATGCACCAACGGCCACCCGGACGGCCGATCTGAGCTGTCCAAAATTTTTTTAAAAAAACCAAGTGGGCTAATAACGCAGGAATCAACGGCATCCGACGTGCATAGGTGCTCGATCCAAACACCCCATTTAAGTTGATTGCCTTTTTCCGTTTGCCATATGGACGGAGACCTAACAGAAGGGTGTTAAGTGTCAACTCTGAATAGTTAGAGGATGCACGATATCGAGTTTTGTAGTCTGACGGGGTTAAGTAAAAATGCGAGTTAGTTGAGGGGGGCTTAGTGTAATTTACTCTTAACTCTAAAAGTTCATAGAAAAAAAAGGATTTTGACTTCTACACTCATTTTTTTGTCCTTATTAGGTGAAGTTACTAAACAGCCCTTGTACTTTATAGAATACAATATTCATTTCTTCAAATACCTTAACTACCCTCCAATAACTAATGAAGGGAAAATCAATCTACACAAATCTGCAAAATCCAACAAAACACCAGTGAGCAAACCCACCTCCCCTGTACATGCAATTCATATTGTCCTTCATGTACGCTCATAAATCTTCATATACAGTCATAAATCCACATTACAAAACTTGAAACTCCCATCATCAATCATATATAGTCATAAAATTCATTAGTTCTTCATACAGTGTCACAAAAATTCAACAACCACATGACTTCATTAGTTCTTCGTACAGTCCCACAAAAATCTATCAAGTTCCACACTTACAGATTCTACACTTTCTAACTAGTTTTTACAAAACGTGGAAACGCCTTTGTCTGATTAAGATAAAACAAAAAAAAAATCAGCACCTCCATGATCATAAACTCCGCTGGACTTATAATCCCAATGATGTACTGATCTCACATTGAACTGCATGAAAGTAGTTGAAAACGTATACCAGTAAATAAAAATAGTTAGAAGCATGTTAAGAGGGAGCCAAATCTCCCCAATAAAAAAAAAAGAGTTAAATTTTGCTGGTAAAAAAGATAACTTACACGGTGTTTCTAGCATATTAAGAGTGAAATCTTGGTTAGCCACAACAAAATGAGGGCTGTGACTATTGCTTTCACCGTTGCCTGGGCAAGTGCGCCTATTATGTCCAACACGGTGGCAAGCACCACATTTTCGGGTCTTTTCCGCAATCTCAAAAGCAGAAGGATGACGGGTGATAGAGCTATCGCCTTTTCTTTTCTTTGAACCCAATGGCCGTCCCTTGTGGGGTTGAATGTTAGGTTCAAGAGTCAATGGAATTTCAGCATCAACAAGTAGAGCAATTTGCTTAAGGCTCTCTTCCTTTTGAACAAGAGGCATGTTTTTGTATTTCTCATGGAAATTCTTGAGAAGACATTCAATTTCACTTCCAGTTTGGTGTGCTCCACCATCCATATTGGTAAATGACCTCTTGTCAATTCTCCACTGTGGATGTATATCACCAAGTTGCAAAATTCCATCTTTCTTATTTCTCATCATGTGTGCACAAGGTAGACCCATGGTTCTTGAGAAATTTCCAGTACACGAACCCAAGACATAATCAGTTTTAGCCAACTCACATTGTTTGAAAAGTTCTCCAAGCGCATAGACGGAAACATGAGTAACAAGTTCCTTTAAATGGGAATCTTAAACTTATGTGTAACTCGAATCTTTTCACTAGCAACCTTGGTCTTGATTTCATTGTACTGATTATCAATTGCAAGACAAATTTTTTCCCTCACCTCGCGTAAGTTACCCGTGGAAACTGTCAAATATTTCTTGAGCATTGCATGTGCACCTTCAACTCTTGAAGTGACACGATTCCCAAAGTGTGGATGCTTCCCTGTCCATGCATTTACAAATCTCTCTTTGAAAGGGAGCCAAATATTCTTGATATAATTGAGAACATATTCTTTTTCCTTGTATTGAACTTCAATCAGATGCCAAGCTTCATTAAAGGAAGACTCATCAGGAGATTCAATCAAATTAGTCCAAGTCAATAGAAAAGTCTCCCAATCTTCTCCTTTTTCAAATTGGGACTTACATTTTGAAAGAATATTTTTCTCAATGTGCCACACACATAAAATATGTGCAGTTCTTGGAAAAACAAGATGAATAGCATTCATTAGTGCTAGTTCTCTATCTGATACAATCACCAATGGTTGTTGACCATTGCCCAAAATCCTTCTAAATCTTTCCAATGCCCACACATAGTCTCCTTCTTCCTCTTTTTGCATGAACGCAAAACAAGAATAAAATGATCCATTAAAACTTGAAACTCCCACTATATCAAGCAATGACATCTTATATTTGTTTGTCTTATATGTGCAATCCATCCCAAAGACATATGGATAACTCTTGGTTAACACCATTGAAGAAGGATGTGCAAAAAACAAATGAGTCAAATGCCCATCTCCGTCACGTTCTACATCAAAACTGAACTCCCCTTGACCCAATTCTTCAAATAATGCTTGAATCATTGTACGACCCGCTAAAACTTCTTTTGTGATATTAGCTTTCGCATGATACACTGTCCTTGCTATTGCTTTGCAATTTGGATTACTTTTCCGCAATGAAGTAAGAATTTGCCGAGGTGGGATACCGGCCAAAGTCATTTGTTTTATGCTTAACATCTCTTCTTGCGAGAAACGACGACAATAGGGATGCCCGGATATTTCACTTGACAATTCATGATTATGAGATGCATTTTTAATCACTACTTTCCAACACTCACCAACTTTCTTTTTTCCCCACACCTCAAAAGGACAATTTATAAGGCGAGTTGCAGATATCTTTTTCATTTCATCCAATGGAACAGTGCAACGAAATTTCCCACCTCTATCACAACCAATAATGACATAACGACCCGCTTTCGATCTTTTGATTACTGTGACATAGCCTTCCTTTAATGCCACATTACGAACCCTATCAAGGAGGTCTTCCCGTGTAGAAAAATCCTCATCTAACAATGATTTTAAACCACCAGACTCAACATTGTCCACTTTAGGCGTTTGTTTTCCTATATTACCACCTGTTAAGTATCAATCCCCACAAAGCTATTATTAAATATTAGAGTACTAATTCTACCACATAAACTATAAAGAAGCCACGAGCAAGAACAATATAATATCAATGTGGGTCCTAATAGTTTGTATATAAAATCGACCAAATCAAATTAACCCATAACCAAATCAGTAGATCTACAAAGAGAGCTTTTTTTTTTTTGGTCACGGATAAACAGAGAGAGCAAACTAGTCTAAAGAAAGGGTTTTTTTTTTTTTTTTTTTTTGTGTAAAGAAAGGTTCATCACAGTACTATTGGGTCTATGAGGAAAATGACAAGAAGAAATCTTCATATGTACAGCTCTGAAATGGAAGGCAATTACGAATTTCAAACTCTAGATTCGAATTTCAAGCATAAAATAGAAATCTTCTATTTAGAAACAAAAAAGCCCTAGATTTTGAATTTCAAGCATAAATGAGAGGAAATTACCAGATTCATTTGTACAGTTGAATGACTTGTATAGCTCTGAAATTTCTTCAATATTACTTGTGGCTGTGAGATTTATTATATCATTCAACTCAGAGAAATCTTCATATGTAAATCCCAAAGTTGGTTGCAACTCAAACGCGGCTGTACGTGAGGGGGGATGTAAAGAGAATAGAGTCCCACATTGCTTGGGTGTGGAATGGGTGATCACTTAATAACATTTGGGACCTCTCCACTCATTGCCAATTGGTTTTGAGATGGACATAAAGTTTCTACATGGTATCAGAGCGGGACCCGTTCCATCCCACATTTTAAAAATTTATAATCCACACCCCACGATGACAGACCAGCAAAAAGGCTGCACGATGATAGGACCCAAAAGTGGCCACACGTGACAGACCTCAAACGCGGCTGCACGTGAGGGGGGATGTTAAGAAAGTAAAGTCCCACATTGCTTGGGCATGGAATGGGTGATCACTTAATAACATCTGGGACCTCTCCACTCTTTGCCAATTGGTTTTGAGATGGATATAAAGTTTCCACATCACCATCATCATCCATGATAAATAAGAGACTATTTTGGAAAGACTTGACAATAAAAATGGGAGGGGATGAAGAAGGAAGATTGTGAGAGAGACAAAAGTAACTGGAAAAGAAGATGAAAACGAAAGGAAAAAACAGAAGAGCGCCGGGAAAGCCACCTGAGATGCTGGTTCAATTCCAGCTTGTAAATCAAAGAAAACAAAAAAGGGGAGGAGCACCGACCGGAAGTGAGGAGCCAGAAAGCAACGATTTCCAGGTCTATCTATTAAACGTTATTTCACCGATACGAGTGCCGAGTTGTTTCGAGTCTCAGAATCCGATCCTCGCTCAGCTCCAAACAAGGACCAGTAAAAGAGGGAAATAAGAACTCTCTCCTCTGTACCCAGAAAATTCAGGAAGGGAAATTTTTTCTTTTCCCGGGCTGGATATGTGAGGTTAGTTTAGTCATTTTGAAATAAGATGAAAGTGCAATTGTAGAGTACAAGGGCTATTTAGTAACTTCACCTAATAGAGACAAAAAAAAGAGTGTAGGTGTAGAAATGTGGAGTGTAGAAGTCAATCTCCAAAAAAAATCTCCATAACATGTGGGTCCCCACCAACAAACTCATCCACCGCACACAAAATTATTCATTATAATATGACATAACAACAATATTACATGCTTGTGGGCCTTGTTAAATGATCAAAAAAAAAAAAAAACATTACATAAAATAAATTAAAATTAAGCACAGGCTTCTACACTTGGGAGCCACTCAGATCAAGCTCCTCGTTCATCCGATCTTGCAGCTTCTGTTTAACCTTCTCAAGAGCGACTTCTAGGTTCTTCAACTGTAAAATGATTTACCTTTACAATCTTAGTATCCATATTCAGCATCATTTTCAAACACTATGGTGTCTGTTTAGAGGATAAGAACAGTTTCCTACCTCTTGTTTAGCAAACCTGTTATGGATGAACAACCCGCTGAACAGATCAAAACTGTTCCTCATTGTGCTTTCTTTCTGCCACAAACCCATGTTAGCGTACATCGTCATCGTGGCTACTTTAGGTTCTGTTTGGTTGCTCAGACTCAAGAGTTACGAGGAGAAAGACTGATCTTACCAATTTAACCAGCGTCTCAAAGTTTTTGGTATCTATAGGTGTAGACTCAATCGCCATTTCGGACAAGGTCCTGCCAATCACCGAAGTCCCATGATTGAATTTGTTCTTTAGGTAATTAGATGGGGAAAACAATATTGCAATACCTGGCAATTGTGTGTGTGAGAAATTGACTTCTAGCAGCTAGTTTGTCATGCTCTTCACAAGACATTTCCAGCATTTTGCAACCCTGGATCAAGAACCGAGTATATGAACAGGCCCAACAGGGTAATAACGAGCTACTCATTTGAGTTCAAATTGAGATTAGTGTCTTGATTAATTAGTGATTGTGTCTAGTATTTTACTACCTCACTTCCAAAAATTTGAAGGAAACTTGAGCACACAACTTCATCCCTTATTCGGACCCTGTCGTATACAAAAGTCAGGTCTTTCCACCCATCTCTCCCG
The DNA here is from genome assembly GCA_014282245.1 of Rhododendron simsii. Classification (NCBI taxonomy): domain Eukaryota; kingdom Viridiplantae; phylum Streptophyta; class Magnoliopsida; order Ericales; family Ericaceae; genus Rhododendron; species Rhododendron simsii. Next base: position 31,407,478 of record CM024961.1, read on the forward strand.
CTGTCTGGTCCGAACATCGGGTGAGTGCAAAGAAGGTCCAACTTCGGCGGCAGTACCTTCGAAACATACAACGCATACATGCAGATATACATAAATACTAACAGATACATATAACTCAGTTGATAGAAATCAAACCAGTTTTCTGGATATAAAGAGCTGAACCAGTTTTCAGCATATGCAGATATACAAAATAAGATAGTTGAAATGTATGAACCAAATTCACTATCAAAACTTAGGCTCCGTTTGTTTGCCCGTAAAATATTCTTGCCAAAAACATTTTACCTGATTTCCGGTGTTTGGTTGTTGAAAAGCCCTGAAAATAATTTTTTTGGGAAAATCTTTTACCTCTTTGGGCGTAAAATGATTTACTGTCCCAAAGTCCGTAAGTTGTTTTCCAACTCATAGCCGACTCCACTCCACGATTACCTCGGTCGGATTAGTTGGAAGAATTTCGTCTCAATACAACGGTAACACTTCCACGTGAACACATGCCAAGGAGAGTGATCTCTCTCTCTCTCTCTCTCTCTCTCTCTCTCTCATAGTAAAAGCAAGACTCTGTCTCTAACAAATCAAGGCTGGGCAAAATTTCTTCATGTCCCTCCTAGAGTTGCTCCTGTTTCCAAGGTTTTAAACTAAAATAGGCCAAGTAATTCAATGAGTTAAAGATTTGGAAATACTAAAATTGGACTTCAACCAAACACAGAAAAATAATTTTGGAAAAAACATTTTCATGTAAAACATTTTACATGAAAAATATTTTACATTGTTAAACATTTTACATCGAAACAAACGGCGCCTTAGAATCGAATTTCTAAATTTTGGTTTTGACTTGAATCAAGTACTCCCTCCGTTCCAAAATGATGGTCCATCTTTCCTTTTTGAGTTGTTCCAAAATGATGGTCCTTTTCCAAAAATAGAAGGAAAAATTTGGTGATTTTTCAAAAATGTCCCTCATAGGTGAATATAAGTATTGTAAAGTAGGTAGAATATAGGGGTAATAGTGGAAATGATAGGTATTGTAGGTGTAATGATTGCATGTCCCTTTAAATAGTGGGAATCCCCAAGATGGACTCTCAATTTGGAACGGAGGGAGTAGTAGTACTATATGGTACGGATTTACTGAAACAAAAGCAAGAATTCGTTGTCCCTGTTAAGCGGGTGAAATTAGATACATACTTGCAATAGAACTTGTTTTGGGTGTTCCTTGACCGAGAGCACATCCACGATGAGCGTCGGCGGTTTCAGACGGGGAAACGGTATCGATTTTACCACCTCTGATAGGGACAGAATTGATGTAGAGAGCACCACCACATCGTTTTCGGCCTCAAGAAACCCATCAATTTCCCTAGCAATTCGAAACCAGTAATCAATCTGCAAGATGAATAGATAGAAAGATATAGTATGTGTGTATGGCGAATATACCTGTAGAAAGAGATACCCAGGTGGGAACAGAGGTGGGAGTGGTCGGATCGAGAAGTGGCTGTGATGGTGTGGCCTTGTTTAATCATGGTTTTGGAGAGGAACTGTCCAAAGGTGCCGAAGCCTATTATGCCTATCTTCAGGGGTCTTGATGAGGAGGTAGAAGACGACATGGCGCAGAGAGAGAGAGAGAAGAGGAGGGAGTGAGAATTACTAGGGAGTAGTATTACGGAACGAAGTTTCTCCTTTATTCACTTTCCGAGGTCATGAGTCGTTTATGTGAAGTTTTTGCAGTTGTGGGCCGTGAACTGGATTGCACTTGCACGAGGGACCCTCGCTTTTTTCGGACTTTTCAATTTTTCAAGTCAATCCGACATCCGTGCTTTTCCAAAATTCTTAAGCTGTTGGTTTGCCTTATGAATTTTGAAAAAATTTTAAAAAAACATTTATCCATATTGGATTGATTTCTTACGAAAATCTTTACAAAATTATTTTAAAAAAGATGAGAAGTTCGGATTATCTTGGTGAAATCCAAAATGAATCCCACAAAAAAAAACAGTGTAAGATATGTGTTGAAAGATTTGTGCAAACAGTCTCTTTGAAAGTTTGGCACCGAACTCAAGAGATATCGTTGGCAGCCTGCTCATTTTGTCGGGCGGATAAGGAGGGAAATTAACTTATACTTGATTTGAGTAATAAGAGAATAAATTCCTTACACCAGCGGTGCAAACGCTTCCTTTTTTTCTAAACCAATACAAACGCACCAAGTAAGCAAAAAAGGCACGGAAGTGGAGAAATTCATACCTTTTCCTCTTCTCTGGTTAGAGCATGTACACCAAACTAGGTATACATGCATTTAAGAAACTTTACCTAGTCAAAATACAAAAGTAGACCATGCACCAGACTCGGTAAGGACCTCGGTAAAGTTGCTCCACCTCCTCTGCCTCGGTAACTTTAGCGACTGACTGTTCACTAGCAATTGATTAGTTTACTATTTTTTGGGCCAGACAGCTCCTCTCTCTCTTCTTTTGCACTCTCTCTCTCTCTCTCTCTTCTTTTGCATTGATTTTATGATATTTAATGGATAAAGAGGATATGATAGAGAGATTGGTGTAGAGCGGAAGGAAAAAGTGGAGAGGTAAAATACATTTTGTACCTTTTTAATAGGTATTTTGGCTCTTATTGGTGTACATGCTCTTACCGGGTTAAGGTCCAGTCCAGTAATATTAACCTCCAGTCCGGTCCAGTTTTGGGCCTTTGTGGGTCCCTCCTGGGTCCACAACAATGATCGGAATCGTTCATTATGTAGAGCTCGTCGAGAATGGTATCCACGCAAAAAATTAGCTTGATTTAACATTGATAGATAGATGAACAAAACAAATTTGTATAAGAAAAATGCAATGACAAAAATTAAATTGAAACTCATAATTTTCCATTTTTTCTTGTACAAATATGTTTCGTTCATGTATCTATCGATGTTAAATCAAGCTAATTTTTTGCGTGGATACCATTCTCGACGAGCTCTATATAATGAACGATTCTGATCATTGTTGTGGACCCGGGAGGGCCCACAAAGGCCCAAAACTGGACTGGACTGGAGGTTAATATTACTGGACTGGACCTTAACCCGCTCTTACCAGGGTTAACTTCACTTATGGGGACAAAGTTTGATTAATTACAAAAGAAAAAAAAAAACCCCATCATTGCATAAAGACCCCTTTCCCCATTATCTTTACTTCTACTCCATCTTTATTACATCGTCTCTACAGAATCGACAACTTTTGGGCCTTTTCCTCTCTGTGCGTGGAAGCAACCACTAGTCGTTGTATAGCTTCCATTGCTCCATCAAGTAAGTATTTTGTTCTAGTAGACTTTTTTCTTATTGTTTCCTATACAATAACATACATATACATGTATGCACATATTTTCATGCCTATATGTAAAGATTGATGGGGTATTCGAGATTTAACTTTGTTTTTAAAACCACTAAAATTTCTTCATACCTCCAAATACATATAGGGCTTGTAGGTGAAATCCCTTTTCCAACTCAAACTTTAGTCACCCAACTCAAAATCTATAACCCCCATAACAAAAAAACCCTAGATATTTATTTCCCTGAAAAATTAGGTTTTGTTCCTTATGTTAATTTTTTTTTTATTTGCAATTGTTTGCTTGTAATGTATATGTGCATTTAATTTATATTGTAGAATTGATATGGAAAACACATCCAGTGGAGGAAATTTGGAAGAAGTGTACTATACGGAGGAAATTTCAATAGATGGTTTTAAAGAATTCAGATTTTGAGAAAGAGCACTTTGCAGACACTAATTCAATGGAAGGTTTGGAGGATTTAGAATTTGCGGAAAATGAAAAAGATCAACCTATGAAATCATCTTTATATAAGGGTCCTCCAGAGCGTTGTATAGGCTTGATTTTTGAGGAATGGGAAGATGCACTGAGTTGTTATTACATAGCATAAGCGAGAAGAAAGGGTTTTAGCATTTGAAAAAATCGTGCTCGATGATCTCGTACAGATAATTCAGTGATTGGGGTAGAATTTTGTTGTTGGATTTCGTCGTCCGAGTTATTACAAGAAGCATAAGGATGCTTCACATTACTCTGAAACAATGATCGATTGGGTGTAAAGTAACAATGAATGTGACAAAAGATGACGAAAAATGGGTGGTAAGTAAGTTTGTGACTGGGATAAAAAAAGAGAGAGTAAGTTTGTGGCCGAACATAGAAAAAGGAGGGTGGAAATATTTTATCAAAATAGTTATAACTATATATTGCTACTCGTCTCGGATGACACTTGTTGCCTTTTTTCTTGCTCCTTTTAGTCTTTGTATTCACTTCAAAGATTAATAAAATTTTTTTTTTTGCCATTCAAAAAAAAAATATTGCTAATAGCGAGGTCCGAATAAGAGACAATATTATGTGTATATGCATAACCACCATTTTATTTTATATTGGATTGTGAGAAATCTTTGCAAATGAATATTCAGTTTTAAAAGATCCAGTTGAAGCACAGTGAGCATAAAAAAAACTGGCCGTGAAGAGACAGAGTAGAATTCTTGAAAATAGGAAAAGGGGTCTTTATGCAATGATGTTTTTTTTTTTTTTAATTAATCAAACTTTGCCCCCAAAAGTGCAAGTTAACCTTGGTAAGTGGAACAAAAAAAAAAGTTAACCTTGGTAACCAGAGGAGAGGAAAAAAGTGTGAATTTCTCCCCTTCCGTACCTTTTTTTCTGACGTGGTGCGTTTGTATTGGTTTGGAGGAAAATGAGGGGTTTACACCGCCAGTATAAGGAATTTATTCTCGAGTAATAATTGATGTGAGTGGATAAGAGTAGGTGGATAAGAGTGGACGATGTACGAAATTACTTGGTTGCCATCATTAAGTTATAACATTGAATATACAAAAAAGGTTTGAGGAGCAATTTGGTCTCGCTCCACCCGAATTAGCTTATGCTAGAGTGGGTTGTGATTAGCTAAGCCCCTCCAAAGAGATAAGCTCTCCTCCCCTCCCTTCCCTTATCCCCTTCCTTCTCCCACAACCAAACATCACCTTTCTTCTCCTCTCCCTCCCTCCCTCCCTTGGACCCCCAACAAATAGGCCCGGTACATGGGCATCTTTTGGTTAAAGTGGGAACTGAGATAAATAATAGTAACACAAAATAAAGATTAGCCAACACTTCTACCATCTATCCCTCTCCATGGCTCACGCTATTGGCTAATATACTCCATAGGAGAGACTAATTATTTCAAAAGATAATGAATCCATTATATAATTTTGAACTATGACAGATAAATGAGAAGAACCAGCCGAAGTTTTTTTTTTTTTTGGTAATTAAAGTTGATTGTTCAAGTTTGGTTTGACATTTAACGAGCTTCAAAAATATTAAGCTTGACTTTGTTATGGAGGTTGATCACGAACCAACTTAAGTAGCTTAATTGTTTTAGACATCATAAGCTGAATGAACAAACTAGTGGCTCATTCAAGCTCGGTTTGAAAGTTTGACAAACTTCAAAGATATATTCGAGCTTGGTTAAACTAGTTTACATAACAAATTGATTTTGAACAAGCTTTTAACCAGCATACACTGAACTCAGACTTGAGTATTTTGGTTTGTTCATCAATCCTACCAAGGGGAAAAAATTCAAGCACCAGAGTAGGCAATCTCGGAAAACTGGCCACATATTTCCAAAGCTCCTGATGCCTAGAGGATAAGGGAAATACTCCTACATTAGTAGTGTTCATGTTTCTTACAGCCGAAATGAGGATTTGGAAGCCATACATTTCAGGAAATCGATTCAGTAGGTGTAAAATTATGAAGTACAAGACTGAACTTAGTAAATAAGCACAATAGCAGACACCAAATCGGCAAAATAGTAGACATCAAGTTTAACCCCTTGAAACAAAATACCAAGAAGTTGAACAGATAGCATGAATCAACTCACAAGAACTTTGAAAGCTGATTCTAGCTCTATGTAGAGAACATTCCGCTCTATGCGCATATGAATGTCATATGAAAGGGACTTGCCTTCTGCAAACCTGTTAGTACCACTGCCACATCCAAATTGAAAATTGCAAACAAATTTCAATTTTGAAGTATAAGCTCTAACCACAACAACTCCGCCTGCATCACTGGATTACCCTTAGGAGTTAGGACACGACATAGAAGCAATATGTAAGTTTCACTTTTATTTGACCGGATCCTGTCCCTTCACATTAGTAGCGTTTGGAAACTTCCCCCAGAGGCTAGCATTTTCATGCAAATGCCTTCAAAATCTTTTTGAAGTTGCTAATGCCTATATTGTATGGTACATAGTCTGTCTCCTTTACTAACTTGTACAATTTCCCTGACCTGAATTCTCCGTGTCTGATCTATGCGTATCAAACGAACACAGACTCTGTGCAGAGCAGACTAAACCAATCTTCTTACTCATCCTTGCCTCAATGCAGCTCCTCCAGGACCTAAAATATCCAAGCAGATACTTATTAGGATTGTAGATAATGAGTTTGGATTCATTTGTTTGACGGGACTAATAGTGATGCGATTAATAATACTACACCTGTGGTATTTGTAGATTGAGATTTTATATCCAATGAGTTTTTAATTGGGACCAATTACCGGATATATAGTCCCCTTGGATATACAGTTCAATCCGATGCTCATATTTGGTCAAACAAATGGGCTATGTATTACTCCGTATTGTGCAAATGTAAACTTGAGTGCACTAAATATATTTTGTTGACGATGACTCTTAGAGCCTCGTTGTGAAAACCTAAGCTTTTTAGATAGATGTGGATCTAGCATGTTGTTAGAAGCTGATTCTGGTTTCCTAAAAACATCAAAATCACTAAAACCCCCAAAACAATGTTCTTACCCTAACGAGTTTTGACACACCAAAAATGGTGAATACCCAACTACTACTCCTACTTAACTAGAGGAGTACTCATAAGACAAAATATGCAGATCAAATTCTTCCTGGTAGTGATCTGTTCCATGCGAAATTTGTATCTAAGACATACAATTTCGTTCCTATAAATACTTCTCTCGATATGTTTTCTAGGTGCGAGACATGTCTACTTGACACATTATTTGGGTTGTGCTCCATAAACATAAACTTTGAAGAGCTCCCATTCAGATTCCAACACTATGGGTCGTAATTTCGAACCACCAATCATCACACCCGTGTTTTTTTTTGCATGGAAACAATCTTTCTATGCAATTTTCCATGTTAGTTTGATCATGAACTTATACTACTGCTGGGGTTGTGGCCTCATCACACTTACCTTGTCATAAAGCTCTTCCTGCATATCATCAATGGAATGGCCACTTTCCTCACTTGATTTTCAAGTGTAATTGTAGTTGAACCACCAACACCGAAACTGGCCTGTTAATATCTGCAGATGCGAGAATATCTCCCACAGGTCCAAGCTCGGGAAACTCCACCCACTCCGTCAAACCAGCTAACATCCTAGAATTACCACCATGTCGCCGCCCCACTATGATCAAGTCATAAGCTTCCTCTAGTGATCGAATTCGCAAAGCCAACTCCGGCCCATCTTCCACCCTCTCCTCTCTAAACCGTAAATTACCTGCAATGGCAGCTCCAGAAAAGTTTTGTGAGGATCATCATTAAGAAGCTTAAAATCTATAAGGTTCCATTGAGTCAGCTATTAATAAAAGAGTGCTCTGATTGTTGGTATCAGTCACTGATCCCCGTTCACCGGTTACCATTCATATAACTGGTTTGGTAATGCGTTTAGCCTTTGAGTCAACAAATGAGTTTTAAACCACATTTTTTTTTGTTGATTTTTTGGGTGAAATTTTGAACTATATAAGGCTATAAGCTTACTTGTGCAAGGGATCATTACCTGTTTGTGCAAAAGCCAACCTCAAATCCTTCAAAACCTCAGCATCAAGCATGGCGTCCCAACTCCCGTCCCCAGAATCATCATCCCCGTAAGCAAAGAACCTAACGACCGTCAAGAAAACGTGCGGCGATTTGGCCATTCGTTTCGCATATGCCAGCGCTTCTCGATCGTCATCCCCTCCCAAGAAAACAATTGCCACCCGATACGGTGCCACCTGGGGCTGCCCGCCAAACTGCTGCGGCTGCTGCTGAATCTTCCGACGGTCCACCAAAACCCCCACCGAACACGGCGCCATTTGCAAAACCTGTTAGTTCACGGGGTTTTTTTTCCATCGGCACAAGGATAAAAAAATGAAATCAGGACACTAGTTTTGGAGAGTGCATAATACCCTCCTCCTCCTGCTACTCGCAAAAAAACAACCACCACCATAACAAGAAGAAGAAAAAATGCAGTTGGCAACTAAATGCAACCTGTCGATTCATGTTCTGCCATGCGGCGTTGTCGAAAACCACCTTCCCCTGCGCATTCCACTTCCTGTGAAACGGAAGTACAATCAACGACACCAACTTCTCGAACGCCAAAGAACATATATCCTCGTGCATGAATTTGTTGAGAGAAATCGCGGTGAAAGACTGAAGGACAACGTATCCGGAGTGCTGAAGCTCCAGCTGATCGAACAACTTGGTGATCGGTAGCGATCGAGATGCGCTGCTGGAAGTGGCCTTCTGGCCTAACTGGTGGTTGATAAGGATAGGATGGGCCCTGCCCACGAGCTCCATGAGGTGGAGAGTGTAGATTGCTAATGGGGTTTCCTTCGTGGGACTGTAAGCTTCGAGGAGGTTGATGGCTGCCATGGCGTCTTCGGGTCTGTGGGCGGTGACGAGAATTCGGAGCTCGGAGTTTTCGGGGGTGTGGAGGATGTTTCGTTTCTGGTAGCCGCCGTATCTTCTGGAGCGGTCGTAGATTGATTGGACGAGGAGGGGTATGGCTATGGCTGTTAGGCAGACTGCTGCAGCTACTGTTGAAAATGTTTGAGTATCCAGTGTCTGCATTCTCATGCATGAGAGAGAGAGAGAGAGAGAGAGAGAGATGAATTATGAATGTAGAACTGAGAGGAAACGATTGACTCATATGCATCGGACAATTTCAAACAAATTCGTATACAGATATCTGTGTTTGTAACATTACTTAATTTTTTTTTGAGTTGTATTGAGTTTGCTTTTGGTGAAAAAATACGTGCACATCGAAACTCTCATTATCTTCGTGAATCGTGACATATGTACATAGTAGTTTTGGCGAAAATCTCTAATTTCTCTAATAATCTGAAATAGTGGAGTCCATTGCGTTAACAAAATTTTTTTGTTTGCTCCAATCGTAATAAATTATGCTTTTTTATCAAATTATAAAGTGAGTGAACGAAACTGTGACAAAAGTATATATTCATCTGAGATGGGACCCGCACCTTGCCAAAATCACTACTATGTTGTCACACCATAAGACTTATCAAGCATGGTGTTCTCTCTCCCAAATATCTTGTTTTGTCATAACGTATTATTGGCACGATTGTGTCTTGAGATTCGTATATTTAGAATTTTCATCATACTGTGCATCTGTCAATAGATTAGAACAACCGAAGGGAGGACCTCAATTGGAAAGCATCATTCATTCCATAAGGTTGTACGTGCTAAAATTGAACTTATTATGGCACCAAATTCAGTTAATCTTTTCAGGCTCCCATAATCTCCATTGAAGAGGTGATTCTCAAGAAATGGTTATTTACCTCATTTTCCCTGAAAGCAAGGAAGGCAGCCAACTCAACAATGCCTTGGCCACTCAGGACAAGAGACAGAGCAATGGCATCCTTCACAGGCATCTTACAAATCAACGCAGGAGCAAAATTTGCAGTAAACTTCACCAAAATTGCACCAAACAGAACTGTCCACAGTATAAACTGATCCCTCAAATCGGACACCGCAAATATATCAGAATGCAGGCCACAGTAAGTCAACAACAATGGTGCAAACCACCCGGACACCAGAGTTTCCAACCTCTCCACAAGTGTCGACCCTAATGGCGGCCCATCCGGCACCAACAAGCCCAGCAAGAAAGGCCCGTAGTGGTACAGGATCCCCAAGTTGTCGCACATGATAGCCGAAACCAAAACCGCGGACGAGATGAATATGATGTGAACTTCCTTGACGGGTTTCCCTTCCGGTGTTTGTCTGACAATCCACAGGAAACTGGCCCGGGCAACAAACCCCGAGATGGAAGCGGTGATCAAGAACATGGAGAGGGCTTGGATTCCCAAAGGGGCTGAGCCTTGGGACCCTACTCTGATGTAAGATGTGGTGGCGCTGAGGATTAAGCTAAGCAACTCGCGAATCAACGCGGAAGCCAGGGCAAGGTGGCCTAGCTCGGAGTTCATGATTTGGAGGTCGATGAGAAGGCAGGAAACAACGGGGAACGGTGTTAGAGTCTGCGTCGCGAGCACGAATCTGATTCCCGGTGCCTTAGCCCAGGTTACCATGTCGCTTAACGTGAAAGAGACACCCAGAGAGAAAACTACGGGAAAGGCCATGGACACAACTCCGATAGTCCAGGCCTTTTTTCCGGACTTCATCACCATGCTTGGGTCCATCTTCACTCCTGCCATGAACATGAAGAAGATGTAGCCGATTTTCGATAGTAAGTTGAGGAAAATGTCGCCCTCCGGAGGAAACAGTGTTTTTGAAAAACTTGGTATGATCTTTCCCAGAATTGTAGGTCCTAGTATGAAACCTGCCTAAGTTGGCACCAAAATCACCACAAAATCAAAAAGAAACCAATCGAAATATAAAACTACACAAAAACCAGGCTGCTCCTTTTTTTTAATAACTCAGGTGCATGCGACAACTTCCGTGCACCTTGACATTATATCATACATACGCAATGCGACAACTTACGTGCAACTTGATATTATATCATACGTACCGCATGTATATATAAATGAATGCATGCGATAGCTTACGCGCACCTTGACATTATATCATACGTATGCATGTATATGGTATATGAATATACCATGATTTCGGAGGCAACACGGGGGAGGTGGAAGCGCTTGAGGAAGAGATAGAGAGATTGAGTGAGGAGGAATATGACGGCCAATTGTAACTGAAGGCGAGGCAATGCGAAACCGAGGAAGGATTTCATTTCTTCCATGTTCCAAACACCCGGTGAATGTATGGGGACCGGGTCCCTCGAGCACGACTGGTTTTGCAGGGCCAGTGTCCTGAAGGGGGGTGGCTTCACTACGTCCATTTGATTTGGAATTCTCTAACCCTAATTTGTTGAAAAAAATTCGAAGGAAGAACAATGCATGAAGAAACCAAAAGGAAGGAGAGAGAGAGAGAGAGAGAGAGAGAGAGAGAGAGAGAGAGAATAATTAGGGATTATGAAATGGAACGGAAAGGAAATTATAGTGTGTTTGTGAAATACGATTCATGATCGTGTGCCAACCGAATAATGAAGGTAATTTGTTTGAGAGGAGGAAAATTGGACACGCATGACCTCCAAATAATGGATGGATACACCACGTGGTGTTTCAATACTTAATAATTAGAGAAAATTTTAAAATAGTACCTAATTTTTTATATAAATCACACATAGGCACTTGACTTTTTAATATTATCAAAAAAAAATATTTGACCTATTAAAAAACCCATCAATTTTTCACCCGCCGTTAACTTTCCATCCAAAAACGGACGGAAATGTTGAAATGGCCTACATTTGGCCATTTGGAGGGAAATCAATATACATTTTGGAGGAAAAACACATTACTCTACTGATTTCTCCTGCCAGAATTCACCTGAGGGGCCATGAAGTTCCAATGGTTTGTTATTGGAGTAATGATTATAAGACTTCATCTCGGTTATTGTAACTGTTTGTTTTTGCTGAACTGGTTATTGCACATTTTCTAGATCAAATTTATGTGCCATTTTTTTCAGCAGAGCTTGAGATGGTGTGAGGCAAATGAACGAGATGTTTGGGGATTTTGGGACATCCCCATTCCACTTATCTTTTTCTATAACTTTTAGTTTTGTTCTTATTTAAATTTTTTTCGTGTTTCTTAGTTTTGCGCCTCACTTTTTTTGTTTTTGATTCGTCATTGAAAAGTAAAAAAAATTATATATTTGCCCAAATATTTTGTGAAATAGTCATTTTTTAAACTTAAAAGTGGTTATTTCCTAAAATATTTGGGTAAAAGTAAAAATATATATACTTTTCCAATTCGTCTAGTCGAAACAAATCATTAAGTTACAAAAGGTTGGCACAAAACTAACAAACGCGAAAAAAAGAAAAGAAAAGAAAAACAAAACTAAAAGTTATAGAAAAAGTAAAAATAGTTGTTATTGGAACTCCATGGCCTCACAGGTAAGTTTTGGCGAAAGAAATCAATAAAGTAATGTATTTGAGGGAAACCAAAATGCATATTGGTTTCCCTCAAAATGGCCAGATGTAGGCCATTTCAGCATTTCTGTTTGTTTTTGGATGGAAAGTTAACAGCAGGTTAAAAATTGATGGGTTTTTAAATAGGTCAGATGTTTTTTTTGATAAAATTATAAGGTCAGGTGTCTATGTGTGATTTGTGTAAAAGGTCAAGTGCTATTTTGAAATTTTCTCTAATAATTATTCATAATGAACAGATTACGCTTATTGTAACAACCCAAAACTTCAAGCACCACAACGAAACATAATCACCCTCAAGTCAAATATAAATCCTTAAGATAGAACCTAATACCAAAATATGGTAATTAAAACCCTAATAATTATGTTGAGTAAAATCCCCAACAAAAATACCAACACCTCAATCCCGTATAATTCCCTTGAAAACTTCCTCTCAACCCTCGATCCCTTTGTTCAGCAATATACGAATTTAGAAAAGAGTTTTCAAAATTCTACCCTGACTCTCGAATAAAAGGAAAACTGAGCTAGGTAGCCTCCCTCTTAGTTTGGTACACTAAAATTCCCACTGCCCTTTTACCAGTCCTTCCCTCCTGTCCCTCCCAGACAGCCACCCTCCGGCCCCGCTAATTCCCCCCCTCTTTTTTTATAGAACCTGATGAGTAGGATTCATGGGATTTTAGTACTTGACACATGTCCTCCAAATGTCATCTTTTAAAATTACCCTTGGCTTTACTTGTCCTTATTATTATCACAAATATCTTTCCTTTTTGTTTCTGGATGAACACAAGTACCCATATTGCTTACAAGTGCATAGTATCCCACCTTCCACGTATCACTTTAAGCCCCATAATTTGTTTCTATCACAATGTTACATACTTAAATAATTTTAACCTTTCAAATATATTAAGTGGGGTTTCACACTTATAATTAGATGGCTTCTTCCAGCTACAAATTCGACCCTTTTCTTGACTTCTTTAAAACAGAATAAAGTGTTTCTTTGGCAGATAGAGCCTTGATTTTTCCACATTTTTTAATAGGATTTGGCATTTTTTCCAAGAAAAATGCTATCTATGGAGTATGTCAGTTTCTCCATTATGTAATTTCTGAATCACAAATACTCTTATGTCCAACCTCTAGGCCAAACAAGTGATGAATCAGTGCTCTAAGTGTGGGGTGAAAAAGGCCCGTGGAGCGCCATGCGGTGGTGCTCTAGGAGCAAATGATAACTTTTCCGGGCCAAACCGATACTTGTTGCTTGCAATGATAGAGGAGTAATTTGAAAGGTAAGTGCAGAAAAATAGAAATGTACTACATTACTCCTTGTGAAAGTACCTATGTACTTTCGTAGTCATATAATCTGAATGCTACATGAAGAACATGAGACAGATCGCACAAAATTGATATAAAGATAAGGATAGGCTTCAACTTCTCTCAAAAGTACGTAATAAGAGTGATATACAACCACGTCTCATACAGAAGAGCACATTGATTATGCTATATAAATCAAGTGCATATATATGTGATTGTATGATCCCCATTAGTGTACAATGTACAACTTAATGGGCTCCATCTTCCTCCCAATTGGTAGCAGGCTTCCTAACCTTTTGAAGAACTTTGATGACTTCTTCAGTAGTCACATTTCCGGTAATTGTAACCTTATTGAGCTGGGTATCGAGATCATAGGTTTCGATATCTGCTAACCACCAAAAAGATCAGAAACTTTGGATTATCCATGAAAATTATTACTACATGAGACCTTAAGAAAGTATGTCATAGATTTAAGGCCTTTCTAATCAGTGAACAAGTTCAAAGTGTGATGCTGCTTGCCATTTCAAAATACAGCTTTGCAGGATACTTATGAGAAACTGTTTTTCTACAAGAAAACACTAATAGTTTCCAGATCGTATCCGTCTTTGATCATGAATATGGCTTATCATAGCATCATCAGGTATAATCTCAAAAAATGAGTTGCATTGAACAAATCTTTTGGAAAATATGCTTCAAAACAGCTCACCATTCAAGTTTAGATTTGAAACTGAGACTAAAATGAAAAAATGATACCAAGCAGAGGAAAATTAGCTTTTTGTTAGCAAATAAGTTGCAAAGAGAAACTGAAAGCTTGCAAAATATTACTTAACCAAAAACAAAGCTAGCACAAGTTTTCACTCAATGAAGTGGGTAATAACCAAAGATATATATGATAAAATCATGAGAATACCTTCCATTTTCTTGATAGCCTTCAAGATTTTCTTGATGCATCCATCACAGTCCAGATCCACCTTCAATTCCACCACCTAAATGACCCAAAAGGCACATTCTCTTGGTTAAGACCATATATCGCAAAAAAGCCAAAGCTTAAAAAGGTAAGAGATGAACAGATCAATAGGTGGTACTTACATTACCCATTGGAAAGCCAAGTCCGAAAAACTAGAACAAACTTGCAAGATTTTACAGAATTTCTCGTTGAAAAGTTTTCCTACTAAAACAGAAAGAAACTCTTCCAGTGGGTGAAAAGAGAGAGGGAGAAGATGAGGAAGAGAAGAGAACAAGTGTTAATGTTTGGTAAGATAATTCACATACGGAAGTGAACAAAGGTGATGTGGGACATTGGATTCTTTTCTTTCTAGTGGGAATTTTACTTTGCCAAAAGCTAGCTTTATTTTTCCTTTTGTTGACTTTAGGGAGATTAGCTTCCACACTGATGGACGGCCAAGAATTATGTTCATGTCAAGTATGAACCAGACAGAAAGAGTGGGGGACTCTGCTTATTTGGTAAAAGTAAACTAATCTAATAACTATGGCGATATTAATCTCATCACTTCGATTTGGAGAAATGGGTATGATTTTGGTAGCTACTCTGCCAAAAACCTCTACCAGAAAATTCAATAACTGTTCATGCTTGATAGGTACTTGTGTACCTAAAGATTACATCAGTTTTTCACTTACTTTCAAGAATGCTATTTTCACAGTAGGTTGGCTAATGGGGGGAAATTTCTTTTAGGGTAACACGACCAACACTCAAGTCAAGACCGAATACTCTCTCCAGAATCTCTTTAATACCAAACCCCCTTCGTACCGTGTGGTCAGAGCCACTCAAAGTGACTCTGATCGGGTGGTAGAGATGATCTGTAATAGAAATTCCAAGATGTGTTTGTACAGAAAATCTCTGTTTCAAGGAAAAGGGACTAGTTTGTGGGGATTATGGGTGAGCGATGGATTAGCTTGGGCATCAGTGTATTGCATTTTTGCTTTTAGTTGTGGTTATGGCTTTTACAAGACGAGGAATAAGCCAGAAGCCTTACCAGTGGGGGAGAGTGGTGATGTTCCACCATGTCACCTTGGGTAGATCAGCTGGGTAACTTGTTTCTCCATAGAAACCTTGTGCACCAGCGACTAAAGGTACAAAACAGAGTGTCTAACTTGGTATCCTTGTTGGATGAGATAGGTAAGAACTCAATAAATAACCTGCAAAATTTTGTATTACAAAGAAGACCAAATTAGGTTTGCTGGGCAATTGTCATAAATGAAAAAATAGACGAGGAGAGCAATCAATTGAGGGACTTGTATGAATGCAGTTTGCTTGTGCTCCAGTACAGGATGCTTTTCACTGGTAACTTGACTGCCTACGCGGCTACACGTGTCGACGGATAATAATAGTCTCTGGTAAACGTGGTGGTTGCCAAATGTACCACTATGTGCGATTAAAAGTAGTATCGTTTTGCAATCTTCAAAGCAGTAGAGAAAACATAGAAAAGTTAAGAGGGAGAAAGTACCAATGATCTGTGCGGTTGAGTCTTAAACCCTGAGACACCATGGGAATGAAGACGATAGATGAAGAGGGAGATAATCTTGTTTGTGGTGGAAGCCTGGAAGGAACCATGTAAAGTATCAATCCTGCTCCAGAGCACAGCATCGGACATCCATATTATTTCCATGATATGGAGTCACTGACTATAGGTGAAAAAGAAGAACCGCCAGGTGATTGAGGATCATTCCACCTCCAACGTAGCAATATTCAAGTTTGCTCGAATTTCACTTGTAAGATTTATATCTTAATGTTGGTACTTACAGATACATAATGAAATGACAAATCATGTCAAGACATGAAATCCCCAAATGTTCAGTAAATAAATCTGTGAGATGCCCCCTCAATATGCATTTTGTAATGGGTTTCTCAAACACAACCATAAAATGCGAGAGCCATAAACTAAGGTCACGATCAAGTTATACTACACCATATTCCCAACTGTGGTCAATCAAACATCAAACCAAACAAAACAGGAAAAAAACTTCAATTATTCAACACAGCCGCAACGGCTTCATGAACCCACCAACAGCATCAAGAGAGAAAAAACAACAAAAAAAAATTAGCGGGCTGAAAAAGAAACATCAGTATGATTCAAACAGAGCTATCAGTATAAATACAATCAAAATTTGGACAAGTACTGGCATAAAAAACACAAGGTGACAAAGGGATCTCAGGAAAAAGGCTAATGAGAAGAAAAGTGCAGGCAAACCGCGATGTTACAGAGGCCTGGTGTTACTTGCACAGCCCAAAAATTTACTGCAAAAGACATGGACACAAATAAGAAAAAGGCTAATACATAAGTTCAATGCAATACCAGTTTACATAATCCACGTGATAACTAATGTCAGATATCGCAAAATAAATAAATTCCTCTGTCTGTTACAAGACTCACAACGTTTCCATCACCTACAAGTCAGCATATACACAATACAGGAACTAAAAAGAAATTTTTGGAAACACAGCTTGTAACTAGATTAAAAAGTATCTGACTAATCAATTTCTTTTCTACGGCAAAGCCTGAGAAGATCTCACCCAATTTACTAAATTGCTGTTCCATGTTCATTTACAAATTATGGTACTGTTTGCTGGAGGCAAGAGAAGATCTGAGCATATGCTTTATTCTCGAAGTTCCTAGCAGAGTTATTGGGAAAATGGTGTTGTGACTTGTAGTAATAGTCTGAGAGAGAGCTGCGGAATGAGATCAGAGGAGAATATCAACATGTAGTATTTGTTTGGGGAGAAAGCGTCAGTGATACTGGGAATACCGAGGATGAGAACAATCCTAAGGCTTCGAAAAGGAATAAGAATGAGCCAAATATAATTGGGCTGGCTGACCTTGTATGGCACCCCAGACCCAGAGATTTAGAGGCTGACTGGGCTGCAGGTTATAGGGACATCACAGCAGAGCAACCAGCTTAAAGGGCTGCCATCATTAGGTTTGCACAGCTAGGTAAAGTGTCATTGACAAGCAATCTGTCACCTGAGCGAATCATTATAAATTTATAAGTGCCACATACTATAGGTGTTATGTTATCTGCCCCTCGTTTTTGAGACCAGTCAAAATTCATAACATCAATCTTTGGCCATTCCACAGGTGGGGACAAACACAGCAGATCCGTAGCTCCAGCCACCAAGCCAAACACCTCCCTTAGCAACCTGATCCAGCAACCAACACCATGGTCTTGAGACATGCCATTGAAGGTGCTCAGGTTGGCACATAGGATCATAAGGAATTCATGCAAAGTGTGGTCATTGGATGTCCCCAGAAAGCAGTTACAAATCTCAATGTAATTGGTAGTAAAACACCTCTTTCCATGTTAATTAGATTAATGAAAACATGCAAGAAAAGCAGAACACTGGACACAGAGAATACGACTCACTCTCTGTGTGTCAATCTTGACGGGAAAAAAAGACATCCATACTTATTTGGTTTCACCCTTCATGTCATCTGAATCCGAATCACTTGCATTGTAACCTAAAGAAAAGCCAAATAAACATGAAAAACAACAAAGGGAACCACTAGAGTCTAGGTAAGAGAGAGGTAGAGAGTACCAGGTTGTTTGTCACCGACTTTCCATGCTGAGGATCGACTCTTGGAAGCTCTATTCAGCCAAGCACGCCCCTGTGTTTTCAGTAGAATAAAATTTGCATAGTAGTCAAACTTCACAGCCAAAAACCATATGAAAGTCAAAAAGCAAAACTGTAAGAGTTAGCTCAATTCCTAGTTCCACAAACACTAAATGGGAGATTGGTAAGAAAAAAATCTAGAATTAAATAGAGCCCCAGGAGTCCATAGCACCAAAAACACAAACAGGTTAATTTCCGAGAAAACAAAATGCACTAAGGTAAACAAAACAGTATCTCCATCTTATGTGTCCATTTTTCTGGACTTTGCAGCAAATAATCTAAAAATTCACCTCAATTAGGCCAATTGGTAACATAAACCAGCAAAACTCAGTTTTTGTATTCAATCGAATCAATCCTAATTCCTACCTATCAAAATCCACTTCACTCTAAGTTTTCTCAGCAAGTAAATACTCCAATACTCCATTAAACATTAAGGTACTGTTTAGACAGACGAGGATTTCAAATGCAATAATTTGACGATTTTAGCCAATAAGACGAACACAAAACTTATGATTTGACTGTTTACTTATAGATTTCGACATTGAGTTTGGAAGCTTTATTATGGTGGACTCCCAGTTACTGTACTTCAACAGAGTAAGTTCAAATCCTTGAGCTTTTCAGTGTTTCACAAGCCACATATAGTTATACCTCTCAGATTTTCAAAAAATCCAATGTCAATTGAAATTCACATCAATTCACACAGCACCTAAGAATCTCAATGCCGCCCAATGAACCTTAGAACCACAAATAAATAATCAATGCCCAATATATATTTTCGTTAAAAACACTAGTTATTGAAAATCCAAGGGTTGGCCTGATGGTCTAGGCTTGTGACTTAAGTGTGCTCCCTAGTCCCTCCCAGGCTTAATAAGGCTTGATCACGTAATCCTCCAGTAAAGCCATCCGGTCCCGCTTTCAATCCTCATTCTTGGCTCTCGCTCTCACGAAATTTAGTAGTTTGGGATGTTTTTGAAAGCTCGTGCTCGTCAGGCTACCGCTCAAGTACGTGCACACGAATTATGTGACTTAGCTCCCGGTGGTATCAACTCCTTTGGGCCAATTTATACGGGTTCGCCCCAGCTTTAATTGGCCAGCTAGTAGACGGTGGTAAACTAGCCAAGACACATGAATTATGAAAAGAAACTACAAATTGAATAAGGAAATTGGTACCTTGTGGTCATCTCTGCTTACACCATATCCATTGTGATACATCTGGCCCACCAAAATCTGCATAGCGCCGTCGCCGGCCTTGGCCTCCTTGAGTGTGTCCTGAAACCACCGCTTCACGCAGTCGGAAACCACCGCCGCCAGCGGCAACCGGTTGTTCTGCTGCTGCCCCTCCTGCTGCTGCTGCGGCCGCCGTCCTTCCTCCATCGTCTTCTTATTGAACCTCAACTGCTGCTCCGATTCCACTCGGACCCACCTCCGCTTGTAAGGTTCGGGGGACGGGGCGAACCGGGGTCCCGATATGGGTTTGATGCGCTTCGGACGGTGGTTGCTCGAGGCGATAATTCTAGCGAATTCTTGGAGACTGGCTGTAGGCGGAAGTGATTTTCCCATAAAGAGAGAGGAGAGAGAGAGAGTATTGGGGTTTTTTTCCTTCCAGTTTAAACGGGGGAATTTGATTTGGGTCCGAGACACGGTTCGAGTGTTATCCCATACGGGCCATATCGTATATGGATCCTCCCCGGCCCCTTTAAGGGACTTGACGGTCCTGTCCGTTTTGGGGTTCTTCGCTCGTTCTGGTAATGGAAAATGCTCATTCTACAGACATTGTCGAATATTTTAGTCACGTTAAAATTCATATTTATTCATAGGATATGGATCCTTCCCAATCCCTTTAAGAGACTCGATAGTCCTGTCCGTTTTTTGATTCTTTTTGAACACTCGTTCCAGTAATGGTAAATGTTCATTTTAGAGACATCGTCAAAAAATCTAATCACATCAAAAATCATATTTGTGGAATATCGTTTGTGATTTTTGCAGAATACATTTATCTTGTCAAAAAATGGATTTTATTCTAGTTTTGCAATGGTTTTTAGAACGCATTTTTTCAACTTGGGCTTACTGTATTGGGCTTCTCCGTGATCCTTGAATGGAACTTGGACAGTTCTGTGAGTTGGCCCATTAAAGGGGAACTTGTTGGACAGTACTGCTGGATTGCAAAAGGCCCACTCTACCCACCGAATTCACAATAGAAACTGTCAACATGAACAAAAACGAAATCTTAAATTGCGTATAGAAAAGAAAGAAAACTAACCACTTCTATTCTCGGAGCTTAGGTATATGAAGAATGGCTTTTTGGTCCCTTTCGTCCGGTGGTTAGGACATCGTCTTTTCATGTCGAAGACATGGGTTCAATTCCCGTAAGGGATAGATATTAATTCCCGGCCACTTTCCACCATGGGCCCACTCTACGCTCACTAAGTGGATTGCCCCTTTTTTTTTTGGCTAGCAATTAGGGGTGAGCTACGACGATGCTCTCACTTCGTTTGGTTCCCATCTTTGGAAACCCATTTTTGTCTCCGCAGGAATACATGCGTTTATCTTTTCTCATATTTTCAGAACACATTTACCTTTGTCTCATATTCCTCGTCCTTTGCTTTTGCAGGTGGTGTTGTGCGCTTGTTCATGGCTAGTTTCTAAATCGTTTAGGATCGGTGCTATCGTTTTTGGTTCGGTGGTTTTGTTGGGTCTTTGTTTACATCTCTCCTTCTTTGTTTTATTTTTTTTGACGTTGGTTGGCATGTGTTTGGATGTGTATGGTTGTATAGTACATATGTATTTGGTATAACTAACTTACTAACCCATGCTAAAAAAATTCAACCAAACATTAGATATTTTGCCAACTTAATTAGACATATAATTCCATTCCATGCTCATATATTGGGAGGGGTTAGAAGGGAGCTTATTAACCAATTCTACGTCTAATTTTTTTTTTTTTTTGCAAAAGAACAACAATTGGCTTATCTAGGAGATCAAATTCAAGAAAAAAACTTCATAGTAACCGCAATTGAAAAAAATGACGATGGAAACAGGATGGTGTTAGGTTCTAACATTATGCTTGAGCGTTCAAATGAATCCTTGATCGGTTCAGAAAAGGCAGCGTTTTTTTTTTTGGCTTGTAACAAATAAATCTACCACTAGTACATAATTGGTACTAGGCAATTCTTGAGCCACAAGCTAATACGTAAATTTAAGAGTAATTACCTGTTTCTCGACCAAACAAAGTTTCACGCCATCTTGATTCTATTGACGCATTTAGTTAAAAATTGAAGACAAAAGATGAACACGTACTGGAGGAACGAATGTTTGTCTGAGATGAAACCACCGTTCAACTTTCTTAAAATAAACTTGTAGTCAGCAAATATTTCTAAAGTCCATGTGATCTTATTTTCTAGTTTTGAATATGTAATCAAACTTTTTTTTTGGTATATATATTTTCCTCGCTGATGACTTATAATCTAAAGAATGGTTTACCGTGAAGTAATGAGAATTCATTAAATTAGACAAGCAAAAGTGGCATATCCGCTAGTACTTATCACACCACAAAATGCTTAGAACTCCTGATCAATCATAATTAATGATAGGTTTAGTAAAAAAAATATAAAAAACGCGGTTAATTATTACAGTAATTTGCTGAGGTGCGGTTATGGGATATTCTTGGGTTATTCTGCACAATACAAATTTGATTGGGTTATCTAACGGTCTCGGTCCTCTTGGATTTGCCAAAATCAAAATATAAGAAAATGAGGAGAAATTCTTCAGTGCCGGGTGGGCACCAGAGAGCTGGTGCCGAGCACCATCTCGACCGTTTAAATGTGTTTTGAACGGTCCAGATCTGTTTGGGTAATTTTTAAGTGTAAAATTACCAAAAAACCCCCTCAAGCCCAAACAGATCTGGACCATCCAAAACACGTTTGACGGCCAAGATGCAAACTCGGCACCAGCTGTCCCGTGCCCGCTCGGCACTGAAGAATTTCTCGAAAATGAGACGTTGGTACGTGGGGTGACAGTGATTTTATTTTTTCCTCGCTTTATGAGTGGTTGTTAGTGGAATGAGATAGGATATTGAGAATATAGATATTGTAACTTTATTCCATGTTTCTAAGATAGTGAGGTGTGTGTGTATGTGTGTGTATATATATATATATATATATATATATATATATATATATGTCAGCCTAGATCACTTTAACTGATGATCAGTTGTGTAAATGTATATCCGAATCTTAATGAACTATTCTTTACAGAGGTTTTCCGTAGCTGGGTTTACGGAGGTGAATCTCACCCGTTTAAAGTGTTTTGAACGGTCTGGATTTCAAAAATACTTTTCACTTTTCTCCGAAAAAGTTTCATTAAAATTCGGATCATCTAGAACACTTTTGGACGATCACGATTGATGGTTGCTATAAAAAACTTATTCACGTAACTAATTATCTTTCACACTTAACTCTTTATTCATTTAAGTGGAGGAAAAGAATACCAAACAAATATGAACTTGTCACATCAACGTAGTTATAATTTGAGTCTTTCGGCCGAAAGCTCATCACCAGAACAAAATTATTTTAATTACAAGAGTTGATATCTCCTAATTTATTATTTAAACATGACTTTTTAGAACCCTTTGATCAGGATTGCTCGCATCACTGATAACCCTTTCTTCTTATGCCTATCAATATCTTATGGAAATTTTAATGATGGATTCTTCAAAAAGTATTTAATTAAAAATAAAACCAGATCGAACAATATGACTAGGAGTAGAGCCAGGATATCTGGCCAGAAGGAGGCTAGACAAATTCTTACCAACAAAAGTACTGCACTCCTTATTATTATATGTTCTTTTTTTTTTTTTGTGTTTAGTTTATGATATAAATTATTCAATACGTTATTTTGGTATAAGCAGAATAAAAATGAATTTAGTCTTTACATTGATTGCGTTTTCACAAAAAAAAAAAAAAGAGAGAGAGAGAAAAACTAAGCAAATTAAGCTTTTAAAGAAGCAATATGGTAAAATTATTTAAATTGAAGTTCAAACTTAATTTTATTTACAATTCTCAAAACTTTCCTATTTATTTGGAAACTATTTAGATACACATGAATTTCGTTGTCAAAGACAAAGAATAAAGAAAATTTCAGTTCAAAAGAAGTTTAAAGAAAATTCGAAGGTTATTGGGCCCCGCCTACCTACGCCCGTGAATACAGAAAGACTACACATACATCTTTAAAGCACAATTTCAAATATAATTACTTATCAAAAAAAATAAAAATAAAAAATTCCAGATATAATTACATCCGAAACCGTTGAATGCAAATAGACTCACATATATATGCATCGAACGGTTCTAAACTCAGTTGTGTTTTTAAATTATCTTCCTGGCATTGCTTGTGAGTATGACTTTATTGAGTGTTTTCTACGGTTTCGTTTGTTCAAAAAAATATAATCAGAAACAAGATGACGTGAGGGATCGATGAAATGATCGAGAAATAAGATGTGGGGGAGGTGGCTGCGACTGTGGTTCTTAAAAACCCTCACCAGATGATTTCTAGTACTACCATTTTGGGGTAGGTGTTTCTTGGCCGCCTTGCACTTTTGTCAATATTTATACAAGTAGTATTTGTTTGTTTGACATCATCAATTGGATCTGTTTTAGCTTATGTTGACGAGGACCGCCTTTTATTTTTCTTAGTTTTGGTGAATTTTGGGTCCACCCTTGCAGTGTAAAAGCATATGTCACTGATCACTACAGAATATAGTGAGTAATCACAACAGACTTCACTGCTTTGGACAGCTGAGATTACACTCAATCTCAATAGCGATTTTGCTTGCTACAGGGCCTCGGAATCCTTGTTATGTCAACAAAGTATCAGTTTGTTAAATTTGGTAAAGTTGTTTCTGGAAAGTCATGACTATTTTTTTTAGTCATGAACTCAATTGCAATGAATAGCAAAGTACCGTACCCGGGGTTTTGTAGTGCACCCCTGCCAATCCGGCCGTCCATTTAGGCAATGGACAGCTCGGATTTTCATCCAAACAATGGATGGGTAGGATTTGTAGAAACTCGGATTATATCCAACCATTCATAGATCGATGACTCGTGTGCGCCCTACAAGTTGCCTTTGCCGGGCCTTGCACTACAAGATTTCTCAATCCCAAAGTACCACATGAAATTTTTACCAACAAAAACGAAAAATGTACCACAAGAAACACTGCCAAATAAATCGCAAGAATGGATTAGCATGGTGGGGAGAAGTTATGCCGTGAGGTTAACCCAAGACATTCGGTCAAATAAATATGAGAAAACAAGTTTTGTTCTCTATGAAGTCACATAATTGGATCCCACCGAGGCCAATTAACATTCCAAACTTTAGTGGGAGGGTTTGCCTGGTCAACGGTCATGTTATCTTCAGAAACGTAGCTGATATAAAAAAAACCTTTAGGAGCCTAAATTTAGTCGAGATGCAAGCAATGGCCATGGACACCCAGTTATCATTTTCTTTTTGGTTGATAAGTAGGATTCTTTTTAAAGCTCAAACCAAGCAAGCAATGGAACTATCTAGGCCGCAACACAACACCAGGCAAATCCCAAACCTCACACAAATACTTGATCTTGTGTTTCCTGAAGTCCGCTCGACACTTATCGATGCGTTCGGAATAGCCATTATAAAGGAAGTTAATTATCTGATCTGAGAGCTACATCTTCCTGTAGCTGCTTCTATTTCCTGAAATCCTCTCGACACTTATCGATACATTCGGAAATATAGCCGCTATAAGGGAAGTTAATTATCGGGAGGGATCTTGAATTGAGAGAGAGAGAGAGAGAGACCATAATAGAAGGTTTCAATCAGACACAAGAGAGTTAATTTAATTGGGTTAATTATTTAACGGTCACGGTGACATTCATTATTTCTATTTTGAGATTTGGCTCAACGAGACACAAGACAGTTATTCTGCACGATGCTCCTCTTGGATTTGCCAATTAATCAAAATAAGAGAAAATTGAGACGTACGTGGGGTGACAGCGATTTTTTTTATTTTTCTTGTGCCAGTTGTTAGTAGAATGAGATATATATTAGGAATCAATGCCTAGGGTAGTTGGTTGCCTGCAACTCCCCTTCTTTAGAGGCAGAGGTTTGAGCTTCTTCATGGACGGTTTGGGGTCAGGGCTATGAATAGACCCTATACTTCCTGTGCTAACCTTAAACACCCCACTAACTATACCGCATGGCAAAAAAAAAAAGAAAAAAGAATGAGATATATATTGAGAATATAGATATAGTAACTTTATTCGATCCATGTTGTGATATCCGCCTAAATCACTTTTAACTGAGTTTTTTTTTTTTTTTAATGGAGAAACACCCCTACAATCAAGTTACTATATAGACCCAACTATGTAACTCAAACCTCCAGGGGAGCTAGCGCGACCACACCAATCACAACCCCCCACTTACTGTAGAATACTCACCTGGTGGAAAATCGAACCCCAAATCTTAAAGAGTGCTCCCGAAA
This sequence comes from Rhododendron simsii, assembly GCA_014282245.1. Classification (NCBI taxonomy): domain Eukaryota; kingdom Viridiplantae; phylum Streptophyta; class Magnoliopsida; order Ericales; family Ericaceae; genus Rhododendron; species Rhododendron simsii. The sequence continues at coordinate 31,433,171 of CM024961.1, forward strand.
TCTGGACAATCACCCGAACTACTGTGACAATCCTTAGTGTGTCTTTAACTGATCAGTTGTGTAAAGGCATATCAGAATCTCAATAAACTATAAAATCCAAGACCAATTTTGATTAATGTATCTTTCACACGTAACTCCTTATTCATTTAAAGTGGAGAAAAAAGAATACCAAACAAATACGAACTTGTCACATCAACGTGGTTATAATTTGAGTCTTTCGGCCGAAAGCTCATGACCAGAACAAGACTATTTTACAAGAGTTGATATCTCCTAATGGAGTATTTTTATATTATTTTAAATAAACATGACTTTTTAGAACCCTTCAAGATTGCTCACATCACTGATAACCTTTTCTTCTTATGCTTATCAATATCTTGCGGAAATTTTTTAAGGATAGATTCTTCAAAAAGTAATTAATTAAAAATAAAACCAGATCGAACAATATTATGACTAGGAGTAGAGCCAGGATATCTGTCTAGAAGGAGGCTAGACAAATTCTTATTGACAAAAGTACTGCACCCCTTATTATTATAAGTTCTTTCTTTTTTGTGTGTAGTTTATGATATAAATTATTCGATATGTTATTTTGGTATAACCAAAATAAAAACGAATTTAGTCTTTACATCGATGATTGATTGCGTTTTCACAAAAAAAAAAAAAGAAAAGAAAAGAAAAGAAAAGAAAGAAGAGAAAAACTAAGCAAAGCTTTTAAAGAAGCAATATAGTAAAATTATTTAAATTGAAGTTCACAGTTAATTTTATTTACGATTCTCAAAACTTTCCTATCTATTTGGAAACTATTCAGATAGACATGAATTTCGTTGTCAAAGTATTAAACAAAATTTCAATTCAAAAAAAGTATAAAGAAAATTCAAAGGTTATTCGGCTCCGCCAACCTCCGTCCGTGAATACAGAAAGACTACACGCACGTCTTTAAAACACAATTCCGGACATAATTACATCCGAAACTGTTGGATGCAAACAGTCCAACGTGCATCGAGCGGCTCTGGACCCAATTGTGTTTAATTAGCTAGAGTCGTGTTTTTAAGTTGTCTTTCTGATAATGCTTGTGAATATGACGTTATTTTTTTTTTACGAACAAGATCATCCCAGATATTTCATCCCTCACGTTATTGAGTGTTTGTCATGTTTTCCACGGTTTCGTTTGTTCAAATAATCAGAAACAAGATGACGTGAGGAATGAAATGATCGCCAAATAAGATGTGGGGAAGGTGGCTGCGACTGTGGTTCTAACCGTCACCAGATGATTTCAATACCATTTTGGGGTAGGTGTTTCTTGGCCGCCTTTCACTTAATTTGTCAATATTTATATAAGTATTTGTTTGTTTGTTTGACATCATCAATTGGATTTGTTTTAGCTTATGTTGACCAGGACCGCCTTTTATTTTTCTCAGTTTTGGTGAATTTTGAGTCCACCCACCCTCGCAGTGTTAAGTCATCTGTCACTCACTACATAATGTAGTGAGTAATCACAACAAATTGATCAGTAATTTGGATGGCTGAGATTACACTCAATCTCAATAGCGAGTTTGCTTGCTACAGGGCCTCGGGATTTTTGTTATGTCGACAAAGTATCATTTTGTTAAATTTGGCAAAGTTGTTTCTGGAAAGTCACGACTATTTTTTTTTGTCTTGAACTCAATTACAATGAATAGCAAAGTACCGTACCCGGGGTTTGTAGTGCACCCCCGCCAATCCGGCCTTCCATCTCGATCGGCAATGGACAGCTCGGATTTTCATCCAAATAATGGACGGATAGGATTTGTAGAAGTTTGGATTATATCTAACCATTCATAGATCGATGACCTGTGTGCGCCCTACAAGGTGCCTTACAGGGTCTTGCACTACAGGATTTCCCAATCCCAAAGTACCACATGAAATTTTTACCAACAAAAACGAAAATTGTACCACAAGAAACAATGCCAAATAGTAAATCGCAAGAATGGATTAGCATAATGGGGAGAAGTTATGTTGTGAGGTTAACCCAAGATATTCGGTCAAGTAAGCATGAGAAAACAAATAAGTATTTGTTCTCCATAAAGTCACATAATGGGATCTCACAGAGGCCAATTAACATTCCAAACCTTAATGGGAGGGTTTGCCTGGTCGGCAATCGCGTTAACTTCAGAACTGTAGCCAATATAAAAAAGAGACTTCTGGAACTTAGAATTAGTCGAGGTGCAAACAATGACCACAAACATCCGGTTATCATTTTCTTTTTGGTTGATAAGTAGGATTCTTTTTAAAGCTCAAACCAAGCGAGCAATGGAACCATATATCTAGGCCATAACACAACACCAGGCATGCAAATCCCAAACCTCACACAAATACTTGTTCTGTTTCCTGAAGTCCTCTCGACACTAGCTTATCGATACATTTCGGAGTAGCCGGCCATTATATATAACGGAAGTTAATTATCTGATCTGAGAGCTAAATCTTCCTGTAGCTGCTTCTATTTCCTGAAATCCTCTCGACACTTATCGATACATTTGGAAATATAGCCGCTATAAGGGAAGTTAAGTATCGGGAGGGATCTTGAATTGAATGATCGATAGAGAGAGAGAGAGAGAGAGAGAGAGAGAGAGAGAGAGAGAGAGAAATCGAAACCATAATAGAAGGTTTCAAATAGATCATACATAGTTCAGTCTAGGTTGACAAAAATGCTCCTATTTTACTGGTTTATACTGATCAATTGATTGGATAAAATACGTTAAACTCTAATTAAAGTATATATTCTAATAGATTTTTATCATCAGTGATCCCACACGTGAAGTAAAAATAAAATTGTTCGCGTGAGGGATGGAGTGGGTAATCCATCATTCGTTCTTGGGGATACGATTCAACTCTTTGAATAATACTATTCGAATCAGAACTGGATATTCCTTGTAATTTTCGTAAAATATTTAGATTTACGTAGGTTGCATAACAATGCATGTACACGTACGAAAATCTTTCCTCATTGAATTTTTGAAAAGTGCAATGTTCTCATGAATGATACGGAGTAAATTAATAATAATTCACTCTAAATTTCTTATTTATAGATTTTGGAAACTCTATCATCATATCCTTCTTTTATTAGTGTTGATATTTTAAGCTTGCTAATTTATCTGTCTGTGATACATTTCTTCACATATATTATTAGTCACAATCTATTGTTTTGTCAAATTATCATTTTTCTCAAACGAGATATATATTTTGGATAGACGTGATTCCCAGATATACATCCCAAACAAGAGTTTTATATGCGGTTTGTAGCCCAGTGACACTATCTCATTCTTTTCATATGGAAGGTGAGAATTCGACTCTCGTCAGGAGCGCAAGTGATTGGTGTGGTGGTTGATGTCCTTTGGATTTACCTCGCTTAGCGGTACCCTCTCCATCCTCTTAAGAGTGGAATAGACATCTAACAAAAAAAAAAAAAAAAACCAGAGAGAGCTCTAGGCACGAAGGGTGACCTCCCAACCGTCCCAGACCCATTCCATGAACACTTTTTCTAATTTTGTCCTTATTTGAATAAGTCCTTATTTGAATAAGGACAAAGGCACGAAGGGTGACCCCCCAACCGGCCAAGACCCATTCCCTGAAAACTTTTTCTATTTTTTCTCATTTTGTCTTTATTCAAATAAGGACAAAATTCAAGAAATCATTATTGGAACAACACCCTATATAATCTCTAAAAGGACGACGATCTCAAGACTCCAAAGTAATACTCCCTCCGTCCGGATTTAATTGTCGCTAGTTCTATTCTAACCAGCTAAAAAACGGGTTATATCTTAGAATCTGTAATGAATTTCATATCGAATATGGATCTTGTTTGATAGATCTCGATTAGTTCTATAATACAATATATTCGAAATCACGTAAAACATTATAAATTGGAAGATATAATCGATCGAAAAATGGCACGAACTCCCAAAAAGGACTATTAAATCCGGACGGAGGGAGTAACTATTAATCTCCATTACGGTCCGTTTGGATGGAGAATTAGATTTTAGGTGGATATAGAAGAAGGGTGGATTTGAGAGTGGATATGTATTGAGGGTGAATATATAAGAATGGTAGACCCACATCCTAAGAATGGTGGATTTGTAATCCAGTGTATAGATGATTTTTGGAGAAGAAAGATTTGGAGGGTGGATATGATGAGATAAAATGTCAAAAGACTTAATTGCCCCCAGTTTATTAATTTAATGAACAAATTGAGTTAATTTTATTATAATTAGAATAAATAGATATTTATCATTACTTGTGGGATAAAATAAATCCATTTATCTTACAAATGTTTACACCATATTTTTTATTAAAAAAATTATTCTTTTTAAAGAAAATTAAGATAACCGAAGTTTAGGCTTTGTTTGGTTGTGAGTTTAGTTTAGTTTTGGTGGTGGGTGCAGAGAGATAGAATAATAATTGAAAAAAGGAGTAATGATTGGGGGGAGATAGAGAGATGATGAGAAAATTAAAAAAATAGAGTAATGATTAGAGAAAAAAGTAGGGTAATGATTAAAAATAAAACTAAAACTAAAATAAAATGGCAACCGAACACTACCATATAATGATTTTTCTTCCATACAAAAAAAATATTCTTAACAAATAAAATTCATCCACCTCGAAGATAATGGAAATTCATCCACCAACAATTCAAACCCTTGTTCTTTGCATCTGCTTCCATTCATCCCCTCCTTTCTCTCTCCTCCCCTATCTCTCTCTGCCCCTAAACCCAATCCAACTCCCAGAAAACGAAAAACAAAGAAAATACACACAGAAAAACTACTCCACAACAACCCAATTAAATCAATATATTGTTATGCCATCAAAGGAGGAATTGTTCCCATCAACGCCGGGCAAGTTCAAGATTGAGAGGGCCCAGCATCGTACCTGAGCTTCGTCGACTCTGGTAGCTGGTACTTTTCTGCCTCGTGTGGCGGCATCCACTGGGAGAGATTTCAAGGGCAAGACAGTCATTCCCATTCCCCATATCACCCCGCATAACCAACGATAGGGATACTCCTGTCGTTACAAATCCCCCTGTCATTACAAATCCACCTGCGGGGTGGATTACAAATCCGAAGCCGGCAAATTAGGGGCTAAATCCGGGTAGGGTTTTTGGCTACCAAAGACCGGAGAAGAGGAAGAGGTGAAGTAATCAGCCCACGTCCCAAATCCACCTCCATATCCGGCATCCAAACAGCCCGTTAGGGTGACTATAAGTCCAGTCCAATCCTCGTTAGGACTCCACCCCCATCACGGGAAAGGAAGACTGTTCACTGGACTAATGGAGTGTCATCTTTGTCCACACTCAACCATCGTGAGACCTCGTTCGTTTTGGGATTTTGAATTTTGAATTCTAATTATTTTTCTATTTCTCTCCAATCATTAAACATTTTTCTCTCTATAACCCTTACATTATTACTCATATTTTCAATTATTCAAAATCCCAAAACGTACAAGTGACTCTTATAACTCTTAAAAACACCCATATAATGGCTTATAGGCTCCCCCACCTCTGAGGTAGGTACACAACTCTAGTACCGCAACTCACTAGGAGCTTTATAGGCATCTACAGTAGTTTCTAGTACAACAACTCACCTGACCTTGACTTAGGCATCGGAAGAGTGGTTACATACTTTTTCTATAGTGATTTAGGCATCGGAAAAGTGGTTACATACTTTTCTATAGTGATTTATGTCATTGTTCTTTTGCTTTTCAAAAAGCATTTTTTTAAAAATTATTTCTACTTTCAACATTTCTCTCTCTATTTCTCTCCATTTATTACCCCTATTATTTTTCAAAAAAATTTTCAAATCCAAATCCAAACATAGCATTAGACATCGAAAGAGTGAAGAATGGTTACATACTTTTTCTGTAGTGACTTAGGCATCGAAAGGGTGGTTGCCCATGTCAGTGTCAAGTTCTTGCTTGCATATACACAACTGTTCTTGCTTGCACATACACAGCTGGACTGATCGTGTCATATAAAACGAAAATTCTAACTCCATACTCACTTACACATCCATTTACACACTCTCACTCACAATAGAGGTGAGACCCACACACAATAGTTGTGCAGTATGTGCGGACTCTACTCTTATTGTGAGTGAGGGTGTGTAAATGGATGTGTGTTTGGGCGTTGAGGTAGAATGATTGCAATCAAAAACTTAGGCATCGGAAGGGTGGTTGCCCATGCCAGTGTCAAGTTCTTGCTTGCATATACACAGCTATTCTTGCTTGCACATACACAGCTGGATTGATTGTGCCGGAAACCGACCCATCGTATAAAACGAAAACTCTGACTCCACACTCATTTACACATCCATTTACACACTCTTACTCACAATAGAAGTGAGGTCCACACACAATAATTGTGTAGTGTGTACGAACTCCACTCTTATTGTAAGTGAGGGTGTGTAAATAGGTGTATGTTTGGACGTTGAGGAAGAATGATTGCATATAAAAACAAGCATCTATGCCATTTCTCAAAGTAGTAGTAAATAAAGGCAGCCAATGAAATGAAACACATGTTATTCCATTACCAACATACAACAGAACACACACATCAGGAAACGTCCACATCCTGTCCTGGACCATTCCCTCGGGCTTGACGCCGGAAAACCAACCCCGCCCTAAACGACAAAGACGCACAAAACAACAACAAAATAGGAGTATCCGAATTCTCGAATATCACATATGTGGTGTAAAACTCCTGCACGCGATGATAAGCGACAAATCAGAAAACCCAAATTTATAAAGCAAGGACGAGACCCGGGACGGAAATTCCGACCCGATCCGACACGCTGCTTTCCCAAACAGACGGGCAATGGAGGGCGTTAATTGACGACGAAGATGCGGACGAGAAATCGGACGGCGAGGATCGGTTCGCGTCGCCGAATCGGGTGACAGTCAAGGACGTGTTGAAGTACTCCCTGACCTGGGTGATTATCCCATCAGCCGTGACGGTCCAGGCGTGGATCCAGGAGATGGAGCGGCGCTGGTCGCAGCCCTCGACGAGGACGGTGGATCCGAAGGCGGCGACGGACTGGGGCACGAATTTGAACGAGGAGGTGGAGGAGCCGGTGAGGAGGCGCATCATAAACTGGTGGGAGGGGGGGCCATGGAACCACCACTCGAGGTCGGGGGCGAGGAGCTTGTGCACTGTGTCGACGTCCCGAGCGCTCAAGGCTTCATACAGGGCGAGCACCACCCTTTGGATTTTTGATTCCTCCAGAATTTCTTGTGAGTTAGCCAGTTCTTGCGGAACGAAGCTCTAGACAGAGAAGATTTAGAGAGAGAGAGAGAGAGAGAGAGAGAGAGAAGAGAGAGAGTTGTGGATAAGAAAAGGGATGGTGAACTTAAAGGGGAGATGAGGGGTGTTTATATAGAAGAACTACCAAGGGGCAGACTTGTCTTTTTGAGAGTCAAACGGTCAAGCCAACCTTTTTGACGCTGCTTTTGTTTGCCAATTGCCAGTGAAGGAGACAGTCTGGAGAAGGTCGAGTGTAACTTCTGTTGTGCATTAAATAAATAAAACAAAATAGCATTCCTGCCCTGCGTTTCAAAATTCCAATTTAAAATTACGTAGGAGTATAATTTTTTTTTCCCCAATATTGTATAAGGTTAGTACACGGTCGATTTCAAAGACTATTCATAATTATGAAATTTCAAACACCCAGACGGAATTTGAACGTGACACTAAAGTTCTTAATCATACGTTAAAATTCTCGATTTATTTCTTTATCAAAAAGGTGCAGAAAATTAAAGTGTTATGTACATTTGTATTTTATTTTTTATTTAGAAATTACTTGACTGTTTGTACTGCATTAAAATTCTGAAACAGAAAGATTACTAACGTTGAAGAAATACCGTATTGTTTTAGACATCGTGGTCACAACAGACCCTATATATATGCATAATTTTGTTGATACCCGTGAAAAGAATATGGCACTATTCCAAGAGGTATTGAAGTTAGTAAAATATGTATTAAAGATAACCAAACATGTTAATAAAGGAATTTTTCATATGCTGAAGGTATTTAAATTTACTGCAAAATAGAAAGTATTATTTAACATATTATTTTAATGATAACGTTAAAATGCATTTAAATAAGAATGGAGACACAAGTATCAATAACCAAACACCGAGAAAGATCATTTGTAGCCAAATCATGATCTACTCTCATCGGTCACTTAAAATTTGGTCCTATTTATTTTTTAATTTTCGGTCAAATTTTTGTGGATTATTAATCGTTTCATCGAGAAGAATCATAAAATTAAAAGTTACTACAAATAAACTAAGAAAAGCCCAAAAAACTGCTATGGACTTGAAGAAGAATTTGAGAGGAACACGTTTTTTTGATGAAGATCAAGAGGGTAATTTCATCTACCAACTCACCTAGGCAATTGCTGACTAGGGAGAGGAACACGTGGACTTTTGGCTTTTTGTGAAGACCAGATGGCTAAAGAGAACAAGACCAGTTACATAGTTCTTCAAAAGCTTTTCGCTTCTGTTCCCAATCTTTGCTTTCGCTTTCAATTAGTTCGAAGTGCTTTTGAAGACACTTTCACGCTCGCACTCTCGATTCCGCTCATACGCACGCGTTCACGTTTTGTGAGTCATGTGACATCCCCACACGGGAAATAGGTGTCCAAACGTCTCCCAAACGTATCCAGTTGTAAACGTGCAAACAGTTAAAAAAAACTCAGCATTCTTGCTTCTACTCATGAGTAATGAGTAAATGAGCGTGGTGACTCTCGTCCGCGTATAGGAAAATGGTGTCCACACTTATCCAGTTGTAATCATGCACATTTCAAGTGAGCTCCCCCCAGCTAGTCATTACAGTTTTTTTTTCTTTCTTTTTTCGATATACATCAGCGGAGGTTAACAGAATATTACTATGTTAATCAACGAGGGACTCAAAGGCTATCCATAATCCTAAAACTCCAAACATGCTTTCCGTAAAACTCAAACTGTAATAACCATGCACATTACAAGTGAGCACCCCCCAGCTAGTCACTACAATATGTTTTTTTTTTTTCCGATATACATCAGCAGAGGTTAACAGGATATTACTATGTCAGTCAATGGGAGATTCAAAGGCTAGTCACTACAATATGGAGCAGTAGAAAACAGTCTGTTCATTTTCCGGGAATTGACTTCTACGCTCCTCTTTTACCATATACATTTTCATTTTTTGTCCTTATTTATGTAGGAGAACATTCCACTAGTGCTAGCTGGAAGTTCTCAGCTAGTCACTACAATATGGAGCAGTAGAAAACAGTCGGTTCATTTTTTTTTCAATAAAAAATTCTCTTTTCATTTTGGACAAACCGTAATCAACGAGGAAAGTTTCAATTCGAGGCCCGCATAAAACGGCAGCAGGCCCAGGAAGAGGTCCACATTTTCGCGCTTGCGCGGCGCCGAGCGTCTACTTTTTCTTCATCATTCTGTTATAAAATATCTACTTTTTCTTCATCATTCTGTTATAAAATATACAGTACTAATTGACCTTTACTTCATTCGAACATAGTATAGTACTAAACTATATTATATAGTCCTCCACTTATTATACTCCCTCAAGTTTGTTTGGCTGTTAAGGTTTTGGTGAACTCGAGCTTGAGCTCAAGCTCACCAAAAGTATGATAAGCTGAGCTCAAGCCTAATTAGACTAGGCTTGAGTCGAGCTAGAGCTTCTTCACGAACTTTAGCGAGCCAAAGAAATCATATGTTCATGCTTGCATACAAGTTTAAAATTGCTGATATAATTTTTATTATGCATATAAATAAGTTCATACATATACAAATTTATTAAAAATATATACATAAATAAGTTTATAGTGCATGTATACGCATATACTCTAGATTAGCGAGCCTAATCGAGCCAAATATTGTCAAGCTCAAACTCGGCTCATTTATTAAACAAGTCTAAAATTGAGGCTTAAATTTGGTTCGTTCAATAGACGAATCAAACTCAAACAAACTTTTACCGAGTCAAGTCTTGAACAGTTCGTGAACAACTCGATCTTTCACTGCCCTAGTTAGGAACCCGTGTTCGCTTTGAGCCTCTAAAACCAACCTCTTTTTTTTTTGCATAGTCACTAATAAATTTTATCTATAATTATTATTTTTATTTCTCGATCTCTCACCACTTTTTACCCCAAAAAAAAGTTTCCCTCAAATTAAACTCATGCATAACCTAAAATGAATACGAGCATATCTCAAATCAAGGCCCAGTTTCCACAGCACTAGTGTCCATAAAGATATGCAAAGTCGATTTTCACATTCCATGGAATATTTTCCTGATAAGAAATTCCCCAACTGCAAATGTATATTTGCTTATTATGCTGCCACTTAATTGACGTGGCTAACATTCCCCTCTCCACCTTCTCGATCTCTTCGTCGTCGGCTGCTTATCAACAATTAAAATATATACATACATGTTAATGGAGGGATTGGTCGGATGTGAACATGACAACGAGAGACTAATTATCCCGAGTTTGGCTCTGACAACTAGTAAAAACTTTTTGTCACTAATTGTTTTTCGGTTATTTATTGAAGAATTTTGTGATTTGTCAAGGTGCACATAAACTAGTTCAATCGAATAAGAATACATGTTTCCACTAAGATATGGAATCACGATTATTCTATGAATCAATGTGAAAAAAAAAAAAAAGAGAGGAACTTTTCAAATGCTCTCATATGTTTCGGGCCCTGTTTAATTGATGCCAAAGAATAGTTCTAGGAATATTCTTGACCAACTTTCTTTATTTTTTTTTGGTCTTTCAATCCGTGAAGTTACATTAACGGCCGTCTTTTGACGGGCATGCACCCAATATTTGTAGGACTTTTATGTAATTTGATCTAGCCAAAAAAAAAATCTAGTAAAAGTCTTTTACCCAAAAAGTCTCCCAGATAAAGACTCTACTTGTCAATAAAATAAGAACAACACTAGATAATGAGGCCCCGTTTCCACTAAAAACTTAACGCATTTTACCATCTCGTTTCCATTAACAAAAAATAATATTTTACCATGCTGATTTTCACTAACAAAAAAGTTTTTACATACCTACTCAATCAACAACTTTTTCACTCACATACCCAGTAAAAACTTTTCACTATCGAGAATAACTTAACATTTCTCAATAATTTATTCACTATCAGAAACACCTAACAATTTTTCAACCACATTAAAAATCTACAAATTTTTAACTGCCGGAAATACAGTGTTGTAGATTTTGTTATTAGTATTTTATTTTTAAGAAGTAAGAAGAAGAAGAAGCTATATACATTAAAAAAATGAAAATTAAGGATACTACGTTAGATAGCAAGTTGGGGGAGGCGGGAACGTTGTTCGAACCCTCACCAGACGAGTAAACACGTGAGATCCCTAATTACCATTTAGGGAAGGTGCTTCCTCCATTTCAATTTTATTAATTATTTTTGTTGACGTCAATTTTATTATTATTATTATTATTATTTTCCTTACCTGTCTTACAATATACAATATTTCTCCCCTTACGTACGTTGTCTTCTCCTTCAAACACGGTTAATTTGGTCAAACAAAATGATAAAAATATCCTCTCGTGGACTGTAATTGAAAATATTCCACACGCCATAGGTATTGTCGAAGCGCTAGCTGCAGTGAAAAGTAATGAACAATTTTTGATCGAAGCGTTGCATGGAGAGCTAAACATAAATATTAATTTCAAGCCTACTATTAGTCCCAATAACAACTTTAAATTGGCTTACCAACTCCATTCTAACTTCCTAATATAAACTCAAGACAGATCACTTTAAAAAAAAAAATCAACTCTTTACCACAAAACAAATTCTACGTACTACTAAATATATAAACACATGTTTTCCTACAAATGCCGATAAATTTGTGGAATAACGAATGGGACAAGCGTGATGAAATTATCAATACTGATGCTTGCCGTCTATTGCTGAGCATCGACGGCTCGGATGGAAACAACATGTACCCATGTTAACCCTAACAACAGGTCCCAGATTTCCTTAATTGGTACTGGAACTCTTTTCCTTGGATGTGGTCTCTCTTCTCTCTCATGAATCTTCTATTTTTGGAATTTCTTTGGCTTACAAAATTGTGAGTACTCCGTTCGAAATGGCCAATAAGAGGAAAGAAAGTCTGGACAGTATGGGGACTGTTAGAAATGCTAGAACCACACATATTTACATTCACAAAAACACTTGTGCACTTATGGGTGTGGTTGAAGAGTTTTTCTCAAACTACTTGTTCTCGAGAGGGAGGGGGTCGGACAGAGTTATTTCTCTTCTCTATACAAAGGATTAAGCCGAAGAAATAATCGTACAAAACTTGCCTGATTATACATTTCTAAGATATAAATAATAAAGTTAATCACTCTTTTTTGCAGTTTAAACTTTTAGTTCATGAGTAAGTGGTTAACAATTTAGTATGGTTACAAAGCAGGCAATAGATATATCACGTTTTCGAACCTCACCACCTTCTTAATAATAAGATACTTACTCATCTTTAGCCCGTTTAAGGAGAAAGTCTTGCTAGACGCGAGAGCACGTAGAAGGTATAATTAACAAAGTTATCCCTCTCTCTAACAACAATTTTTTTTGGATGAGTTAATGGTTAACAATCCAATAATCAAGTACTCCCTCCGTCCCTTTTTTATAGTCCGGTATTTCATTTTGGGCTGTCCCTTAATAAGTGTCCATTTTATAAAGTTAGTGGGTAAAAGTTGGTGTATTGTCTATTTTGTCCCTAAAAGTAGATTCCATTTTGAAAAGTTAGTGTGTAAAAGTGTAATGATGATGGGTAAGTAGGAAAAGTGGAGGAAAAAGTTGATGTGAAAGGTATAATGATGATGTCTTTTTAATAAGTTGGAATTATGAAACAGAACACTTAAAAAGGGACGGAGGGAGTATTAGATAGTACGTACTAGTTCACCGGATAAAACCAACTCTTACGACGTGAGACCCACATTGCCATTCTCCAAACCTATGAAATAAAGTAGCCTAACAAGGGTACCCCTTGTCATTGTTCTCAATTGTAGGGCAGTGCGTCTTTAAGCCCATGCCTAGAGCTTCTAATTTTAAGACGTTAAGACGTGCATGTGTATGTCTCGTCGTTGTATTTGTTACTGTATATCAATGAAATGTTACTTTCTTTGTTGATTAAAAAAAAAAACCATCGATCGATTCAGAGAGAGATGATCATTACTCTAGAACTTCAAATTTTTATGAAGAATACAAGAATTATAGGAAATTAGAGAGAATCCATGTCTTCAGTAGTAATTTCACATTTCAAAAGGGAAAAAAATGTAATAATGTTTGCATGACATACGCAAAATGTCAATGTTCAACAAGGAAATTTAAATTCACATCAAGTTTCCCCCACGTCCAATAAGCTTGAGTCGCCGCCGTTCCATTGCGTACATATTTTAGTATTTTATACAAACAGCACGAGACCCGGCACAGATTTTCCGACCTGATCCGACACGCTGCTTTCCCAAACAGGAGGCGGGCAATGAAGAGGATTATTATTGGGCGAGTACGACGATATAGACGAGGAACAGGGCGTCAAGGATTGAGCTGGGTTGCCGAGGCGGGTGACAGTCAAGGACGTGTTGAAGTACTCCCTGACCTGCGTGATGATCCCGTCCTTGACGGTCCAGACGTGGACCCAGGAGATGGAACGGGTGGGATCGCAGCCCTCGACGAAGACCGCTGGTCCAAAGGCGGCGATGGACTGGGCCACGAACTCGAAGGAAGTGGATGACGCAGAGGAGCCGGTGAGGAGGCGCATCATGAACTGGTGGGAGGGTGGTCCGTGGAACCACCACTCGAGGTCGGGGGCGAGGAGTTTGTGCACCTTGTCCCCGTCTCGAGTGCTCAGCGCTTCGTATAGGGTGAGCACCACCCTTTCGTTCAACCTAGTACTAGAGTCCTCCAGCGTATCCTGTGAGTTAGCCAATCCTTCCATTAACATAAAACTCCAGAGAGAGAGAGATAGAGAGAGGAAATGTGGAGTAGTAGAGAAGGGTTGGTGGGGATTAAGGTGGCAGTGAAGAGAGAGAGTCAGAGAGGGGGTTTTATATAGAGAGGAGAGAGAGGAGGGACAGAAAAGGTCTTTTTGGTAATGTTAGCTTCTTTTATGGTCGAAGTGGTCAACTCATTGATCCTGTCTCCGATTATTGGTAGGGTATAGAAACAAACCAAATTCACAAGCTGAGCACTTCAATATTGCTTTAGTTTAATTGGAATAAGTGTCATGATGTTAACTAGTAAGTAAACTTGTTCAAACTTAGTTATTTTGAAAGCTTGCCCCAGCGGATGGGGAAGACCCTTGCCCAGGAGTGGGCAGGGTCAACTGACTTCTCTCCGGGGCTGGTACCACGGTTTACCTGGCGGATCGAAGCGGTAGTTGCTTCGAATCGTCCGGAGGTTTATACTTTTTAGGTGGGTTCAATTAATGGCCCTTTTGTAGGGTGCTCCTTTGTCACAAGAAAAACAAAAAAAAACAAACTTGGTAACATGTCAAGCAGTATAATATCCTTCGGCTTTAATTCCGCGAGAAGTCTTAAATCGAAATTTGATTAGACGAAGCTTTGTTTGATTATAGATACCTTTTAGATTCCTCTCGTCATGAAGATACAATAATGCTCAAAAATTTGATAAAAAACTAACAAATGCAAAAAAAATTTAAATAAGGACAAAAAAAAGGCCAAATGACTTATTAAGCCGAACAAGTCCTACTTACCCTTAAAATCTGAGTGGACTTTCAATTATTGTGGCCTAGGTGCGTACCAATTAATTGTTTACTACCCAAGCACTAGTAATAGCACCAGCAAAAATAAAAATACACTAGAAAAAGAATTCTTGTTAGAGCAATGCACATAATTTTACCGTAGAAAGCAACAGTGTCCAAAACCGTTTGATGCATATGAATTTAAATACATTGAATGACTCTATGCTTTAAAGTTACGCAACCAGACTATAATTTGTTCTTGTTATATACTCAAAAATAGAATTTGAGAAAATCGAAAAGGTTATCTTATAATAAGAGAGAGAGACATAATAAAACGGAAGCAGTCTTTCATCTTTCTTTCCAAGACATAAAAAGGGAAACAGTCTTTCATTTCTGGAAAACCAATTAACTTTCATTTCTCTTCTCATAAACCTTAATTAGCTCAGAAAGTTTCAATATTTCAGAGGTTTCTTTATACAACTACCAAAAATATTAAACAGAAAAAAAAATAAAAGAAGAAGCTAGCCCAATTCAAGCGCGCCATGATCGTGAAATTCCTCATTTCACTTAAGCTTATATATACTACCATACAATACATATATATATGGGTTCGAAATTGATGTGTGATGAATATATACTTTTCCGTTTAAGTAATTGGGTTGTTTCAGCTAGATACGACCTATGAATCTGGATTAAGAAGTCGTGGACTAGAAGCTCAAGTAGTGCCATGGATCAAGGAAAAATATATATGCTGCACATACACTTCTATTACAAACTTTGCGGCTCATTTTGTGGCTCGAGATGCTGTCGTGTTTTATTTTATGATTTTTTTGGGGTTACATTTACGAATTTTTGTGGTGCTGTTTACAAATTCTTGCAGTGTTGTTTATGAATTTTGTGGTAAAAAAAAAGACGGTTCAAAATTATGAAATTTTTGTTGTGTTGTTTGCGGATTTTGGTGGTGGTGTTTATGAATTTTTGTGGTTCATTAATATACGAAATTTTTTGATACTCAATTACAGAATTTTCTGGAGATTTCTAAATTTCGTGGCTCAAAATACAAAATTGCATATTGTACACCAATTTTAAGGGGTGTTAATTTACTACTCCATAATCTTGTCCATAGTTTAACACAGGCTACAATATGCATCCAAAAAATTTCGAGTTTGTTTTTTCTTTTAAAAGAGAATGTAGAATTACTACAAGCGTCGACACCTATGAATTCGTACGAGCCAATAAGAAAGTAGCACGAAAATAACAGGCGGGTTGATGAAACTACACGATAGAACACAACTCCCTTTCCCTCACACGATGAAGCGAAGGGAAAAATATAAAATACCGAATGACCTAAATGTCTCGTACGTACTTCTCCAAAAAAGTGTGCGTTTCAAAGGTCATGAATTACTCATGGTTGATATTTGGCCAGGATGTGTTTTTTGAACTGTACGCCTAATGTTAAAAAGAACCTGTCATGCCAGCTAATCAATGCTAATGAAATATTCTCTAAAACTAATTTTAGTTAAGTGGCTTCTTAACCAGTCCACCTTCCTAGTTAATCTATATGTTGTGTTTAGTGTTTGTTTGTGGAGAAAATGTTGGGTGAGAAAAGTTGAGGTAAGATCTCCCTCCTCATCTGACCTAATACATGACTGTAAGCCATGTCAGAAACTGTAAAAATATGTTTGAGTTGAGAGATAGAAAGATAAAATTTATTGAAGACCATACTCAGGAGTTTTGACTTTGAGACCCCGAAATGAACAAAACCGTTGTGATTCTTTAAAAAGGAAAATGCCGCGCTAGTCCAATATTTGTGGACATTGATGTTCTGTTTATTTAAACTTCAAAATTTCTCATAAACCCAAGAGAAATACCTAGATTGTAAACCCTCAAGGGTGGGAGTTCACGTAGTGGCAGACACCTACCAATCAAAAGTCTCTTGAAGTTGTTGGTTTGAAGTTCGATAGTTACCAATTTCTTTGATAAAACACAAATTTTTATGTTAGGCCAGTATTAACGAGCTTAATTACTCTGCCTTTAATTTGGCTCGGCTTGATAATTCTCCTAGATTAGCCGGTCTATTAGGCCAGATACTGTCATAAAAAGACTACCTTAGATTGTAGTCTCCGAGAGGGTGTAGAAATCCCATGCATGATCGAGCTGCAAAGGGACTACTGCTTCAAACAACATAATCATATGATCAAGTGTTCAGAATCGTATGTGAAAGGAACATTTCTGAAATTGTCCTCTACTTGGGTTTCTGTTCACTTCGAACAGACAGTTTCAAACTGCATAATCATGGGACATGCGACTCGATCAGAGGTTCTTGTGAAGGACCAAAACAACATTTCTTCAACTTGGGGGGACTAGTTCTCTTCTTGTGTTTACCTTTTCTACTAACCGCAGTTGATTGTGTCGTCCGTTTCTGTAGAACTTGTAATAAATTGTCCTCTACTTGGGTTTCTGTTCACTTCGAACAGACAGTTTCAAACTACATAATCATGGGACTTACGACTCGATCAGAGGTTCATGTGAAGGACCAAAACAACATTTCTTCAACTTGGGGGGACTAGTTCTCTTCATATGTTTACCTCTTCTACTAACCGCAGTTGATTGTGTCGTCCGTTTCTGTAGAACTTGTAATAAATTGTCCTCTACTTGGGTTTCTGTTCACTTCAAACAGACAGTTTCAAACTACATAATCATGGGACTTACGACTCGATCAGAGGTTCATGTGAAGGACCAAAACAACATTTCTTCAACTTGGGGGGACTAGTTCTCTTCTTATGTTTACCTCTTCTACTAACCGCAGTTGATTGTGTCGTCCGTTTCTGTAGAACTTGTAATATCGGATATTGTCAAACTGGCCCCCCCCACAATTTTTGTCTATTTCACAAGCAAGCCACTAAAAAAATACTGCAAGTAGAAAGCTACTTGTATGTACAGAGGAATGGAATCAATCAAAACTTGTAAAAAAGTGGACATTCAACCAGCAGGCACCACAAGTTTTGTCTATTTCTCGAAGCCTCGCTTAGAGCTAAACTAATCAAAACTAGCAGTAGTTATCTTGACATCAATTGACAAAGCATCATGGGAGTCATGGGCCCATTTGTTTCACGGAACTAATAGTGATAGACATTCCTACTCGATAAAAACTGATCAGGTTCATGAGTAATTGTCATACCTCCCATAGTATCGTATATCACACACTTTGCGGGATTATATATCCACGACACGTTTAAGAAGGATTGTAGACAGAGAAACCAAACACTGGATATATTGGTCACTTTGGATCTGAAGTCTAGTAGTCCAATTCAATGCTCATATCCGGTCACACAAATGGAGCCCAAAAGTAAGATCTTTTGCGCTATGGATTATCTTGAGAGGTAATCAAGAGTCTAATATAGTACTCTTCCTTTTCAAAAGCTATAATTAAGGAATTTGCTTTTCTGCAAGAATTTTGAAACGGTATGGAGGATATAGCAGGTCAGATTTTGTTACTACAAGAGGCAGGAGAATATGATTTTTGTTACTACAAGCGACAGGAGAATATGAATATCTGAATTACATCAAAGGGGAAGATAATGTCAACAATCACACCAATCACACTTTTTGGTAGGATATTTTGACCCCTTAACACCTTTATAAAAGCGTATAAGGGTGACCAACTGAGCTAACCCCAGTTGGTAATAGCAAGTCAATTATGCTTAAACAACATAGGTGTGAACTTGAGAAAAATATCTAATTTTTCTTCATCTGCGAGATTAAACAGCACCAGCTATTAAGAACACGAGTTTCAGACCTTTCTAAAAGTTAATAAAGAGGGTAATCAAGCCATAGGCCTTCCCAAAAAGAAAAAATGCTACAGGCCTTCAAGCAAGTTTTTCTGAGAGGCTGAGAGAATGGTAAAGCATGGATCCCATGAAAGCTTTTGGGCTCAAGTTTCTCTAAATTCAACTGTAAGCCATGTCAGAAACTGTAAAAAATGTTTGAGTTGAGAGAGATAGAAAGATAATATTCATTGGAGACCATACCAGGAGTTTTGACTTTGAGACCCCAAAATGAACAAAACCGTTGTGATTCTTTAAAAAAGAAAATGCCGCGCTAGTCCAATGTTTGCGGACATTGGTATGTGTAAGGACATTGATGTTCTGTTTATTTAAACTTCAAAATTTCTCATAAACCCAAGTGAAAGACCTAGATTGTAAACCCTCACGGGTGGGAGTTGACGTAGTGGCAGACACCTAGCAATCAAAAGTCTCTTGAAGTTGTTGGTTTGAAGTTCGATAGTTACCAATTTCTTTGATAAAATTACACAATTTTTATGTTAGGCCAGTCTTAATGATCGAGCTTAATTACTCTGCCTTTAATCGGGCTCGGCTTGATAATTCTCCTAGATTAGCCGGTCCATTAGGCCGGATACTGTCATAAAAAGACTACCTAGATTGTAGTCTCCGAGAGGGTGTAGAAATCCCATGCATGATCCAGCTGCAAAGGGACTACTGCTTCAAACAACATAATCATATGATCAAGTGTTCAGAATCCTATGTGAAAGGAACATTTCTGAAATTGTCCAAATCGTCCTCTAATTGGGTTTCTGTTCACTTCGAACAGACAACTTCAAACTACATAATCATGGGACCTATGACTCGATCAGAGGTTCATGTGAAGGACCAAAACAAAATTTCTGAAACTTGGGGACTGGTTCTGTTCTTATGTTCACTTCTTCTACTAACCGCAGTTGATTGTGTCGTCCATTTCTGTAGAACTTGTAATAACGGATATTGTCAAACTGGCCCCCCACAATTTTTGTCTATTTCACAAGCAAGCCACTAAAATACTGCAAGTAGAAAGCTACTTGTATCAGTTGTATGTACAGAGGAATGGAATCAATCAAAACTTGTAAAAAAGAGGACATTCAATCTGGCACCACAAGAACTACCAGCTAGCACTAGTGGTAGGTTCTTGTCCCGCCTCCGTGGGGGCCAGTGTTCGAGCCTCATGAGAGGCAGGGTTGGGATTTCAAGGTTATGGATAGCCTCTGAACTCCCGTTGTCTAACAATCCCACTAGGGACGGATTCAGGAATATAGCTTAGTGAGGCACAAGATTGTGGTTGGTGGGATTAATTCCCGATTGCAAAAAAGAATGGAGAAACTGGTTCCCCTAATTGTACTATTTCCCCATGTTGGAGATGATTAAATTGAGAGGGTGCACCTTGGGTTTTTTCCGAGCCATCACTGTGACAACGAACCCAAGAAGTTCCTAGAAGGCTAGAACCTAATCCTAACCTAAACTGTATATGACCATCAAATGGTATTTTAGGAGTCCAGGTCCACTCCAATCCTTCAATGAATTGGAGAGTACAATTTCAGTCCGAAAAGATTTTTCAGAGCCCACCAGTCTTGATCCTTAAGGTGGGCTCCGAAAAAACTTTTTTTGGGCTAAAATTGTTCTCCCCAATTAATTTGAAGGATTGGACCGGAGTTGGATTCGTATTTTAAAACTTACAGTAAGCTTAAAGTGGATGCCTGCCGAACCAAGCCATGGGAGGACTGAGCGAGCCAGTTTGAGTGGAGATGGACACGCTTAAGAGTTAAGAGGGCTGGCTTTGGAGAGCAGAGGAGGGTTGTCTGCCAAAACCCACCTCCCTGCCCCGAAGTGCCTTGTCTTGGACCCAAGGAACTGCAGTCATTACCCTTGGTCCGACTACACGACATCACCCCAAGAACTATGACATGGACACATGGAATATACAAGAAGAGAAATGATACGCAATTGTCAAATTAATAAAAACATAAAAATCTCAAATTTCCCGAAATAGGAAATGAAAACGCGTCCAAAGTGTGTCCTTGAAGCATGCGTTTAGGAACGGTACAAGAGCTTGGCAGATTTGTCCGTTTTTCTTGGGCTATAGCTCTACCTGGAGGGAATAATTTCATGGGAAGATATATTATTCCACAGGTGAACCTCAAGAAACTAACCAGAAGGATGAAGCTGCACCGAAGAGACGACACGGTTACGACATAGAAGTGGCGCGGCTCGATCATGTGCCTAGCAGACCATGCGTCCATGTCAATGGAAGTGCTTTCCCATTCTTAACGAGAGAGTAGTATTTTAGTTCCCCAGAGACCGGGTGTAAAACCAGTACGCATGATTTCATCCAATTATCACACCAATACGTCCAACAGATCCTCTGGTAGATCAAGAGGCACACATCTTGCCTCCTAACCAGCAAGCTATTTGTATGGTGGAAAAAAATATGAATATCTATTACCTTTAATTCCACAGAAAATATCTAGCACCCATGGACAGGTTCTTTTGCAATTCTTGCTCGAGACAAGGGTACAAGTTCAAATTCAAATTCAACTAATGTAGCATTGAAGTAATCAATATTGTGTGTGTGTGTGTGTGTGTGTGTGTGTGTGTGAGAGAGAGAGAGAGAGAGAGAGAGAGAGAGAGAGAGAGAGAGAGAGAGACCAATCAGAGTATTGAAAATAGAAGAAGTTGCTTAGAGTCAGAGGAACCAAGGAGACAGTATATATGGAGGGCAACTGTTCAAGCAGCTATAGCTGGTTTAAGACTCCATACTGAGGCTGCAGAGGTACTAGGTTGTGCTGTTAGGTACTGAGGATAACTGAACACTCGCCTGTCTCTCATGGTCTGTATATGTCTTCTTGCAAAGACCCTTTGGCTAATACCAGCCAAGGTTCAAGTCTTCTCAAGGGAGAGTGAGACAAGAACTTTGACGAATTCCTATCTTTGGACTCCGATCACCAAGCCCCAAGGTCCCAGACATCCGGCGCGAGGGCTACTAGGTCGTTCAGTAGCCTCATAGTGTGACAACGAACCGAAGAAATTCCTAGAACCTCATTCTAACCTAAACTGCAAGAGAGCATCGACTAGTATTTTACAACAAAAAAACTATACAGCAGTAACCTTAAAGTGGATGCCTTCCCAACCAAGCCAAGGGAGGACCAAGAGTGCCAGTTTGAGAGGAGGTGGACACGCTAAAGAGGAAGATTGGCTCGAGGGAGCACAGGAGGGTTGTTTGAAAAAACTGACCTCCCTCCACCGGAGTGCCTTGCCTGGGACTAAGGAACTGCAGTCATTACCGTTGGTCCATATAGCCTAAGAAGCACGGACACGCAAATGGTGCACGGACACATCACCCCAAGAACGACGACATGGACATATACAAAAGAAATATTATAGGCATCTATAATTGACATATAAACAGAAAAATCTAAAATTTCCCGAATAAGGAATTATAAGCATGTAGTGTCCTTGACGATTGACGGTGATTGTGAGGCCAAGAGATTCAGCTGTGATTTCTTGGGCTATAGCTCTACCTGGAGAGAAGAATTTCATGGGACCATATCTTATTCCATAGGTGCACCGCGAGAGACTGAATTAAAAAAATGACACGGTTATGATATAGAAGTGACGGGGCTCGTTCATGTGCCTAGCGGACTATGCTTCCACAAAAATGGAAGTGTTATTCCATTCTTACGAGGGAGAGTAGTATTTGAGTAGAAAGTTACAAACTATTTAGATGGCCTGTTATCTGAAATGGCACATACGCCAATCTCAAAAAAAAAAAAAAAAAATTACATATATATCTATCAAAAGAAATTTTCTTTGCCCCAGAGACCGGGTGTGTAACTAAATACTCAAGAACTCCCTTCAATGATCACACCGATACCTCAAACAGAACCTCTGGTAGATCAAGAGGCACACATCTTGCCACCTTTATTTTGAACTAACACATTTTGCCACCTAACCAGACAGATATTTGTATGGCAGAAAAAAATTTGGAAGAGCTATCACCTTCAATTCTTGCACCCTTGGACAGATTCTTCTGTAATTCTTACTTCAGATAGAGTACAAGTTCAAATAAGGAAGTATTGATGTCACTTCAGCAAAAGTTCAGTAACTCAAAAGAGTTAAATAAACGACTTTTTCAAGAGAATTCATATACATAAAAATTACTAAGATGAATTACGTATACATTTAAATTACCACGAAAGAGTGCGTAAAATGAATATGGATACACTCAAAATACATATAAATTACTAAACTAGTCTCGATCTATTTTAATACAAACAACAATGACATCATGAAATGGGTTTGTGCTAATTGGCATCTCTTTGTATATGTGAAGGAGAAGGTGGTGTCATAGTTTGATCCTTACCGCTTGTAGGGAATTCCTCCTCCACTGGAGCAAGATGCCTATCCGGACTATAGTACTCCTTAGAGAGTCTGCTGGGACTTGGAGAGTTAGCTTTCGTAACATGAGATGGAGAAGAACTGCTCCCAAGTGGAGAACTAGGGCCAGACCTAAACTGGAAGTCTCCACCTTCACGAGGCAAGGGAGAAACCGGTAATTCGACACATTCATTCACTTGCTTTCTGAAAAATTTATCTTCCACAATATCATAAGAATTCGCAGTCCTTACTTCCTGAGCAAGAGAACACCAACAGCAGAAAAGCCACAGCGTGCAATCTGCAACATCCGGTTTCCCACAACAGAAAGTAGATGGTGGCAAGTTGAATCGGTTTCTCATCTGAATCCTCCAAAACCCCCCATAAAGCAAACCAAACACGCAAAGAAAGACCCCGGTAACCCCCAACGCCTCCCTAACAGCCTCATTATTGATATTAACAGCAGCCAAATTGAAAATCCAGAAAGGGGCCATGCAAAAAAGAAGAAAAGTTACAATATGAACGTACATATTTCCAAACCCAAGTCGCTCCATATTCCACCCAAAGACACAGAAACTACAAAACAAAGAGAGATAAGCTAAAGATATATCATCCCAAATATCAAGCACCCCACCACTCCATTTGGGTCTGCTCTCAACAATCGTCTCATCTCTTATAGCAAATGAAAATCTCTTCTGCATCGATTTCCTTCTCAACTGGCTTGTTTGGCTAACTTCAGCTGTGGTGACAGGTAATTGTGATTCCCCATCCACTTCAGAATCGTAATCCTTCCCAAGGGGGCTAACAATGCAGTATACACCAGCAATTGCTGGTGCAGCCATTGCCACTGAGATAGTGATCCCAACTCCTATAGCTGGTCGTTGCGATCTCTTGTACCCCAAGTTAAGACCACACAAGGCATACTGCGCGAAACAGTTAAGGTTTAACAAGAGAATAACCACCAACATGTGTGTCCATTCATGAGGTTTATAAGTCCCGTTCTTGCAATACACCTTTCTTAGCTTGGGAATGTCCTCTGGTCTCCATCTTACAAGAAGTACAAAGTGGTAGATACGTTTCGGGTGATGGTACAAACACATTAGAGTAAATAGTGCATTGAGGATTTGGTTATTAACTTCGAACCAAGCATCTCGTTGGGACTTCGATTTCAAGGCACCATTCAACATTCCGGTCATGACAAGGAACAAAAGCGCACCAGACACAACAACACCAAGAATCCATACAAAAAGGGCCATGTTCAAGGGGTCCTTGATCCATTTTTTGGATATTTTCCATAGAGAACCCCATTCTATTTTTCGAGAAAAGACCCTACTTATACGATCTCGAATGGGATGACCACTTGACGAAGGCACCGCTCGCGAAATCTGATCTTTCTCCTCAGCAAGACGCTGGAATCTCAGGGATGGGGAATGCAAAGAACCAAATTTGAGGAACCTTAGTCTTTTGGGCAAGGCAGATGAATCATCAGGGAGCCTGTGTTGCGGGTCAACGTTGCGTATAAGTCCCTTTTGAGACGCAGAAATGTGAAGAGGACTCTTAACCTTCCTAGAATCATTAGGTTCCTCAATTCCCCCATTCTTTTCACCATTATCAGTTGAAACCATTCTTTCCAAGACAAAGCAAAGCTTCACCTGGGAATATCTAGGGTGCTGTTAAAAAAATGGTAGCAGGACTTACCACTTTCACTTCAGGCAGCAGAAGACCTACTCCACCTCTCCTTTCTTTTACTTTCTTCTTTCATCAAGAGTAACAATCACAAACAGGATGCGATCACGAGGAGAGCCATTTGGTGTACTTTCGAAACCTAAATAAAACATGAATCTATCAGTTTCAAGAGCCTATAGTTATTGTAAATGAACAAATGCAAACACACGACTGAAAACCCAGAACGTAATTATTAGAACCCAAAAGTATGACGAACTCAATTTTGAGATTTGATCAAGAATTGGAAGTAATTGATGCTATCACTTTTGAGGCATTTTTTGCCCTACAGTATAATCCACTTCAATTTTTTTGACTTGTTTTCTTTCATTTCCTTTTCTCAATTAGGGGAAGAACCACAATCAGCAGTTAAAAGCATAACAATAGCAGCTTTTTTTTTTGGGTAAGTATCACAATAGCAGTTTTGTTCACACTCAATACCCAGAAAAACATTAATCTATCAGCCAATATATCTTCAAATTCATCCAATCAAGAAAGACCCATATAAGAAAAAAGAACGAAATCATTGAATCCCACGACAAATGCAAACTTGATTTGAGATTCGATGGAAAAGCAATGAATAATAGCAAGTAATCGTCAAACACACATACAATCGTATATACAGATACATATAAACAAGATCTGAAATTTATTGAGACTACGTACCTATGAATTGAACCAGAAAGAAAAGATGAGGAGATTAATCCCAAGGAGAATCTGAAGAATAATAAGAGCAGAGAAGAAAAAGCGGAAGAATGAGAGTGCACTTATGTATGTCGATATTCTCTCTCTCTCTCTTCTCTCTCTCTCTTAATTAAAACTGTTTCAGACTACCAACTGTCATTTGGATTATGGAACCATTTGCCTTTCTCGCTTTCAACTTTTTCTTTATTATCAATAATTGAATTCAACTCGTTCGCAAAATACCAAGTCATCCTTTTTCGTTTCTCTCTCTTTCATCACAGAAATCACAGATAAGCAAATTCCTTCCACTGGAGTATTTTCCTGCGTAGTACTCCGTTATTTTTGAGTCACACTTTCCGTCAATTACACCGTGCATTTATTGTAGTAATTTGAATAGTTCATTTTGTAAAATCAACAAAGTAATATATTTACTAAAAAAAAATTAGCTTAATTAGCCAGATAGATATCTTAGAAATAAAATTTCGATTTGTAATACAGACGGTCATAAATAATTTAACTTTAATACTCAATTAAATTGATTTTTTTGCATGAACTATGCAGGCTTTAAAAAAGAACAGTTGATATCTCTCTGCAATAAACACACAGGGGTGGCAGTGGCATAAATAGTTTTCACATAGGGTGGCTCATTATTTTTTTTGCGGATTCCATGGAAAATAAGTAATTGTTTAAATAACCCGATAGTGGATGTCATAAATTGGTATCGGTATCTAGTCTAGAGATTAGAAGATCACGTAAACTTATTCGAAGGCCCAAGATATACAAATAGTCAAGTTGTCAATTAAAGAGACATGGGATGAGGTCTGTACCTCAGTGGCGTAATGCTTGAGGAAAAGAATATTACTGCTCCTGATTCGCTGAAACCCATTTTATGGTGCTCATTTTTTAGAGACTAGGAGAATTTTTTGAAATTGAAAACTAGGAGTATGATAACTTTGAAAGCTGAAGCAGTTGAGAGAAACCATGAAACAATATTTTAGGAGAATTTTTTGGGTGCCCGATACCACGTTGCGGTATCTGCCGGCGATCTCAGCAGTCGAAACGTATTTTGGATGGTCCAAATTTATTCACTCGCTCCCCCCTGCTCGGCGCCCAAAAACTACTCATATTTTAAGAGAATGATCAAACTGAAAAGGAGTTTGTAGTGCTAAAATACATAGGAAACTGATTTTCACACTCCACTTTTTATTGATGGCCCTCCAATTTTAACGTGAAGTTACTAATATCTTCATAAACAAATTAGAGTGCCATCTGTAAAAAGAGAAGCGCGAATATCAATTTTCAATAAATAAATGATGCAACGGTAGTGTGTGGCCCAACTATTTGGTCAACGATTCTCCCCCAACCTGTGAAAGTTGCAGGCTCAACTTGGTTAAGGTTTATTTTCAAAAATAACTTGGTTAAGGTTTTTATGGTTGTTTTAGGTAGCTAAACTAATAATACTCCTAGTATTGCCCATCTCAGATTACTCACCCAAAATACATCTCTCATGACTTGGCCATGTATAATTAATTTCTTGACAAAGTCCCAAGTCATTGTTTTGACAACGTGTCTTAGCAGCTGTATTCCTGCAACTTGCCAACTCTCAAGCCAAAACATAATTTGCCAGGTGTCTGGGGAAATTCTTCAGTTCATGAGGTGAAGGTTTATGTTACGGATCCAGCTTTCTCTGTAGTTCAATTGCAAAAAACTCTATATGCAGTCTTATCTCGACCATTAATTCATCCCAGCAATTTAATGGCTCAAATTTTGAAAAGACTCTTCTCAGGAAGAATAGTTTCTTTCCGGAAAGAAAACTTTCAACGAAATCTAACCTTTAAAAACATTTTTGAACGGATGAGATAACACCAAACTACTCTCTGCAGTCCAAACACAGACTGCAGAGAAGCCTATTTCTTATACAAAAAGTCTTCGCACACAACTTTAGAACATGATTACGGACACGACTTAGTCTGAAACCGTTGGATGCATGCGAACCCATGTGCATCGAATTGTCTCAGACACAATTGTATCTGGAGTTATGTTTTAAAGTTACGAATTCAATTATTTATTATTGCTCTTTGTTATATTATCCAAATTCTGCACTCCATAATCACCCATAATGTCAAGTTATGGCTAACTGAGCTAATCCCAATTGGTTAAGTACAAATAAGTTGGAATCAAAAAATAAGTTGGTATCAAGAAATTTATAAAACTCACCAATCAATAGGTGGTCTCCTGAACACTTCTGTAGTATGGGCTTCTAGGTTGCAAGTACAGTGGTGTCAAGGAATATTGTAAACAGTTCAGAGAGAGAGAGAGTGACAAGCGGCGAGCTGTGAGCGGCGAGAGTCGTTGTGTGAAGGGAAGTCGTCAGGGGAGCAATTACCGCCGTGGCAAATAAAGCCCCTTCGGGTTCATCTCCTCCTGAACCGTTCTCTTTAATCCCAAGTACCGCACTTAATTTGCATTTGCTCTAAATTAAGGGGAGTGATTTTGCCACTCTCATTTTTATTAATGTTACATCCCTAAATTAATTTGTTTTAGGATGTTCTACTAATTACTTATTTTTTAAATAAGTACTTATTTTCTAAGTTAAATGTGATGTATTGTGAGAAAATGATTTGTCACGCAAAGCAAAAAGTTACTCCCTCCATCCCTTTTTAAGTGTCCTGCTTTATAATTCCAACTTACTAAAAAGACATCATCATTATACCTTTCACATCAACTTTTTCCTCCACTTTCCCTATTTACCCATCATCATTACACTTTCACTCACTCACCTTTCAAAATGGAATCTACTTTTAGAGACAAAATAAACAATTCACTAACTTTTACCTACTAACTTTACAAAATGGACACTTATTACGGGACAGTCCAAAATGAAATACCGAACTGTAAATAAGGGACGGAGGGAGTAATACTTAGAAAATATGAATCTTTGCGGAACGGGGCAGTAGCTGCAGTAGAACTTCCTAAATAGTACAATTTAACGAATCCTTAGAAGAAATGAAAGCATTTATCGACATCTGACGACAGTTCCAAACCCTGGAACACATTGTGCATAATTCAAACCTTCTGCAAACAATTGTGATCCAAAGTAAGGTTTTTTGACATAATATGGATGGGTGATCCGAGTGCAGAATCAGGCACAATATCCTTTGTAATTGAAAACTAGGAGAAGTTAACGACAGAGTCCATTTCATTTTTTTGAAAATGTACGAAATTTATAAGACAACCGCAGAGATGGAAATAAATAGAGAAGGCATGAAAATAAAAATCATCAGAATGCGGCAACAAACCATCTCTCAAAAAAAAAAAAAAATGAAGACAGTAGCAGCGCCGCCTAACTGCCTAAGTGCAAATATAAGCCCAAAGAGATGCAGACCCTTTAAACATGAGATTTCTTCTTCTGATCATGAGCTCCATCCTCGCCAAATCTAACAAAAAATAAGTAAATAAACCTCAAATCAGTACTTATTCTTACCATGATGAAGAATATCAGATTATGGAACTAGTTATAGCTAACTTTAGAACAAAAGTCCCAAAAAAAAATCGTACTTATCAAAAAAAAAATGTCCAAATTTGCTTACTCACGAACAACTGTTTGCCAATCAATAATATCCCAATATCCAACTTAAGCAAAGTAAATAGAAACCTCTCTAAATATGCATTTCTGAATTTTGTCTCAAATGACAGAAGTACGAAGGAAAATAGACACTACGGAAAACGTAAAACCTGGCATTTCTCAAATGACAGAAAATAGCAATAACAAGAAACTCAACAAAGAACCAATTATACTCCCTAATCCCTACTCCCCATTTTCTTTTAACCATATGCGAAATGACTAATGCTTTTTGAAAAGGAAATCTGATTATTTTAAAACACACAACCATCAAAGTGTTCAGACCTCGGAAACTGAACACCTTGAAAAGGGTAATATACCGAAAGCATAAGACCAAGTTCCGTGTATTCTCAAAATAGACAATCAAGAGTTCCCAAAACGGGGTAGTGGGACAGAAAAAGAGCGATAGAGGAACTAAGTTCAAAGCAACAGCCTTGCTGGTTTTACCAGCAACGTACACATCGCGACTTTTTTCCACCACTCAGTCAAGGAAAACATGGTATCCCAACGAAATCAGAAATTGAACAGTGATGACACGACATTCCCCATATTTTCAATACAAATGCTAATGAGCCGCAGGTAAACTATTCCATGAGAGAAATTCTTTTAACAGTCTTGAAAATATGGGACGCCCAAGTAAGATGCACCAGATAGGTGTCCTCTTGTGTCCATGATGATACGGACATGGATACACAAACCTGCAAGGAGCGTATATGCTTCCTAACTCATAACTTTTCTCTTTTTTGAGGAAAAGTGGTCTAATGTGGTGCAACGATGTTAGCTAGTTCATCTCATGAAAAACAAAAGCTTTAAGAGATATATATTGGGAATTCGGGTCACACAATTCGGCTTGCTAATGTCCACATGCATACGCAGACCCACTAGAAGCAGATGTGCTTCCTCCCTCACATGTACGATCCTTTTCTTTATTGGAAGGTGCTCTCACGTACATTGCTACTTTTGTAACTAATTCATCTACTAAATCCAAAAAGCTTTTCAGAAAACTCAGCAAGACTGTTACACCAAACACATGTCAAACCTTGCCAGTACTTTAGTTCTAACCCGTCAAATTTTATAGTAACTTACATTTCTGCTAGTCTCTTTCTTTGATCTGTGCCAACATATGCCCTCAACTCTTCAATGTCCATAGTGCTGAAAGTGTCACTGAGTTTAGAATTTAGGAAATTGCATCCATCTAAAAAACTGGAAGATTCAGCCAAGCCTGGAATGACTAAGACGTCCTTAAGTTGTCCTTTTAGATGCTCCATCAAAATGAAACCTGTCATAGGTAAGATTTTAAACAATAAAATGCAAAATAAGTTTGAATGAGTCATAAGTGATACCAGACAATAATAAGTAGATGGCCATAAAAGCTACAGGCGAATTCGAATCCTAATCTCTTCATATTTGGCAGAAGCAAATGCCAATTACTACCTAAAGCTGTCCAAGTAAGAAGCGCAGGGTCAACAAAACCATCACTAAGAAATTCCTTGCTCATTTACTTATGAATTTGTCGACAGAAGTACATCATGGACAGAGAGAACTTGCCAAGAGCACTGCAGCTTATACATATTTTCAGGTGATCAACTAGCGCTAACCTCTTCTGCTTATCAGCTCTTCTAACTTCATTGTTATCTGGTTTCATGCCTAAAGTACAACTAGAGCAACTTTAAGATCCTAATTTGTTCCTATTTTTCACTTACAGCAATCTCCATTCATCATCATGCGGTAACAGTTGTATGACTTAAAAAGGTACTTTTTTAAGCCCATGTGTTATCTAGAACAAACAATACAGTGGCACATCAAATTCCATACAGTTTTCGTATACAGCTTGGAAATGCATGGCTGTGCAGACAACTAATCCAGTTGTGTATCTTTCTTCCTAGGATATCCTGACTTGGGAGCGAGATCCTAAGGAGATATTGACTTGGGAGCGCATGAGCAAGGTTCTGGGGTAAAGTCGTTACCCCAATAGGAGTACCTAGCAACTAAGCATCACACATTACTAAAATCATTTCATAGGATTCCCAGGACATTTTTGAAGTGAAATCTAAGTGGGTAGAGACATAACATGAGAGTTCATAAAAGAGAAATTATACTTTACGCCGGAGCAGGGCGGGTCAGTCGCCCATGATGGCGAGAGCTCTAAATTCCTAATTGTTGCAAACATTCTGAACCACAGAATACCAGTTTATGAAATAACTTCAAGAAATCAACGTAGTTAATGTGAAACAGTATCTTTGTCAATACTAACAGGCAACAACTAACCGCAGGGGAGGTGGGATTAAAAAGTTAAAAATCAAAATGAAAAAGAACTTTACTACTAACTGAGCCATACAAAACTGCACGCCACTTCCAGAGACAAACTAGCATGGTCAGATAATTCATGCTCATGAATCATAACATAGAACACGATAAAACAAAAAAAGCTTCAATAAACAAGTTAGAACAGTAATTTTCATAACTGTGGCATAATGTCCCACCTATGAAGATTATTTCAGAAAATATAATTAGTGAAGAAAGGCGTAATGGGTAAAGAACATCAGAAACTATAGACTTGATCAATATATAGTATGAAAAGTATAAAAATATCTACCAGCTTTAGGAACATGGGAGACTACACACTCCTGTCCTTCCACAAAAGAATGGTGTATGAGCACAGGTGAATATACATACCAAGTGCTCGAAGCATCTTCAAATCAAATTTCTTTGCTAGAGAATCGTGACCAATCATTTTCGCCCGTCGAAGCACCATCTCTTTTAAGCTAATCAACAAGTCCTGACAATTGGAACAATGCATGATGTGAAAACTTTACATACCCAAAACCAACTGGCAGTGAGTGCAGAGATGTTTTCCCATTTCATTACCCAAGTAAGTCCTATTCTCTAAAAAGAAGTACGTTGAAAATAATTGAAGAATTCCAATAAAGGAAAGTTTTGCTATTACAAGCTCGGATTCAGATAGGGAACAAAGCCAGCGAACATCTTCAATCCGGCAATCACGCAGAAGATCTTCCTTGGCCATGGCCCTTGCAAGAAACTTATTCTGCAATTGAATGAGTCAAAAAAATGTAGATTAGCTTAAACCCTGCCAATAATAACACGGGAATTCAGTTTTTAATTACAATAGGTCCCCAAAACCATCGCTAGTGTAGTCAGACCAAAACCATGGAAGACAGTCAAAATTGGTTCCACATTAAGTAAGAATAAGTTTTTTTTTCAATCTACAGGAGAGATCATTTACGTCATGTACAAATTACGAAGCAGAAACCCGGATACTATATCCATTGTGAAAGTCCATGAGATAACCAAGCACAACAACTCAACTAATACAAGAAATAAGCCCATCACAACGAAGAAAAAAAAGGAAAAGCCCATCTAAGGAAAGAACACCCACATCCAGTTGGAAAGATTCACACTTTCAACAGATGCAAAAGTCATGGCTAACTAAGCTAACCCCAATTTTAAGTACAAATAAGTTGGAATCAAAAAATAAGTTGGTATCAATTATGAAACTCACCAATCAATAGGTGGTGTCCTGAACACTTCTGTAGTATGGGCTTCTAGGTTGCAAGTAGAGTGGTGTCAGGGGAAATTGTTAACAGTTCAGAGAGAGAGAGAGAACCAGACAAGCGGCGAGAGTCGTTGTGTGAAGGGAAGTCGTCAGGGGAGCAATTACCCGCCGTGGCAAATAAAGCCTCTTCGGGTTCATCTCCTCATGAACCGTTCTTTTTAATCCCAAATACTGCACTTAATTTGCATTTGGTCTAAATTACGGGGAGTGATTTTGCCACTCCCATTTTTATGAATGTCACTCTCCTTTTGTTTTTATTAGATGATTTGTTTTGTGAGAGAAGGAGAGTGACATTAACAAAAAAGGGAGTGACAAAATCAACTCCCTAAATTAATTTGTTTTAGGATGTTCTACTAATTACTTATTTTTTAAATAAGTACTTATTTTCTAAATTAAAGGTGATGTATTGTCAAAAAATGATCTATCCCGCAAAGCAAAAAGTTAGTACTTAGAAAATATGAATCTTAGCGGAACGGGGGCTTAAAAATAGTCGGTAAATAGTGCATTGAGGATTTGGTTATTAACTTCAAACCAAGCATCTCGTTGGGACTTCGATTTTAAGGCACCGTTCAACATTCCGGTCATGACAAGGAACAAAAGTGCATCAGACACAACACCACCAAGAATCCATACAAAAAGGGCCATGTTCAAGGTGTCCTTGATCCAGTTTTTGAACATTTTCCCTAGAAAACCCCATTCTATTTTTCAAGAAAAGACCCTACTTATACAATCTCGAATGTGATGACCACTTGATGAAGGCACCTCTCGCGAAATATGATCTCTCTCCCCGGCAAAACACTGGTATCTCAGGGACGGGGAATTCAAAGAACCAAATTTGAGGAACCTTAGTCTTTTGGGCAAGGCAGATGAATCATCAGTGGGCCTGTGTATTGGGCTAACGTCGCTTATAAGTCCCTTTTGAGACGCAGAAATGTGAAGAGGACTTTGACCTTCCTAGAATCATAAGGTTCCTCAATTCCCCCATTCTTTTCACCATTATCAGTTGAAACCATTCTTTCCAAAACAAACCAAAGCTTCACCTGGGAATATCTAGGGTGCTGTTAAAAAAATGGTAGCAGTACTTACCACTTTCACTTCAGGCAGCAGACGATCTACTCCACCTCTCCTTTCTTTTACTTGTCTTTTACTTCTTCTTTCATCAAGAGTAACAATCACAAACAGGATGCGATCACGAGGAGAGCCGTTTTGTGCACTTTTGAAACCTAAATAAAACATGAATCTATCAGTCTCAAGAGCCTATAGTTATTGTAATTGAACAAATGCAAACACATGACCGAAAACCCAGAACGTAATTATTAGAACCCCAAAGTATGACAAACTCGATTTTGAGATTAATCAAGAATTGAAAGTAATCGATGCTATCCCTTTGAGGCATTTTTGGCTCTACAGTATAGTCCATTACACTTCAATTTTTTTGACTTGTTTTCTTTCATTTCCTTTTTCTCAATTAGGGCAAGAACCACAATCAGCAGTTAAAAGCATCACAACAGCAGTTTTGTTCGCATTCAATACCCAAAAAAACATTAATCTATCAGCCAATAAATCTTCAAATTCATCTAATCAAGAAAGACCCATATAAGAAAAAAGAACGAAATCATTGAATCCCACGACAAATGCAAACTTGATTGGAGATTCGAGGGAAAAGCAATGAGTAATAGCAAGTAATCGTCAAACATACATACAATACATACATATATACAGATATATAAACAAGATCTGAAATCTATTGAGACTACTTACCTATGAATTGAACCAGAAAGAAACGATGAGGAGATTAATCCCAAGGAGAACCTGAAGAATAATAAGAGCAAACAATAAGAGCAGAGAAGAAAAAGCGGAAGAAAGAGAGTGCACTTATGTGTATGTCAATATTCGCTCTCTCTCTCTCTCTCTCTCTCTCTCTTAAAACTGTTTCAGATTACCAACTGCCATTTGGATTATGGAACCATTTGCCTTTCTCCTATTGCCTTCAACTTTTTTTATGGGCTTTTTACCTTCAACTCGTTCGCAAAATTCCAAGTCATCCTTTTTCGTTTCTCTTTCATCTTGTTAAATCATTAAAAAAATTAGCTTAATTAGACAGATAGATATCTTAGAAATAAAATTTCAATTAATAATATAGACGATCATGAACAGTTTAACTTTAAAATTATCGATACAAGCAATCCGTTTTATAAACAAACATTTGATATTTTTTTTATATATCTATTGATATTCAATTAAACTGATTTTTTGCATAAACTATGCGGGCTTTAAAAAAAACAGTTTCATATCTCTCTGCAATAAACACACGGGTGGCAGTGGTATAAATAGTTTTCACATGGGGTGACTCATTATTTTTCTGTGGATTCCATGGAAAATAAGTAGTTGTTTAAATGACCTGCTAGTGGATGTTATAAATTGGTATCGGTATCTAGTCTAGAGATTATGTTCGTAAACTTATTCGAAGACCCAAAATATACAAACAGTCAAGTTGTCAATTAAAGAAACACGGGATGAGGTCTGTACCTCTGTGTCGTAATGCTTGAGGAAACGAATATTATTGTTAACATAATATTGAGACATATTTTCTATAACCATATTTTGTAGGGTCTATCATTCATGTTTCCTAGTTGGGTTGATTTCTTTATAATGCATGTTTCCTATTTGCTTTAAATTTCTTAGAGACCAAGAACATTGTAGCCTATATAAAGGCATGTTAGGATTATGGTTTAATATAATCAATAATACATCTTTCGCTTTTTCTTCACATGGTATCAGAGCTATAAGATCTAGGCCCGTGAAATTTTTGCTCTCGGCGGACGGTGGGCAAGTAATATGTAACTGGCTCGTGCACTCAGATTTCACCTCAAATCTCTACTATCATGACTTCTCTCGCTCATGGCTGTTTTTGGCTCTCCTAGCCGTTTCTCTTTCCCGGCTTCTCCTGGTTTGGTTTGGTTTGGTTTGGTTTCGCTTGGATTGGCATGGCATGGCTGCTCCTGGTTTCTCTTGGCTTTTTCAAACTCAAGTTGATAGATCCACTTGAGTTTGAGGGGAGATGTTAACATAATATTGAGAAATATTATGTTACCATATTTTGTAGGGTTTATTATTCATTTTTTCTAGTTGGGTTGATTTCTTTATAATGCATGTTTCCTATTTGCTTTAAATTTTTTAGTGACCAAGAACATTGTAGCCTATATAAAGGCATGTTACGATTATGGTTTAATACAATCACTAATACATCTTTCGCTTTTCTGAAAAAAAAATATAGAAATCAAGAGCACCGAAGCCAAAAAGAAATCACGAACAACCAAGCCAAGCCAAGAGAACCATGATAGCCAAAAGGACAGCCATAAGTGAGAATCAGGAGCAGCCAAGCCAAGCCAAACTCAAGTAGGTCTACCAACTTGAGTTTAAAAGAAAAGAGAAAAAGAATCCACGAATCAGAAAGCCACAAGCGTTGGTGGTGAAGAGGCGCACAGATGGTGAAGAGGCACGAGGGGCGAAGTAAACTATGAGTGCCCCGACGGACGGCAGTAAAGCTTAGGCCACCCACCAGGAGCGAAAATTTCATAGGGCCTAAATCTTATAGCTTTGATACCATGCGAAGAAAAAGCGAAAGATGTATTATTGATTGTATTAAACCATAATCCTAACATGCCTTTATACAGGCTACAATGTTCTTGGTCACTAAGAAATTTAAAGCAAATAGGAAACTTGCATTATAAAGAAATCAACCCAACTAGAAAACATGAATAATAGACCCTACAAAATATGATAACATAATATTTCTCAATATTATGTTAACAATTAATACTCCTGATCCTGATTCGCTGAAACCCTATTTATAGTGCTGATTATTATATTGTTTTTTTTATAGAAATCCACACCCATTTGAAATTGAAAACTAGGAGTATAATGAACTTTGAAAACTGAAGCAGTTGAGAGAAACCATGAAACCATAACATGAAACAATATTTTAGGAGAAATTTTTGGGTGCCGGATACCACGTGGCGGTACCCGTCGACGATTCCAGCTGTCCAAACGGCTGACCACTCTGCCTCCTCTATTTCCCTCTCCCCCCTCACACCGACCACTCTGTCTCCTCTACTTCTCTCTTTAAAATCCAGATCGTCCAAAACACATTTGAACTGCTGAAATCTCCAACGGAATACCAAGTGGCGGCCACCCAAAAACTTTTCATATTTAGGACAATGATGAGACTGAAAAGGAGTTTGTATATAGTGCTAAAATAGATAAATGATGCAACGGTAGTGTGTGGGCCAACTAGTTGGTCAATGATTCTCTCCCAACCTAGAAAGTTGCAGGGTCAACTTCGTTAAGGTTTTAATGCTTGTTTTAGAGCATCCAAAGGGTCGATACTCGACCCTGAAAACTATAGTAACGAGCAAAACTCAAAAAAAATTCCAAAATCTACGTTTACCAGCCTCGTTGGAATAATTAGAAGAATAGTCGTAGCTACAGTCCCTCATTGAAACACACTAAGGACTGTTCACGGGCTACTTATTATTTTATTGTTCTCGATCTGGAGCAAACAGTAATATAGATTGCGTACCAATCGTGTGGTGGGAGAGCTTGATGTACTCCCAGATCTTCTTGACGGCGTCAGTGTGAGAGGTTGTGGAACTGCCGGAGCGCCGGCAAGACCTTGAGAATACCAGTGGGTCGGGTCGGTTCCGGGGCTCCGAAGACGATGACGGAGGCTTCTTCTAGGGAGGCGACCGCGGTGGCTGGGGGTTGATCGGCGGAGAGGGGCTTGAGGGTTGATTCACGGAGAAGAGAGTAAAGTTAGAGAGAGGGAGGAGTAAAGTTAAGAGTTAGACAGAGAGAGATGGGTTAAAATTTGCTTCCTTTTTTTTCAAGAATATAAACAAACAATTATTTTTAATGGGATATTTTTTAATATAGAGAGTCTGATTATAGAATACATTTTTAAAGTGAGTACCTAAAATAATAAAATAACTTTTTAAGACATAATTTGGTTTAAAATATAGAGATCCTCATGCGAATGTTCTTAGGTAGCTATACTAATAGTTTGGGAAAATGACGGTTCATGATATATTTTGATAATTAATACTCGTTAAGAACAAAATAAGAACATTTGTTAATATTAAAAATGTCATTAATAAATATTAATTATCAAAACACGTCCTTAGCCGTCATGTGCCCATCTCGTCTCAGATTACTCATCCAGAAAATATCTCCCATATGACTTGGCCATTTTTCTAGGGGTGGCCCTAATGCCACGACTTATTGTGCTAGTGCCACGACTGTTTCTGTTGTCTTGAAAAGTTTGCCCTCAATTTCTTCAAGTTGTCTCTACTTTTCTTTCCTCTGCTTGCATCATCGGTCGATCAGGCCCTTTCAACTTTCCTCTTTCATTTATCTTCTCGCTTCAATCGATTTGCATGTCCTTCACCATCATTCCGGAATCGGATCCGGAAATGACCAGATGTCATCAAGACCCATTCCAGTGCCGTTGACGACCATGAAAGACCTCTTCAGTGGTCGACGATGTCTCAGTTTGCCGTCGGTGATCTCATAATCGAGCATATCATCTTTGTTTCCACCGATTTCTGTCTTTCATTTCGGAATGTTTATGAAACACGTGAGGTAGAGATGGATGGCCTCAAAATCAAACCAATCCTAAAAGTGTGAGAAAGAAGAGAAAAAGGCAAAAATGGGGTTGTGAAGAGGGCTTGAATATTTTTGATCCGTAAGAGGGTTTGAATTTCATTTTCAATTTCGCAGAAATATTTTGAAGTTAGACCTTAGAAGAGATGGAGTACTTGTATGTGTTGTATCCAAAAGAGAGATTCGAAATCAGATGAGAAGATTTGATCTTTTGACGTGGTGTAGTGAGGAAATGGGGAAAACGTAGAAATTAGTTCTTAGTAAAAGTAAGATGAACAGAATCCCGAGCCTAGCATGACCAAAGATGGTATAATTACCAATGAACAGGAAAAGTCGTGCCACTAAGAAAAAGTGTCGTGGCCTTATCATTACCCTTTTTCTAGCCAACGTCATTGTTTTGACAACGTGTCTTATAGCAGCTGCATTCCTGCAACTTTCTAGCCAAAATAATAATCTGCCGAGTGTCTGTGGAAATTCTTCAGTTCATGAGGTGAGGGTTTATGTTACGGATCAAGCTTTCTCTGTGGTTCAATTGCAAACAACTCTATGCAATCTTATCTCGACCATTCATGCAAGTAATTTTAATGGTTCAAATTTTGAAAAGACTCTTCCCGGAAAGAGTAGGCTCGCTGTGTTTGATTTGTAATTTTGAGATAAAAAAGTTGTATAAGTTTACGTATTTTTTCGTCTTCAGTAAATTTTTTCAACATGTTAACAAGCTCTTTTACTTTTTAAATAGAGGTACGTTTTGTACATCCAAAAGTTTTGGACAGATTGTTTCCGAAAGGAGAACCAAAATGTCTTCCTGAAAAGAAACTTTCAACAAAATCTAACCTTTAAAAATATTTTTGGACGAATGAGATAACACCAAACTACTCTCTGCTGCAGAGAAGTCTATTTCTTAAACAAAAAGTATACGCAAACAACTCTAGAACACGATTACAGACACAACTTAGTCCGAAACTGTTGGATGCATGTGAACTCATGTGCATCAAACTGTCCCAGACACAATTATATCCGAAGTTGTGTTTTAAAGTTACAAATTCAATTATTTATTATTGCTCTTTCTTATATTATCCAGATTCTGCACTCCATAATCACCCATAATGCCAATAGGGTCAAAGTCATGTTTGCAAGATTCTTATCTTAATAAATAGTAGCTGGACTCTTGTACCTTGCCAGATTACAGATTACTTCAAATAGAAGAAACAAGGAGCTAGGCTGCGATTCTCCAAACACCATAAAATCTCACAGATATCCCTAACAAACAAATACCGTCAGATTAAAACATTGATCCAAGATAACTAGTAGAACCAAAGAGGTTTTAGGACGGGGACTTCCTTCCACATCTTCCGCGTTTAACGCCACTCGATTACGGTTACACATATCGCTCAGATTAACACCAAGTTTAGTTAGTACACACGAAACGAACAGTTTGGATAAACTAAGTAGCAGAGTCAGTAGAGAAATGCAAACGAGATAACAAGCCTGAAGTTTGCAAATGGAGTTTTAAGATAGATCGTCGTCCGATAGCTCTTTTGCATTCAGTGCTTCTTTCACTCGCGACAGAAGGGTTGTCGTCCAAGCATCCTGTTGTGTAAAACATGTGGAAACAAACTAAGTAGTTGCTATGTTTCTGACTACATGATATGTAGTATCTAAACTTAAGCGAAATGAGCATGCAGGCAATTAATCATGTCAGCTGCCATTTCAATTTGTGAAAGATCAGGTGGCTTAAACCAAATCAAACAAAACGAAACTGAGCCTTAAGTGTAATGGAAATGAAAACCAAGACCGACCATCTCCAGCCTTCAAACTTTCTCTGAAATTTGAGAAAAAGTTAAAAGAAAAAGCATCATTTCATTTGTAGCACTTTAGTGGCCAAACTCAAGTTAAGCTTAATTAAATTAGAGTAAAAGCTTCACTAAAGGCATTGGTGTGTAAGTTTGGAAGACATCAAATGGGCTTCAAAACTTTTGAGTGAAGATTTGAGTAAAATCAATTTTGATATGGTATTGATTGGTGGCTGTCCTCCAAAATTGATTTCATATCCTACGAAGTCTACAGCAATAAAAAAAAAAATGTGACTCCAATTCAATTTGGCAAAGTTAAATCCATAACCAGGAAGTGGTTCGAGAGAGGCAGTAGTATAAATGAAGCAGGCAAAAACTTCTCAGAAAATGGCACAAAGCAGGAAGACTCCATACTTTGAAAGTGTTAAATGTAGCGAGAAATGCAATTTACCAGCTGGGTCATGGGGTTCATTCTGTTGAATTCCTTTATAGCATCAGTGAACTTTGCAATATCTTCCTGATCTACTGCATCAGCCAAGTCCTGCACTAGGAGATGCACAATTGCTCCTGTAAGCTAAGCTTCTGTTATCACGACAAGATGGAGTTTGTAAATAGAACTATCAAATACAACCAAAGAAAAGACGCAGCTTAGGTCTAGGGTGATCATCTGAAGTCGTCAATTATGAAATAACCAATAAGACAAGGAGTTCACAAGATTATGTGAAATGCATTTTGTAACTATAGGAAGTGGATGCTAAAAGAGAAATCTGAAGCAAAACGAATGATGGTTTTACAAGCTACACATACCGCCAGCAATTTGTACTCTCGTGTTCCAGAAAAAGTTGGATCCAGATCCTGCATGTGGTTGAATGTTCATACAACAATACAAGAAATAGTGTAAAACCAAATAAAAAGTAAAAAAATTCAGGGCTCAACAAGAGCCATATTAAACCTGGTAGCGATCGAATGATTTGTTAATTGTAACAACATCCCCTTTGCCTTTACAGAGTTGGCAAATGCCAGCGAGAAGAAGAAGTTCTTTAGCTTCATAACTCCAATTATCGCTCAACGACTGCCGTGCCATATCTTCATAAATCTCAATTGATTTCTGGTAGCTGTAAACATGTTGTGACTTGTGAGAATATAACATCCCTACCAAGACACTTCACAGTCCTCTCTTCATGAGAATGTCAACATATTACTTAGTTGTAAAGATATGATAATGCATATAGCAGGTAAATAAGGTTCAAGCTGCTGATGTCAGGCTTCATTTCCATTGTCACCCAATCTTAATTTTGGTTTCATAATCATTTACAAATCAATGAGACATGTATACGTGGGAGTACACATATTTTTTTTTTGAACAGCAAAAGAGAATCTATTAATCTTTGAAGGAAGTACAAAGATTAAAATGATAAGAAGCAATAGGCATCATGACGATAAGGAAGCATCCCAACAACGTTGCCACCCAACCTATCGACAATCACATGAGTACAAATTTGATAAGAGTAAATATCATTTATTGCTCAAAGCAAAATATTTATCCTAGATTGAGCTATTGTTCATTGAAAACGAATTAAACAACATGAGCTATCAAAGTGTATCCAGAAGTACGTAGAATAATGTGCAAAGTTTCTGCAGGTTAATGCATGTGAATATTTCCTTTAACAAATTGAGTAAATTGTTGCGGGGGGTTGTAAGATCTCCATAAATCAAGTCAATAACGAAGTACCCGTAGCAATGGAATTAGCTAGCTGCAGTTAATTCCTATACAAAGTTAAGGGAGATCGAAACAGATACAAGAAATGAACCCTGGACCGCAATTCACAAGATGTAGATATGAAAAAGTATGTAGCCTCATAAGATGTACATATTCAGTTTGTGGACAAGCTTACTCTTCAAGTTGAGCAGCGAATTGTGCAATTTTCCCCCTGCACCTATTCAAAAATTCTGTCATTTCTTCGCTATGGAAAAGATCAGCTGCTCTTTCATAGTAAACAATGGCCCGGTCGAAGTTCTGTTCGGCCTCATATAGTTTAGCAATTTCCTGCACAAGAAGAAAAGAGTTCCAACTCATCGTAATTTATATTTTCACATCCATCGAATGCCTACTATGAATAAACATCAGCAACAGCAAAATAGAATAGATGACTATGGTTATATTACTGTTTATGGCTCAGGAAACACCATTTCTTACTGACAAATTAAAAGAGATTGTACCTCGTATTTTACTGCAGATATATAAAGCTCTCCATCCCCTAGAAACAGATTAACGGCTTGCTCTAGACAAGATATGGACTCTGAAAAGCAGACAATATACGAATACCAACAACATTATTGATATTTAATTATGACTGAACAAGCAAGATACATAAACCTTGTTTGGAAAAGTCGAACATCAATTACTGAAATCCTTGATATTGGTTCTATGGTGCTGAAGTATACGATACTTACGAATCAAAATGAAAACCACTTTTCATAGAGTTCATCCAGTGTGTAGCGAGAACTCAAATTTCTATGACCTTAAACAGAAGTCCACTTTCAGTAAATTTTTCTTTCTAAACTGTTTGGTGATGGTGCGTTGTGAAATGCACTTGATTGTCGTTCCTTGTATATCGAGTTATGATGTGATAAAGCAAAGCCTTAAATTTATCTCTTGTTAGCACAGCTGAATGTAAAGAGTGTCCAAATATAAATCAGAAATAAAATTTCGGAAAAAAATTCCTCATAAATTGGATTTGTTTCTGTTAAACCAAGAGCATTCTATAGAAGTCAAAATTTTTAAAAGTCAAATAAAACAAGTGAGAGTGCATGCTTATTTCCAGTTTCTTTATAGAGAGAGAAAAAAAACCCTACTATTGCCTACGAAGAGTGAGTTTAAAGCCAAGCTGAGTTACGAGAATGGCAGATAAATTGGAAAGGAACAAAAACAATACGTACTCAAACAATAAATAACCTACAATACTGTACAAGAAACCAAAGAAGAAGGTTGCTATTTTAACTTGTCACCCCGATACACTATCCTTGGCATTTCTATAAAATGGAATCACAACACTTGCAAACCAGCAAATTT
This sequence comes from Rhododendron simsii, assembly GCA_014282245.1. Classification (NCBI taxonomy): domain Eukaryota; kingdom Viridiplantae; phylum Streptophyta; class Magnoliopsida; order Ericales; family Ericaceae; genus Rhododendron; species Rhododendron simsii. The sequence continues at coordinate 31,476,256 of CM024961.1, forward strand.
GTTTTGAGTTCCACGTATTAAGGGTGCGCCAATCAAGTTTCATTCCTTTTTTAGCTCCATATATAGCTGATATATAAGTGGCCACAGAGCATTGGTTTAACTATTTAGTCAAATTTTCCTGAAAATCAGGGTATTATATCAATTAATCAGCACAGAGAGAAGCCATGGTTCTACAAACCTTTACAATTTGTCTTCTTATAGCAATTAGCAGCATCAACATAAGCAGAACCAGCTGTGTATTTAATATCCATCTATAACATAGTTAGGAGTGTCATGTAAGCTTATAGCAAGATAATACCTGCAAAATTAACACCGGAGATAAAAAGCACTATACCCTCAATATGAAGAAACATACCTTTAGGTAACAGTTTGCTAACTTTACGTACGCTGATCCCGCTTGGTCCCCTGAGAATTCATTACTCATAAGTGATAAATATTAATTGCATAAACTGACATGTAAGGACCATAAGGTTGAATCATATAGAAATCGTAGCTTGATTCTTCAATACTGATCCTTCAAAGTAATGAAATAATAGGAAATCGTCATATCAAATATAAAAGACAAACAAAAAAACAAAGCTTCTCAAGAATTAGTATTCAGGGCTCGTGGCGAGTGAATAGTTAAAATGTGCATTTTGTTTATCAAAATGCAAGTGATGACTGATGAGTACACTTTTCACCACCACTAATGGTATACCAAATTACTCGTCAACTTATTCATTTTTAATAACCCAGATACTTGGGTCAGTTTATAACACTTAGACTAATCCTGCGTGACTAATCACATCATTCACGAACGGGTCTAATTAAAAGCTAGAGCAAACCCTATATGGACTACTCCTAAAGGAACTTAAAGGACCTAAGAAGTTTTGAAGCTAAGACCTTTGGAGTGGCCACACCCCCAAGTCCCGGTCTAACCTTTGGGATTACTCATCAACTTCATTCTTAAAAGCTGAAACCAAATCAACCAATTGCAAGCAGGATTTAGATTGGAAGATGTTTCTATTTAATTGGGAGTTCAATCGTACTCTTATTTATTTCCGTTAAAATACGATGACAAAAGTTTAGTTAAATTAAGTCAGGCTTTGTCTGAGCATCAGGACTATGGATGGCAATTTCTCCATATCCAATGGATACAAGCCTTGCCCCACCCATATAGAGGCGGGGTTTACCCAAATTTTTCCCCAATAGTAGCAGGTGTGGTAAGATTGACAGAAAAACCGCTCGGGTATAGAGCAAGTATGATTCTGTAATTCTCACCCCAAATACCCATCCCGTACCCCCCCCCGAACCCGATTACACATACTAGATATACTAATCTATATATGTGTATATACATAGGGACATTTGTATAAATATTGAGTATAGTCATATATGTGTATAGTTATCTCCTTAATTAGCAAATCTTATAGCAGTCAGAGTGGAGTGCAGTTGGTGCCCCTCTTATACTTTCATGCACGTGGGCATAATTCGATTCCCGTAAGCATCTACCCGCATTTCCAAGTTCCCAAGGATAGAGTAGATTAGGCTTTGATGGCAAGAAAAAAAAAGAAGCAAATCTTATCAATTACTACTACCTACTACAAACTAATTAGGCCCCGTTCCGCTGAGGTTCTTATTTTTAAGTACTCCCTTTATTCCTTTTTAAGTGTCTAGCTTCGTAACTCCAACTTATTAAGGAGACGTTGTCATTACACATTCCACCGCAACTTTTACCTCAATTTTTCTACTTTTACCTCAACTTTTCTTACTTACCCTATATAGAGATATATTTATTACACTTTTACTCACTGACTTTTTACACATGAAATCTAGTTTTAGGGGCAAAATAGAATGGAGTACTTATTTTTTGCTTTACGATACAGGTCATTCTCTCACAATATATCACCATTAATTCAATACATCTCCATTAATTCAGAAAATAACCCCCAACAAAAAGAGGGGAAAAATCCTGCTTTGTACTACCACACGATCGAGAAAACAAGTAGAACAACAGAATCGATAAAGGAAAGGAAATATGTGGGAATAACCGATAAATGAAAGGAAATATGTACGTAGGAATAGTTACATGATTTGGCAAGTTTGAAGGCAATTGCAGCTTTATTGAACAGTCCAGCAGTTTTCTGCCAGCACATTTGCACAGATCCTGTATTTTCTTCGCTATGGAAAAGATCAGCTGCTCTTTCATAGTAAACAATGGCCTGGTCGAAGTTCTGTTCAGCCTCGTATAATTCAGCAATTTCCTGCACAAGAAGAAAAGAGTTCCAACTCATCATAATTTATATTTTCACGTCTATAGTTGCCTACTATGAATAAACATCAGCAATATAGGAGAATAGAATAGATGACTATGGTTATTACTGTTTATATCTCTGGAAACACCATTTCTTATTGACAAATTGATAGAGATTTTACCTTGTAATTTACTGCAGATATCAAAAGCCGTCCAACCCCCAGAAACAGATTAACAGCTTGCTCTAGACACGATATGGACTCTGAAATGCAGACAATATACGAATACCAACAACATTATTGATATTTAATTATGACTGAACAAGCGAGATATATAAACCTTGTTTGAAAAAGTCGAACATCAATTACTGAAACCTTTTGATACTGGTTCTCTGGTGCTGAAGTATAGGTTACTTACGAATCAAAATGAAAACTACTTTTCATAGAGTTCATTCAATGTGAAGCGAGAACTCAAGTTTCTTCGACCTTAAACAGAAGTCCACTTTCAGTAATTTTTTCTTTCTAAACGGTTTGGTGATTGTACGTTATGAAATGCACTTGATTGTCGGACCTTGTATATCTAATTATGATGTGATAAAGCAAAGCCTTAAATTTATCTCTTGTTAGCACGGCTGAATGTAAAGAGTGTCCAAATATAAATCAGAAATGAAATTTCGTAAAAAAATTCCTCATGAATTGGATTTGGTTCTGTTAAACTAACGCAATGTTAAACTAAGAGCATTCTATAGAAGTCAAAAATTTTTAAAAGTCAATAAAACAAGCGAAAGTGCATGCTTATTTCCAGTGTCTTTATAGAGACAAAAAAGAAACCTACTATTGCCTACGAAGAGTGAGTTTAAAGCCAAGCTGAGTTACGAGAATGGCAGATAAATTGAAAAGGAACCAAAACAATACGTACTCAAACAATAAATAACCTACAATACTGTAATGTTAAACTAAGAGCATTCTATAGAAGTCAAAATTTTTAAAAGTCAATAAAAGAAGTGAGAGTGTATGCTTATTTCCAGTTTCTTTATAGAGAGAAAAAAAACCTGCTATTGCCTACGAAGAGTGAGTTTAAAACCAAGCTGAGTTCGGAGAATGGCAGATAAATTGGAAAGGAACAAAAACAATACGTACTCAAACAATAAATAACCTACAATACTGTACAAGAAACCAAAGAAGAAGGTTGCTATTTAGCTTATCATCCTGATGCACTATCTTTGGCATTTCTACAAACTGGAATCACGACACTTGCAAACCAGCAAATTTGTTTTTGAGTTCCACGTATTAAAGGTGAGCCAATCAAGTTTCATTCCTTTTTTAGCTGCATATATAGCTGATATATAAGTGGCAACAGAGCATTGGTTTAATTGTTTAAGTCAAATTTTCCTGAAAATCAGGGTATTATATCAATTAATCAGCACAGAGAGAAGCCATGGTTCTACAAACCTTTAGAATTTATCTTCTTATAGCAATCAGCAGCATCAACATAAGCAGTACCAGCTTCGTATTTCATATCCATCTATAACATAGTTTGGAGTGTCATGTAAGCTTGTAGCAAGATAATACCTGCAAAATTAACACTGGAGATAAAATGCACTATAACCTCTAATATGAAGAAACTTACCTTTAGGTAATAGTTTGCTAACTTTACATACGCTGATCCCGCTTGATCCCCTGAGAATTCATTACTCATAAGCGATAAATAATTGCATATACTGACATGTAAGGACCGTAAGGTTGAATCATATAGAAACCCTATCTTCATTCTTTAATACTAATCCTTCAAAGTAATGAAATAATAGGAAATCGTCGTATCAAATATAAAAGACAAACAGAAAAACAAAGCTTCTCAAGAATTAGTATTCACGGCACGTGGCGAGTGAATAGTTAAAATCCATTTTGTTTATCAAAATGCAAGTGATGACTGATGAGTACACTTTTCACCACCACTAATGGTATACCAGATTACTCGTCAACTTTTTTATTTTTAATAACCCAGATACTTGGGTCAGTTTACAACACTTAGACTAATCCTGGGTGACCAATCACACCATTCATGAACGGGTCTAATTAAAAGCTAGAGCAAACCCTATATGGACTGCTCCTAAAGGAACTTAAAGGACCTGAGAAGTTTTGAAGCTAAGACCTTAGGAGTGGCCACACCCCCAAGTCCCTGTCTAACCTTTGGGATTACTCATCAACTTTATTCTTAAAAGCTGAAACCAAATCAACTAATTGCAAGCAGGATTTAGATTGGAAGGTGTTTCTGTTTAATTGGGAGTTCAATTGAACTCTTATTTATTTCCGTTAAAATAGGATGACAAAAGTTAAGTTAAGTTAAGTTAAGTCAGGCTTTGTCCTGATGCTCAACAATGGATGGCAATTTCTCCATATCCAATGGATACAAGCCCTACCCTGCCCATATAGAGGCGGGGTTTACCCAAATTTTTCCCCAATAGTAGCGGGTGTGGTAAGATTGACAGAAAAACTACTCGGGTATGGAGCAAGTATGATTCTGTAATTCTCACCCCGAATACCCGTCCCGTACCCACCCCGAACCCGATTACACATACTACATGTACTATTCTATATATGTGTGTGTGTGTGTATATATATATATATAGGGACATTTGTATAAATATTGAGTATAGTCATATATGTGTATAATTATCTCCTTAATTAGCAAATCTTATCGCAGTCAGAGTGGAGTGCAGTTGGTACCTCCCTTATACTTCCATGCACGTGGGCATAATTCGATTCCCGTAGGCATCTATCCGCCTTTCCAAGTTCCCAAGGATAGAGTAGATTAGGCTTTGAATGACAAAAAAAAAAATAGCAAATCTTATCAATTACCACTACCTACTACAAACTACTTAGGCCCCATTCCGCTAAGATTTTTATTTTTAAGTACTCCCTCTATTCCTTTTTAAGTGTTCAGCTTCGTAACTCCAACTAATTAAGGAGACGTTGTCATTACACCTTCCACTTTTCTACTCTTACCTCCACTTTTCTACTTTTTCCGCCACTTTTCTTACTTACCCTATATAGAGATATATTTATTACACTTTTACTCACTGACTTTTTAAAAATGGAATCTAGTTTTAGGGGCAAAATGGAATGGAGTACTTATTTTCTGCTTTACAGTACAGGCCATTCTCTCACAATACATAATGCAATACGTCTCCATTAATTCAAAAAATAACCCCCAACAAAAAGAGGGGGAAAATCCTACTTTATACTACCACACGATCTAGAAAACAAGTATAACAACATAATCGATAAAGGAAAGGAAATCCATGGGAATAACCGATAAATGAAAGGAAATATGGACATAGGAATAGTTACATGATTTGGCAAGTTTGAAGGCAATTGCAGCTTTATTGAACAGTCCAGCAGTTTTCGAACAGCAATCTTCCAAAGATCTTGTATTTTCTTCGCTATGAAAAAGATCAGCTGCTCTTTCATAGTAAACAATGGCCTGGTCGAAGTTCTGTTCAGCCTCGTATAATTCAGCAATTTCCTGCACAAGAAGAAAAGGGTTCCAACTCATCGTAATTTATATTTTCACGTCCATAGTATGCCTATTATGAATAAACATCAGCAACAGGAGAATAGAATAGATGACTATGGTTATTACTATTTATATCTCTGGAAACACAATTTCTTACTGACAAATTAATAGAGACTGTACCTTGTAATTTACTGCAGATATCAGAAGCTGTCCAACCCCCAGAAACAGATTAACAGCTTGCTCTAGACACGATATGGACTCTGAAAAGCAGACAATATACGAATACCAACAACATTATTGATATTTAATTATGACTGAACAAGCGAGATACATAAACCTTGTTTGAAGAAGTCAAACATCAATTACTGAAACCTTTTGATACTGGTTCTCTGGTGCCGAAGTATAGGTTACTTATGAATCAAAATGAAAACTACTTTTCATAGAGTTCATTCAGTGTGTAGCGAGAACTCAAGTTTCTCCAACCATAAACAGAAGTCTCACTTTCAGTAAATTTTTCTTTCTAAACTGTTTGGTGATTGTGCGTTATGAAATGAACTTGATTGTCGGACCTTGTATATCTAATTATGATGTGATAAAGCAAAGCCTTAAATTTATCTCTTGTTAGCATGACTGAATGTAAAGAGTGTCCAAATATAAATCAGAAAAAATGAAATTTCGTAAAAAAAATCCTCATGAATTGGATTTGTCTCTGTTAAACAAATGCAATGTTAAACTAAGAGCATTCCATAGAAGTCAAAATTTTTGAAAGTCAATAAAACAAACGAGAGTGCATGCTTATTTCCAGTGTCTTTATAGACAAAAAAAAAAACCTACTATTGCCTACGAAGAGTGAGTTTAAAGCTAAGCTGAGTTGAGAATGGCAGATAAATTGAAAAGGAACCAAAAGATTACGTACTCAAACACTCAAACAAGAAATAACCTACAATACTGTACTGTTAAACTAAGAGCATTCTATAAAAGTCAAAATTTTAAAAAGTCAATAAAACAAGTGAAAGTGTGTGTTTATTTCCAGTTTCTTAATAGAGAGAAAAAAAACCTGCTATTGCCTACGAAGTGTGAGTTTAAAGCCAAGCTGAGTTACAAGAATGGCAGATAAATTGGAAAGGAACAAAAACAAAACGTACTCAAACAATAAATAACCTACAATACTGTACAAGAAACCAAAGAAGAAGGTTGCTATTTAGCTTGTCACCCGGATGCACTATCCTTGACATTTCTATAAAATGGAATCACAACACTTGCAAACCAACAAATTTGTTTTGAGTTCCACGTATTAAGGGTGCGCCAATCAAGTTTCATTCCTTTTTTAGCTGCATATATAGCTGATATATAAGTTGCGACAGAGCATTGGTTTAACTGTTTAAGCCAAATTTTCCAAAAAATCAGGGTATTATATCAATTAATCAGCATAGAGAGAAGCCATGGTTCTACAAACCTTTACAATTTATCTCCTTATAGCAATTAGCAGCATCAACATAAGCAGTACCAGCTTCGTATTTCATATCCATCTATAACATAGTAAGGAGTGTCATGTAAGCTTATCGCAAGATAATACCTGCAAAATTAACACTGGAGACAAAATGCTCTATAACCTCTAATATGAAGAAACTTACCTTTAGGTAATAGTTTGCTAACTTTATGTACGCTGATCCTGCTTGGTCCCCTGAGAATTCATTACTCATAAGAGATAAATAATTGCATATACTGACATGTAAGGACCATGAGGTTGAATCATATAGAAACCCTCTCTTAATTCTTTAATACTGATCCTTCGAAGTAATGAAATAATAGGAAATCGTCGTACCAAATACCGAGGACAAATAGAAAAATAAAGCTTCTCAAGAATTAGTATTCAGGGCTCGTGGCGAGTGAATAGTAAAAATCTGTATTTTGTTTGTCAAAATGCAAGTGATGACTGATGAGTACACTTGTCACCACTACTAATGGTATACCAGATTACTCGTCAACTTATTATTTTCAATAACCCAGATACTTGGGTCAGTTTACAACACTTAGTCTAATCCTGGGTGACCAATCACACCATTTACTGACGGGTCTAATTGAAAGCTAGAGCAAACCCTATATGGACTGCTCCTAAAGGAACTTAAAGGACCTGAGATGTTTTGAAGCTAAGACCCTAGGAGTGGCCACACCCCTAAGTCCTAGTCCAACCTTTAGGATTAAAATCAACTTCATTCACAAAAGCTGAAACCAAATCAACCAATTGCAAGCAGGATTTAGATTGGAAGTGTTTCTGTTTAATTGGGAGTTCAATTGTACTCTTATTTATTTCCTTTAAAATAGGATGACAAAAGTTAAGTCAAGCTTCGTCCTGATGCACAGAGCATCAGGACTAGGGATGGCAATTTCTCCATGTCCATTGGATACAAGCCCTACCTTGCCCATATAGAGGCGGGGTTTACCCAAATTTTTCCCCAATAGTAGCGGGTATGGTAAGATTGACAGAAAAACCGCTCGGGTATGGAGCAAGTATGATTCTATAATTCTCACCCCGAATACCAGTCCCGTACCCCGAATCCGATTACACATACTACATATACTATTCTATATATGTATATATACATAGGGACATTTGTATAAATATTGAGTATAGTCATATATGTGTATAATTACCTCCTTAATTAGCAAATCTTATAGCAGTTAGAGTAGAGTGCAGTTAGTGCCTCCCTTGTACTCTCATGCACGTGGGCAGGGTTCAAATCTCATAAGCATCTATCCCCCTCCCCAAGTTCACAAGAATAGAGTAAATTAGGCTTTGAATGACAAAAAAGAATTGGCAAATCTTATCGATTACTAATTACTACTACCTACTACAAACTACTTAGGCCCCATTCTGCTAAGATTTTTATTTTTAAGTACTCCCTCTATTTTTTTTTAAGTGTCCAGCTTCGTAACTCCAGCTTATTAAGGACACATTGTCATTACACCTTCCACAATCAACTTTTACCTCCACCTTTCTAACTTATCCTATATAGAGATATATTTATCACACTTTTACTCACCGACTTTTTAAAATGGAATCTACTTTTTGAGCAAAATGGAATGGAGTACTTATTTTTCGCTTTACGATACAGGTCATTCTCTCACAATACATCTCCATTAATTCATAAAATAACCCCCAACAAAAGTCGGGAAAAAAAATCCTGCTTTGTACTACCACACGATCGAGAAAACAGGTAGAACAACTGAACCGATAAAGGAAAGGAAATCCATAGGAATAATCAATAAACAAAAGGAAATGTGTGCATAGGAATCGTTACATGATTTGCCAAGTTTGAAGGCAATTGCAGATTTATTGAATAGTTCAGTAGTTTCCCCCCTGCACTCTTTCAAAGAAAAAGTCTCTTCTTCGCTATGGAAAAGATCAGCTGCTCTTTCATAGTAAACAATGGCCTGGTCAAAGTTCTGTTCAGCCTCGTATAATTTAGCAATTTCCTGCTCAAGAAGAAAAGGGTTCCGACTCATCATAATTCATATTTTCACGTCTATAGTATGCCTACAATGAATAAACATCAGCCACAGGAGAATAGAATAGATGACTACGGTTATTACGGTTTATATCTCAGGAAACACCATTTCTTACTGACAAATTAATAGAGATTGTACCTTGTAATTTGCTGCAGCTATCAGAAGATGTCCAACCCGCAGAAACAGATTTACAGCTTGCTCTAGACATGATATGGACTCTGAAAACCAGACAATATCTGAATACCAACTACATTATTGATATTTAATTATGATTGAACAAGCGAGATACATAAACCTTGTTTGAAAAAGTCGAACATCAATTACTGAAACCTTTTGATACTGGTTCTCTGGTGCCGAAGTATAGGTTACTTATGAATCAAAATGAAAACTACTTTTCATAGAGTTCATTCAGTGTGTAGCGAGAACTAAAGTTTCTACGACCTAGCCTTAAACAAAAGTCCACTTTCAGTAAATTTTTCTTTCTAAACTGTTTGGTGATTGTGTGTTATGAAATGCACTTGATTGTCAGACCTTGTATATCTAATTATGATGTGATAAAGCAAAGCCTTAAATTTATCTCTTGTTAGCAAGACTGAATGTAAAGAGTGTCCAAATATAAATCAGAAATGAAATTTTGTAAACAAATTCCTCATGAATTGGATTTGTTTCTGTTATACTAACGCAATGTAAACTAAGAGCATTCTATAGAAGTCAAATTTTAAAAGTCAATAAAACAAGTGAGAGCGTATGCTTATTTTCAGTTTCTTTATGCTTATTTCTAGTTTCTTTATAGAGAGAAAAAAACCTACTATTGCCTAAAAAAAGTGAGTTTAAAGCCAATCTGAGTTATGAGAATAGCAGATAAATTGGAAAGGAACAAAAACAATACGTACTCAAACAGTAAATAACCTACAATACTGTACAAGAAACCAAAGAAGAAGGTTGCTATTTAGCTTATCACCCCGATTCACTATCCTTGACATGCATTTCTCTAAACTGGAATCACAACACTTGCAAACCAGCAAATTAATTTGTTTCCAAATTTGTTTCGAGTTCCACATATTAAGGATGCACCAATCAAGTTTCATTCCTTTTTTTAGCTGCATATATAACTGATATATAAGTGGCAACAGAGCACTCGTTTTAAGTCAATTTTTCCTGAAAATTAGGTATTATATCAATTAATCAGCACAGAGAGAAGCCATGATTCTACAAACCTTTACAATTTGTCTTCTTATAGCAATTAGCAGCATCAACATAAGCAAGACCAGCTTCATATGTCATATCCATCTACAAAGTTACGTAGTTAGGAGAGTCATATAAGCTTATAGCAAGAAAATACCTGCCAAATTAATACTGAAGATCATAAAATGTTCTATTGTTTTATAACCTATAATATGAAGAAACTTACCTTTAGACGACAGTTTGCTAACTTCATGTACGCTGATCCCGCTTGGTCCCCTGAGAATTCATTACTCGTAAAGATAAATGATTGCATATACCGACACGTAAGGACCATAAGGTTGAATCATATAGAAACCCTAGCTTGGTTCTTTATTACTGATCCTTCAAAGTGTTGGAATAGGAAATCTTCGTATCAAATACTATAAAAGTCAAACAGAAAAACAAATGTTGTGTTTGGATTTGGATTTGAAATTTTTTTTGAAAAATAGTAGGGGTAATAAGTGGAGAGCGATAGAGAGAGAAATGTTAAAAGTAGGGAAAATTATGGGGAATTTTTTGAAAAATACTTTTTAAAAAGTAAAGAGAACAAGGCAGCTTCTCAAGAATTACTTCAGTATTCAGGGCTCGTGACTAGTGAATAGTTAAAATCTGCATTTTGATAAACAAAATGCATGACTGATGAGTACACTTTTCACCACCACTAATGTTATACCAGATTAGTACTCGTCAACTTATTTATTTTTAATAATCCACATAATTGGGTCAGTTTACAACACTTAGACTTATCCTGGGTGACCAATCACACCATTCACTAAGGGGTCTAATTAAAAGCTAGAGCAAACCCCATATGGACTGCTCCTAAAGGAACTTAAAGGACCTGAGTAGTTTTGAAGCTAAGACATTAGGAGTGACCAAACCCCCAAGTCCCGGCCCAACCTCTGAGATTACTCATCAACTTCATTCACAAAAGCTAAAGCCAAATCAACCAATTGCAAGCAAGATTTTGATTGGAAGGTGTCTCTGTTTAATTGGGAGTTCAATTGTACTTATTTATTTCCGTGAAAATAAGATGACAAAAGTTAAGTCTTAAGTTAGGCTTTGTCCTGATGCTCGTAGGGATGGCAATTTACCCATTTCCAATGGATACCAGCCCTGCCCCCACCCATTTGGAGGCGGGGTTTATCCAAATTTTTCTCCAATAGTAGCAGGTATGGTAAGATTTAAAGAAAAACCGCTCGGATATGGAGCAAGTATGATTCCGTAATTCCCACTCCGAATACCCGGAACCTGATTACACATACTATACTATATATGTACATATACATAGGAACATACGTATAAATATTGAGTATAGTCATATATGGGTATAATTACTCCTTAATTAGCAAATCTTGTCAATTAGTACCTCCTATATATACAGACTACTTAGGCCCCATTCCCAAAGATTCTTATTTTTTTAAGTACTATTAATGGGGTGTTTCCACTAACAAAAAAACATTAAAAACTTAACGCATTTTACTATCTCGTTTACACTATCAAATTTTTTTAAGCATTTTATTATCTCGATCGTTTCTACTAACAAAAAAGTTATCAATAAAAACTCTTTTTGTTACAGTAACTCTATTCACAAATCCATCTAACAACTTATTTACTACCAGAAATAACTTACATTTCTCAACTAACTTATTCAATACCGGAAACAATTTACATTTCTTAACAACTTATTCACTATCGGAAACACCTAACAACTTCTCCAACACAAATAAAAATTTTCAAATTTTCACTATCCGAAACACCCCATAATTTCCATTTTTCGAAATATCTCATTCTCTCACAAGATATCACCATTAGTTCTATACATCACAGATTCACATTTAATTCAGAAAATAACCCCCAACAAAAAGCGGGAAAAAAGAAATCCTCCTTTATGCCGCACATCGAGAAAATAAGTAGAACAACAAAACCGATAAAGGAAAGAAAAACCGAAGGAATAACGGATAAACGAAAAAGAAATGTGGACATAGGAATAGTTACATGATTCGGCAAGTTTGAAGGCAATGGCAGCTTTATCGAACAGACGAGCCGCGACTTCTTCGTACTTGGAGCTGAAGTGGCCCAGGGTGAAGAAATTGTACAGGGCCCAGTGGCTCAGGCTCCCCTCGGCTTTCTTCTCCCAATCTTCTCCCCTCTTCCTATGCTCCGCCGTCGTTCCGGCGGGTGCCTCCTTTCTCGGCGGAGACAGCGGGAGAAGCATCCGTACCGTTATGTATACTGCATATATTATGAGAGCGCTAGAGAGTATGGCTAGCAGCATGGTTTCTCTTCGTCTTTGAGTTCTTGGCTTTGAAGGATGATCAGCACGGATTCGAAGTCCCTGTAAACTGTAAAGTAGTGCCACTTCTTTTATAGTACAGTAGCTCTGTGAGCGAGGGGAGCCTGTCATCTCCAGTTTGATTTATACACAATGTTTGCTTTACTTTTTCAAAAGTATTTTTTAAAAGATTCTCTTTACTTTTAATTATTTTTCTCTTTTATCTCTTTTAATTTATTAGTACATTTTACTATTCTCATAAAAAAAATTCAAAAATCAATCAAAACAAAGCATTAATAACCAGTCTCGTCCAGTTTCTTTTTTTTTTGGTTACTTCCGAATATTAGTCTGGTCCAGTTTGGCTACCCACGATAAAAATCAAAATCGTTCAATTTGTAAAAATTGTCCAGACTTTCGAGCGGAAAAGACTCGTGTTTGTTGGTTAACGATGGATTTCTGATCGGAACATATTTTATCTTTGAACAAATGGGTACAATAAAATGTGATAAGTGCACTTATGAAACGACATATGTGTTCCAATCAAACGTCGATCGGTATACAAAGGACTCCATTTTTTGCATGGTCAAATGTCTCGACTATCTCCATAAAATGAACGATTCTAATTTTTATTGTAAGCTCGAAACAAGGCCCACAAATGCCAAACTGGACGGAACACACTCCCATGAGGATGTGCCTCATTTTCTATCCCAAAACCCTGCTTATGAACGTACAGGGTTTGTTTTATGGAGGGAGGACTTCCCCACCAAGTTACTCTAGGCCTTTCAAAAACCTATTTATGAACGTACAGGTTTTTTTTTTTTTTTTACAGGGGTTTGTTTTGTGGAGTGACTTCCCCACCAAGTTACTCTAGGCCTTTCAAAAGCCTGTTTATGAACGTACGGGGTTTTTTTTTGGAAAAGACAAACAAAAGTCTCTAGGCACTAGGGTGGGGGTAGGTGGCTGATAGCTGAGGATAAGGTCATCATCGGGTCGGGCCGGGCCAGCCTGCCAAGTCACTGTCCAAACCCGTCCACGGGCCGGGCCGACCGGACTTTTTCTTTTTGGTGGGCCGGGCCACTTACAAAAAATTGAAGCTCAAACCCGGCCCACGGGCTAGTCCAATTGGCGGGCCGACGGGCCAAAAGCCGGGCGGGCCAACGGGCTGACTTAAATTTTCTTGGGTAAAACTAAACCAAGGGAAAAAAGAAAGTTTTGAGAAATTTTGAGCTAATAGGCGGGCCCGTTGGTGGGATTTTTTGGATGTGAACTCATACGCATCAAACTATCCCAGAGACAATTGTATCCGAAGTTGTGTTTTAAAGTTACAAATTCAATTATTTATTATTGCTCTTTCTTATATTATCCAGATTCTGCACTCCATAATCACTCATAATGTCAATAGGATCAAAGTCATGTTTGCAAGATTCTTATCTTAATAAATAGTAGCTGGACTCTTGTAACTTGCCAAATTACAGATTACAGATTACTTCAAATAGAAGAAACAAGGACCTAGGCTGCGATTCTCCAAACACCACAAAATCTCACAGATATTCCTAACAAACAAATACAGTCAGATTAAAACATTGATCCAAGAGAACTAGTAGAACCAAGAGGTTTTAGGACGGGGACTTCCTTCCACATCTTCCGCGTTTAACGCCACTCGATTACGGTTACACATATCGCTCAGATTAACACCAAGTTTAGTTAGTACACACGAAACGAACAGTTTGGATAAACTAAGTGGCAGAGTCAGTAGAGAAATGCAAATGAGATAACAAGCTGAAGTTTGCAAATGGAGTTTTAAGATAGATCGCCGTCCCATGGCTCTTTTGCATTCAGTGCTTCTTTCACTCGCAACAGAAGGGTTGTCCTCCAAGCATCCTGTTGTGTAAAACATGTGGAAACAAACTAAGTAGTTGCTATGTTTCTGACTACATGATATGTAGTATCTAAACTTAAGCGAAATGAGCAGGCAGACAGTTAATCATGTCAGCTGCCATTTCAATTTGTGAAAGATCAGGTGGCTTAAACCAAATCAAACGAAACGAAACGAAACTGAGCCTTAAGTGTAATGGAAATGACAACCAAGACCGACCATCTCCAGCCTTCAAACTTTCTCTGAAATTTGAGAAAAAGTTAAAAGTAAAAGCATCATTTCACATGAAGCACTTTAGTGGCAAAACTCAAGTAAAGCTTAATTAAATTAGAGTAAAAGCTTCACTAAAGGCATTGGTGTGTAAGTTTGAAAGACATCAAATGGGCTTCAAAACTTTTGAGTGAAGATTTAAGTAAAATCAATTTTGATATGGTATTGATTAGTGGCTGTCCTCCGAAATTGATTTCATATACTATGAAGTCTACAGAAATTAAAAAATGCGACTCCAATTCAATTTGGCAAAGCTAAATCCATAACCAGAAAGTGGTTCAAGAGAGGCAGTATAAATGAAGCAGGCAAACACTACCCAGAAAATGGCACAAAGCAGGAAGACTCCATACTTTGATAGTGTTAAATGTAGCGAGAAATGCAATTTACCAGCTGGGTCATGGGGCTCATTCTATTGAACTCCTTTATAGCATCAGTGAAGTTTGCGACATCTTCCTGATCTACTGCATCAGCCAAGTCCTGCAATAGGAGACGCAAAACTTCTCCTGTAAGCTAAACTTCTGTTATCACAACAAGATGGAGTTTGTAAATAGAACTATCAAATACAATCTAAGAAAAGATGCAGCTTCGGTCTAGGGTGATCATCGAAAGTCGTCAATTATGAAAGAACCAATACGTCAAGGAGTTCACAAGATTATTTGAAATGCATTTTGTAACTCTAGGAAGTGGAAGCCACAAGAGAAATCTGAAGCAAAACGAATGATGGTTTTACAAGCTACACATACCGCCAGCAATTTGTACTCTCGTGTTCCAGAAAAAGTTGGATCCAGATCCTGCATGTGGTTGAATGTTCATAAAACAATACAAGCAATAGAGTAACTAAAACCAAATAAAAAGTAAAAAAATTCACAATTTAAAATTACAACGGGATCAACAAGAGCCATATTAAACCTGGTAGCGATCCAATGCTTTGTTAATTGCAACAACATCCCCTTTGCCTTTACAGAGTTGGCAAATGCCAGCGTGAAGAAGTTGTTCTTTAGCTGCATACCTCCGATTATAGCTCAACGACTGCCGTGCAAAATCTTCATAAATCTCTATTGATTTCTGGTAGCTGTAAAAATGTTGACTTGTGAGAATATAACATCCTACCAAGACACGTTACAGATCTCTCTTGAGAATGTCAACATATTATCTTGTTATAAAGAAATGATAAATACTTAGGAGGTAAATAAGGTTCAAGCTGCTGATGTCAGGCTTCATTTCCATTGTCACCCAATCTTAATTTTGGTTTCATAATCATTTACAAACCAATGAGACATGCATACGCGGGAGTACACTTTTTTTTTTTGAACGGCAAAAGAGAATCTATTAATCTTTGAAGGAAGTACAAAGATTAAAATGATAAGAAGCAATAGGCATCACGATGATAAGGAAGCATCCCAACAACGTTGGCACCCAACCTATCGACAATCACATGAGTACAAATTTGATAAGAGTAAACTAAGACATTGATGTTGATATCATTTATTGCTCAAAGCAAAATATTTATCCCAGATTGAGCTATTGTTCATTGAAAACCAATTAAACAACCAGCATGAGCTATCAAAGTGTATCCAGAAGTACGTAGAATAATGTGCAAAGTTTCTGCAGGTTAATGCATGTGAATATTTCCTTTAACAAATTGAGTAAATTGTTGCGGATGGTTGTAAGATCTACATAAGTCAAGTCAAGTCGACAACGAAATACCCGTAACAATGGAATTAGCTAGCTGCAGTTAATTCCTATGCAAAGTTAAGGGAGATCAAAACAAATACAAGAGATGTACCCTGGACCGCAATTCACAAGATGTAGATATGAAAAAGTATGTAGCCTCATAAGATGTACATATTCAGTTTGTGGACAAGCTTACTCTTCAAGTTGAGCAGCGAATTGTGCGATTTTCCCCCTGCACTCTTTTAACCAAATTGTCGCTTCTACGCTATGGAAAAGATCAGCTGCTCTTTCACAGTAAACAATGGCCTGGTCGAAGTTCTGTTCGTCCTCATATAGTTTAGCAATTTCCTGCACAAGAAGAAAAGGGTTCCAACTCATCGTAATTTATATTTTCACATCCATCGAATGCCTACTATGAATAGACCTCAGCAACAGGAGAATAGAATAGATGATTATGGTTATATTACTGTTTATGGCTCCGGGAACACCATTTCTTACTGACAAATTAATAGAGATTGTACCTCGTATTTTACTGCAGATTCATGAAGCCATCCAACCTCCAGAAACAGATTAACAGCTTGCTCTCGACAAGATATGGACTCTGAAAACAGACAATATACGAATAGCAACGACATTATAGAGATTTAATTATGACTGAACAAGCAAGATACATAAACCTTGTTTGAAAAAGTCGAACATTGTGGGCAGCGTGCCCTTTAGAAAAGTTTCCGTTCCTTTCCAAAGCAGGGCCCATAATCGAGGGAGCGCGAGCGCGGATGGCAAGTGCTCGAAATACAGAGTCGCCACTTGGGTTTGAAGGTTCGACACCCAAGGAACCGTATTTCGAAGCATTTGTAGTGCTATTTGATTTGAAAAAGTGAAGGAACCAGCCCGTCATAACCATATCTAGGTTCGAGGGCCAGGTTACGAGAGGGATTCAAGCTGTAACATGTTGCAGGATGTGATTAATAGCATAAATGCGAAAGCAGTTAGTATAGGATGAAAACAGACTGCTATGGGAGTTTAAGCAAACTGAAACACTGCTGTTTTGGAGTGACGTGCACAGGTGGAAACCAGCATGCACTGATCAAGTCACTGCATACTAATCAGACCTGCACGCGCTACTACAAGACATGCACCCACCAGTAACCCTAAGCCCACAGCTCTTATTTTCAAATCCTCTGGGCTCTGGAAGGACCAGTGCACACCCATGACAAACCAAGTAGTTTAGGCAGCTATAATGTACAGTTTAAAGGCTGAAAAACCCTACAAATTAACCAAAAAAATCCCATAAACAGTATGGGGACAAATCAACGGCCTAAGGCCAAGTTACCCATGCAAGGCCACTCACTAGTCACAGACAAACTAGCGAGCGTATGGCGCCCTGGCGCGCGTGTCTAAACCATTTAACCAGTGTTTGGTTTACATGTTTCTAGATTCTGGAACATATCCAGAAAGACTCTAGTGGTACTCCAAAGCAGCAAATATACAAATTGAACTAAAACTAGCAGTTCTAACAAAAGAAAGCAGTAAACTGGTCGTTAGCATGCTTGCAGTGGTGAATATGGAAAGAAATGCATAAAAACAGCAAGACACCAATCCCCAAGCTGACATGCGTGCACAGCCACAGAGTGGCGCGCACGTACTATGGATCGGCTCGCGCTGGTTCTTACCACTACGGTTTTTTGAAACCCTACCAACTTTAGGATCAGGACTAGAATTGATTACCAGTCTTGACCCAACCAGCCCCCCTCAGGGATCAGAACAGAAAACAGTACGTATGCTATACCTAGATTGAGTTTGAAATGGGCTTGAGTTTTGAGTGTGAGGTTGTTTGAGTGGTTGAATGATTGTGTGATGGAGGAGGAAGAACAATCTATGTTCTTGGAAGCTTTGGATTTTTCGAACCCTAGATGTGTGAAAATTTGTACCCTTTTCCAAAGACTTGGAACCCTTTTAATGGATGAACCATGGGGGGTATATATAGGGAGGGAGGAAGGCAGATATGGTGCAAAGAGAGGAGCTCAGCCAGTCCACGAGGCTGGCTGAGGGTTAATTGGTGGTTAAACTTACCAACCCATAAAGGTGATGGGGACAAGCTATGACTGGCGCGCGCATGTCCTACCAACACGCGCGTGGATCAACGGTCAAGCTTTGACTATTGACCACCACCTGTCCGTTTGACCGGTGTGCGCAGGTTTGGGTGCAACGCGCGCATGTTCCACCTACTCACGCGCTGGTCAATGGTCAAGCTTTGACCATTGACTAACACCTGTCAAGTTGATGTGCGTGCGCAGGCCCCAAATCAGCGCGTTCTGGAAGGGTTTTTGGCTAAGGTTAGGGGTTCAAGGGTTTTTCAAACACTCAAAGTTCAAACACTCGAAATTCCCGAGGTGTTCTTGATTAGTTTCATCATTGGGGAATCAAAAACCGAAAGTAAACTAATCTAGAAGCTCAGATTGGGGTATCTACAAACATCAATTACTGAAACCCTTGATACTGGTTCTCGGGTGCTGAAGTAAAGGTTACTTACGAATCAAAATGAAAACTACTTTTCATAGAGATCATTCAGTGTGTAGCGAGAACTCAAGTTTCTCCGACCTCAAACAAAAGTCCACTTTCAGTAAATTTTTCTTTCTAAACTGTTTGGTGATGGTGCGTTGTGAAATGCACTTGATTGTCAGTCCTTGTATATCGAATTATGATGTGATAAAGCAAAGCCTTAAATTTATCTCCTGTTAGCACAGCTGAATGTAAAGAGTGTCCAAATATGAATCAGAAATGAAATTTCGTAAAAAAAATTCCTCATAAATTGGATTTGTTTCTGTTAAACTAAGAGCATTCTATAGAAGTGAAAATTTTTAAAAGTCAATAAAACAAATGAGAGTGCATGCTTATTTCCAGTTTCTTTATAGAGAGGAAAAAAAACCTGCTATTGCCTACGAAGAGTGAGTTTAAAGCCGAGCTGAGTTACGAGAATGGCAGATAAATTGGAAAGGAACAAAAACAATACGTACTCAAACAATAAATAACCTACAATACTGTACAAGAAACCAAAGAAGAAGGTTGCTATTTTAACTTGTCACCCCAATACACTATCCTTGGCATTTCTATAAAATGGAATCACAACACTTGCAAACCAGCAAATTTGTTTTGAGTTCCACGTATTAAGGGTGCGCCAATCAAGTTTCATTCCTTTTTTAGCTCCATATATAGCTGATATATAAGTGGCCACAAAGCATTGGTTTAACTGTTTAGTCAAATTTTCCTGAAAATCAGGGTATTATATCAATTAATCAGCACAGAGAGAAGCCATGGTTCTACAAACCTTTACAATTTGTCTTCTTATAGCAATTAGCAGCATCAACATAAGCAGAACCAGCTTTGTATTTAATATCCATCTATAACATAGTTAGGAGTGTCATGTAAGCTTATAGCAAGATAATACCCGCAAAATTAACACCGGAGATAAAATGCTCTATACCCTCTAATATGAAGAAACATACCTTTAGGTAACAGTTTGCTAACTTTATGTACGTTGATCCCGCTTGGTCCCTTGAGAATTCATTACTCATAAGTGATAAATATTAATTGTATATACTGACATGTAAGGACCATAAGGTTGAATCATATAGAAATTGTAGCTTGATTCTTCAATACTGATCCTTCAAAGTAATGAAATAATAGGAAATCGTCGTATCAAATATAAAAGACAAACAGAAAAATAGAGCTTCTCAAGAATTAGTATTCGGGGCTTGTGGTGAGTGAATAGTTAAAATCTGCATTTTGTTCATCAAAATGCAAGTGATGACTGATGAGTACACTTTTCACCACCACTAATGGTATACCAGATTACTCGTCAACTTATTTATTTTTACGACCATTCACTAACAGATCTAATTAAAAGCTAGAGCAAACACTATATGGACTGCTCCTAAAGGAACTTAAAGGACCCGAGAAGTTTTAAAGCTAAGACCTTAAGAGTGGCCACACCCCTAAGTCCCGGTCCAACCTTTGGGATTACTCATCAACTTCATTCACAAAAGCTGAAACCAAATCAACCAATTGCAAGCAGGATTTAGATTGGAAGGTGCTTCTGTTTAATTGGGAGTTCAATTGTACTCTTATTTATTTCCATTAAAATAGGATGACAAAAGTTAAGTCAGGCTTTGTCCTGATGCACAGAGCATCAGGACTAGGGATGGCAATTTCTCCATATCCAATGTATCCAATGGATACAAGCCCTGCCCTGCCCATAAAGAGGCGGGGTTTACCCAAAATTTTCCCCAATAGTAGCGGGTATGGTAAGATTGACAGAAAAACCGCTCAGGTATGGAGCAAGTATGATTCTGTAATTCTCACCCTGAATACCCGTCCCGTAACCACCCCGAACCCGATTACACATACTACATATACTATTCTATATATGTATATATACATAGGGACATTTGTATAAATATTGAGTATAGTCATATATGTGTATAATTACCTCCTTAATTAGCAAATCTTATCGCAGTTAAAATGGAGTGCAGTTGGTGCCTCTCTTATACTCTCATGCATGTAGGCAGGGTTCGATTCCCGTAAGCATCTATCCTCCTCCCCAAGTTCCCAAGGATAGAGTAGATTAGGCTTTGAATGACAAAAAAAAAAAATTTAGCAAATCTTATCAATTACTACTACCTACTACAAACTACTTAGGCCCCCTTCCGCTAAGGTAAGGAGACGTTGTGATTACACCTTCCACATCAACTTTTACCCACCTTCCATATCAACTTTTACCTTCACTTTTCTAACTTACTCTATATAAAGATATATTTATTACACTTTTACTCACCGACTTAATAAAAAGGAATCTATTTTTAAGGGCAAAATAGAATGGAGTACGTATTTTCCACTTTACGATACAAGTCATTCTCTCACAATACATCACCATTAATTCAGAAAATAACCCCCAACAAAAAGGGAGGAAAAAATCCTGCTTTATACTACAACATGATTGAGAAAACAAGTAGAACAACAGAACCGATAAATGAAAGGAAATTAGTAGGAATAGTCGATAAACGAAAGGAAATGTGTACATAGGAATAGTTACATGATTTGGCAAGTTTGAAGGCAATTGCAGCTTTATTGAACAGTCCAGCAGTTTTCCCCCAGCACTCATTCAAAGATCCTGTATTTTCTTTGCTATGGAAAAGATCAGCTGCTCTTTCATAGTAAACAATGGCCTGGTCAAAGTTCTGTTCAGCCTCGTATAATTCAGCAATTTCCTGCACAAGAAGAAAAGGGTTCCAACTCATCGTAATTTATATTTTCACGTCCATCGAATGCCTACTATGAATAGACATCAGCAATAGGAGAATAGAATAGATGATTATGGTTATATTACTGTTTATGGCTCTGACAAATTAATAGAGATTGTACCTTGTATTTTACTGCAAATTCATGAAGCCATCCAACCCCCAGAAATAGATTTTGCTCTAGACAAGATATGGACTCTGAAAAGCAGACAATATACGAATAGCAACGACATTATAGAGATTTATGACTGAACAAGCGAGATACATAAGTGTTGTTAATTTGAAAAAGTCGAACATCAATTACTGAAACCTTTGATACTGATTCTCTGGTGCTGAAGTATAGGTTACTTACGAATCAAAATGAAAACTGCTTTTCATAGAGTTCATTCAGTGTGTAGCGAGAACTCAAGTTTCTCTGACCTTAGACAGAAGTCCACTTTCAGTAAATTTTTCCTTTCTAAACTGTTTGGTGATGGTGCGTTATGAAATGCACTTGATTGTCGATCCTTGTATATCAAATTATGATGTGATATAGCAAAGCCTTAAATTTATCTCTTGTTAGTGAGGCTGAATGTAAAGAGTGTCCAAATATATATATCAGAAATGAAATTTTGTAAAGAATTTCCTCGTGAGTTGGATTTGTTACTGTTAAACTAGGGCAATGTAAACTAAGAGCATTCTATAGAAGTCAAACAAGTGAGAGTGTATGCTTATTTCCAGTTTCTTTATAGAGAGAAAGAAAACCTACTATTGCCTACGAAGAGTGAGTTTCAAGCCAATCTGAGTTACGAGAATGGCAGATAAATTGGAAAGGAAACTAAAACAATACGTACTCAAAACAATAAATAACCGAAAATACTGTACAAGAAACCAAAGAAGAAGGTTGCTAGTTAGCTTGTCACCCCAACACACTATCCTTGGCATTTCTATAGACTAGAATCACGGTGCTTGCAAACCAGCAAATTTGTTTTCAGTTCCAAGTATGAAGGGTGCGCCAATCAAGTTTCATTCCTTTTTTTAGCTGCATATAATATAGCTAATATATAAGTGGCAACAGAGCATCGGTTCAAGTCAAATTTTCCTGAAAATCAGAGAATTATATCAACTAATCTACATAGAGAGAAGCCACGGTTCTACAAATCTTTACAATTTGTCTTCTTATAGCAATTAGCAGCATCAACATAAGCAGGACCAGCTTTGTATTTCATATCCATCTATAAAGTAGTTAGGAGTGTCATGTAAGCTTATATAGCAAGATAATACCCCCAAAATTAACACTGGAGATAAAATGCTCTATAACCTCTAATATCAAGAAACTTACCTTTTGGTAACAGTTTGCTAACTTTACGTACGCTGATCCCGCTTGGTCCCCTGAGAATTCATTACTCATATACAGTAAGAGATAAATAATTGCATGTACTGACACGTAAGGACCATAAGCTTGATTCTTTAATACTGTTCCTTCAAAGTATTGAAATAATAGGAAATCGTGGAACCAAATAAAAGACAGACAGAAAAACAAAGCTTCTCAAGAATTAGTGTTCAGGGCTCGTCGCGAGTGGAAAGTTAAAATCTGCATTTTGATAAACAAAATGCAAGTGATGAGTACACTTTTCACCACCACTAATGTTATACTAGACTACTTGGGTCACTTTACAACACTTAGACTAATCCTGGGTGACCAATTAATCACACCGTTCACTAATGGGTCTAATTAAAGCCAGAGCGAACGCCTTATGGACTTGTCCTAAAGGAACGAAAGAACATGAAAAGTTTCGAAGCTAAGACCCAAACCCCCAAGTCCCGGCCCAACCTTTGGGATTACTCATCAACTTCATTCGCTGAAACCAAATCAACCACTTGCAAGCAGGATTTAGATGGGAAGATGTCCCTGTTTAATTGGGAGTTCAATTGTACTCTTATTTATTTCCGCGAAAATATGATGACAAAAGTTAAGTCTAATTAAGTCAGGCTTCGTCTTGATACTCCTAGGGATGACAATTTTCCCATATCCAATGGGTACCAACTCCGCCCACATGGGGCAGGGTTTACCCAAATATGGGAGGGTTTACCCAAAATTTTCCCCAATAGTAAAGGGTATGGTAAAATTTAAAGAAAAACCGCTTGGGTAATGGAGGAGGTGTGATTCTGTAATTCCCACGAGACAGATCAAAATAGAAGTATCAATTTATTTTCATTGTTGACTTCTTATATTTATTTTATTTGGATATCCCATATGGGTATATTTGCCGTTTCGCTTTCTCCGAAAAAGAACTTTTAAAAAAAAATGTAATTTTAAGCTCAAAAATCATATGTTCACGCACATAATTTTCCTAC
Source organism: Rhododendron simsii (assembly GCA_014282245.1). Taxonomy (NCBI): domain Eukaryota; kingdom Viridiplantae; phylum Streptophyta; class Magnoliopsida; order Ericales; family Ericaceae; genus Rhododendron; species Rhododendron simsii. The sequence goes on from CM024961.1 coordinate 31,500,465, forward strand.
CAATATAGATCTTATTTGATAAATCTCATTGAGATCTTTTAAACAGTGCAAAAAAAATTAAAAATATATTTTTCATTTCCATTATATTTAAGCTTGAAATTACTTTTTTTTTAAAAAGAATGTTTAAAAAGAAAGCAGAACAAAGCCTGATTTTCATTGGAAGACGGGTTCTTTTTATCTAATATCATATCCCCAATGCGGATTGGGGCGGGAATGGTGAAGGACTCCCCATTGGGGATCAGGTGTGGAATAGGGTCCACAATCCATATTCTGGACCCGGGGAGTGTGCTGCGCAGCGTGCTGCGCGGCCTGCGGCGCCGCCTTGCCGGCATCCGTCCGACGATCGGAGACGTCCACTGCGTAGAGCTCGTCGAATACTACAAGTGTACCAAAAATCAACCCGATCAAGTATCGTTAAGTGTCTCATCGGAACACATATAATTCAAAAAGAATGGATTCAGTGGTTTTGATCCAGTGTTTCGTATCCATTAGGATTCATTTTTTTTCAAGTTATATGTATTCCGATGAAGTACTTAACGATATTTGATCGGGTTGATTTTTGGTACACTTGTAGTATTCGACGAGCTCTACGCAGTGGACGTCTCCGATCGTCGAACCGATGCTGGCAAGGCGGCGCCGGAGGCCGCGCAGCACGCTGCGCAGCACACTCCCTCTTTCCCCATATTCTACCCAATTCATATTCTACCCGCTGCCATCCCTAGATGCTCGTGTGGTCTTTTAACTGAAACCCATTTGGATCTTTTTTATAAAAATAATCCGAACCGTTGGTCTTTAAATCTAATATTTCTTTTTTCTGAAACCGGGTGGCACGTGCCACTCTCCCTCCTTTAAGCTCCGCCAATAAAAGACCATGTCGATCTAACCCCCAACAAAAAGCGGAAAAAAAATCCTGCTTTATACTACGCGATCAAGAAAATAAGTAGAACAACAGAACCGATAAAAGAAAGGAAATCCGAAGGAATAATCGATAAACGAAAGGAAATTTGCAGGAATAGTTACATGATTTGGCAAGTTTGAAGGCAATGGCAGCTTTATCGAACAGACCAGCCGCGACTTCGTACTTGGAGCTGAAGAGGCCCAGGATGAAGAAATTGTACAGGGCCCCGTTTCTCAGGCTCTCCTCCGCTTCCTTCACGCAATCTTCTCCCCTCGCCCGATGCTCCGCCGTCGTTCCGGCGGGTGCCTCCTTCCGCGGCGGAGACGGTGGAAGAAGCATCCGTACTGTTATGTACACTGCATATATTTTGAGAGCGCCAGTGAATATAGCTTGCAGCATGGTTTCGTCTGTTTGAGTTCTTGGCTTTGAAACGAAGAGCACGGATTCCAAGTCCTTGTATAGTTGTATGCAAAGTAGCGGTGCACTTGATCTAGTAGCTCCGAGGGATCGAAGTGCCTCATTTGCTACCTGAAAAGCCTCTGTAATGAACGTACAGGCTAGGGTTAATTGGACTTCCCCACCAAGTTACTCTAGGCCCTAGGGTGGGGGTAGGTGGCTGAGCCCATTCCACTTTTCCTTCTTTTTTTTAAAGTTCTTTTTTTCTAAATTTCAAACTCAAATATAATGAAAATGAAAAATAATTTTATGATTTTTTTTGCACCGTATTAAAGATCTCAATGAGATCTATCAAACAAGATCTATATTGGTAAAAAATTATTTGCGCAAACACATAATTTTTTACCTTAAAATTTACCTTCCTTTTCATAAACCCACTTTTAACAAAAGTGGAACGGGCTCTGTGGGGTGTGAAAAATGTAATGCCTTGTTCCTTTCCCTTCTCAAAAAGAATTTTTCAAAAAATTTTCCCTAAATTTCCCCTACTTCTAACATTTTTCTCTCTATCTCTCTCCACTTATTACCCCTACAATTTTTCAAAAAAAATTTCAAAACACAAACCAAATAAAGCATTAAGTGTTTAAAAAAAATAGGTAATTTTACTTTTAAAAATTATGTGTTTAAGTAAATAATTTTTTACTAATATAAATTTTATTTGATAAATCTCATTAAGAGTTTTTATAGGGTGCAAAAAAATTAATAATTTATTTTCAATTTTTATTATATTTGTGTTTAAAAATTGAAAAAACAATTTTAAAAAAGAGAGGTAAACTGGAACTGGGGCGCAATAGCTGAGGAAAGACTTTCCCGCCAGTCAGAGGGGAAAATATCGGTATTCACTCCTCTAGGCTCTAGCTAGAGTGGAGTGGCTTCCTCACCACGTTTGGTCTGAGTTTTTGGTGCGGAGATTCTCGGCTTCCTGCTCGGAGGCCTGATACGAAATGTGGTAATACTATAGGGAATGACTTCGGTATTTCTGATCATTTTGAAAATATCGACAAGTTCAAAACATAATTTTCTATAAAAAAATTACGTTCGGAGCTGTTAGATACATGCAGGACCACATGTATCAAGCGGCTTTGCGCTTATGGCTATGATTTGAGCTGGGCGTCCCTTTAAGCCTACTATCTAAATCGGAGATGAGTTCGATACACTGCATTTATGTATGGTCTGCCTTGGCAGTATGTGCTTTGGAGTCTACTAATGGAGGAGATTTTCAGTGCCGAGTAGGTACCACGTGATGCCCGCTCGACACATCTAAGCCATCCATTTCGGTTTTGGACGGTTTGGAGAGAGAAAAAGAGGGGAGAGAGTGTTGGGGTGAAAGGGGAGAGAGTGTTTCAATTTGGACTGTCCAATACACTTTTGGACGGCCCAGATGTGTAGTGTATTGGACGCCCGGATGTGTTGCTCGGACACCATGTTAGCCGGGTGACGTGGTACCCATGTGGCACCCAAAAATTTCAGCTGCTAGTGGATGTGTTCCGGTCTAGGTTTTGGTTATTTCCTATATTTACTGATGAAATCTTTGTAGCCTTCGGGCCAGTACCATCAGGTGTTGTGAAATGAATTGCTTGATTGCCCTTATCAAAAAAAAAAAAACCGGCTTTGGACGCAACGTAAAGTTGTATTGTTAGCGCATTACTCTGCCTAATTCAGGCATTATGTATATCGATGTGGAAAAAATTGGATCAATTAGATAATTATAGGTAGTATTTTCTAATTTTAGTAATTATACATATCAATTAGAGTTTTGAACAAAAAATTATGCTGGAAAATTGTATTTCTTGCATAACTCTTTGCTCAAAATTTCTATTGAGGTAATTTAAATTAGGTTACAACTTTTATGTTTATCAAAATTGTTAATTTTAATGTTTAAAGGTTCAAAATATATTTTAGTGTTAAACATATATGTATATTAATCCTATATTTTCAATATGGGATTAATTTTTCCATAAAAAAAAGTCTTTTGTGACGAAATTTTTCATCACCGATTTCTTATATTAGCACTGAAATTTTTTGTCACCAACAGATCATCTTTGGTGATGAAATAATTTTGTCCGCAATGGATTACTTTTGGTGATGAATTTTTTTCGTACTAAAAGTAATAATTTGTGATGATTTTTTTTTTGTCACCTATTTGCTGCTTACCTTGATTAATTTCATATCACTTAATAATGACGAAATCAAAAATGGTGGCGAGTAATTATCAAAATGGTAGCGGATCTCTTGACCTGGTGGTTGGACAATAGCTTCCGCAACTTGGAAAAACACATTTGGAAAGCTTGTTTCTATGCAACAATCTTGTCCATTTGGATTATGCAGAATGTGTACATTTTTAAGAACGTGACTGCAAGCTCAGAGGAGCTGGTGGATATAATCAAGTTCAGGGTGACTATGTGGATGAAAGTCAAATTCAATATTAATATCTACACAGTGGAGGAGTTCAAAAGGTATTTAGATGGTATCCGTATGCTAAAATTGTAATCTGTTTAGGTGTGCATCATCCAACTTCCTGCTAGATTATCTGTGTTCCCTCTTCCCCTTGTTGAGTTTGAGCATATGTGCTCCTCAGCCTCCCTTCTCGTTGTAACCTTTTGAGTTTAATAAAATTTCGTTTGGCCGAGCAATTTTTTTTTTATCAAAATGGTGATGAAATATATCATCGTCAAAAAGCACAATAGGTGAGAAAGAAAATTTTGTGACCAGGTGATTTTCTCGTGACAAAATATTTCATTGTCAAAAAGCACTATGGGAGACGAAAATAGATTTCGTCACCACATGAAAATCCTCAACAACATAAGAATTGTGATGGAGAGAGCTAGAGAGAGAGAGAGAGAGAGAGAGAGTGAGTGAGAGTGAGAGAGCGTGGGAAAGCAGTGACTGGAGTGTTAGTTTTTTCCCAGTAGTGTGGCCCACTAGCCTCCACGTTTTGTGCATGTGGGACTCCACCATCAGATAAGCCAATGAAGTGTTATGGTTCATTACGATAACTAATTAGAATTATAGATTAAGGAAAACTCTTGATAATAAAAGAGACCTTGATGGACTAGGTGTCTTTTAATAATTATCTCTAAGGCCCTCTTCTCTCCTCTATAAAAGGTAGAATACCCACCCCTTATTCCTACGGTTTTTCCATCAATTAAAGTACTGGGGTATTCTAGAAAAGTAGAGACAGAGAGAAGAAGGTGAGCCAAGAATTAAGGTGTTTCTAGTTAAGGGGTTTGTTCTCTCTAAACACGATGGCCAACAAAGGTACGCTATTTATTGTTCTTGAGATGTATTGAATTCAAGATTCTGTTATATCTGTTTTCCGCATAATAGATTAAATACAGATATAGATTTACAGTTGGTATCAGAGCATGGTTTTCTGAATCAATACATCTTGGAATAAAGTCATCTTCACCGTACTATTATACGTGGATTAATGGTATTCTTGCATATCAATTTACCCTTACGGTAAATCGAGTAAATCGGTATTGTTTATGAATGGAATACTTTATGCGATTGTGTTGTTCTTCATTCGAATAGAAAAGAACAGTTTTATAGCTTTCAATTGCCGTTTAATTGCCGTCACTGATTCACGGGCCAGGCTAGCAATTGAATATAGTAAATCCATATAGTTGTTTTGTTGGTTGCTATTACTTCGAACAGTATTGAACATGATCTCGATCTCGCATTGTTTATTGTTCTTCGATCAAAGTTCACAAGCAACCACAGTAGCATAATTTGTTACTACTTGATTTTGTTGGTTGCTAATGTTTCGGTAAAGAAGGTTCTCGACACGGCAATTAATTGTTTTTTCTATAGTTCACATGTAACCTATGTGATTTTAAGATCTAAATTGCCATAGTGGATTTTGCTTGATGGAGTCTATTAATTTTACTCCTATACGCAACTAACAGTTCGCCTTCTTTACATATTGATACTGTTTGCATATGGTGATTGGGCAAATCAGTTTATGGTAAAGAGATTGACTCTCTCTGTTTGGATTGAGTTATTGTTTTTCTAATCAAGATCACTGGACCGGAAAACATATACATGTTCTTGCAATGTATGTACGGATATTGTTTTCGTTATGGTTTTATATGGTCAATGATAGAAATAAAAAAATCATAATCGCATGGTTACAAAATTAATCTGTTTTGTCAGATTATGTTTTCTGCAATAATGTATGATTATTTTGAAGCATTTAATTGGGAAAGTTTTTCTATTACTATGTTACTGTATATGTGAGAGTTATGATTAGATTAAATGTCATTGAATGGATTATCAATCACATAAAAGAATACTTAGTTGTGTATTTTATTTTTCAGCAATAGTGATTGAATAAAAGAATGACATCGGCATAACTCGAATAAAAGAATAGAGCATATCATTGGTTAGTTGGATAATCATAGGGATTACTAACTTGGTAGTCACCAAAGTGACCTAGGTTAGTGAAACTTATGAATATTAAACTACATTAAAGTTTTGTTAAAAGGGTAACAATTAAGTCAATGATATTCTCGATTGCAGTCATAATTATAAGAATGGGACTAGACCCAAAGGATAGTCACATTTAAATAATTATGAACTGGGTAGGGTGAGTAATTTATGCAACTTAGCGGGTTAGGATTGGATATCCAAAGATAACATGACTAACTTGATAAGCTGTATAAATTATTTAGACCTACTTAGGTGATTATGTTGCACCTAATTAATGAGTGAACAATAGATATGCTTAGGTTTCGCCCAAAGGATGACCTAAGTGATGTC